>BSBM01001280.1:717500-1165000 GCA_027924585.1 Larix kaempferi
TGCGTCTAGTCCACGGGGGGTCACCATCATGATGATGATGATGCAATAAAATGAGAAAGATCAAACAGGTTATTGAGTGAAATAGAAGTAAAATAAATTTAATGCATGACAAATTCCATTCCTTAATCCATCAATTTTTAGCATAGCGTGCCTTTTCATATCCATAGAATTGCATTCAACGATAGTTTATGTATGGCTTTGGCTTGACACGCCAACGCAATCATGTACCTGATTACTTCAAAACAATAAATAAAATAGGAGCAAATGTGCTTTTATATTTTTCCTATGTTTAAAACAAGGATGCAATTCTATTGACAGGTTATGTGTATTTAGTCATGTGATATGAATTTTAGTAAGCTATAGAAAGTGTTTGTGCTAAACATGAATTGTAAATCACACTTGACCAATATAGGTGCTCATATCCAAGAATATATCTAAATAAAGTTGTGCCATTTGGAAATATCAAATTTGAGAATAACAAATAAGAGTGGCAGGTTTAAAATTTTTTGAGTAGCATGCAGCTTCCAATTAGATTTAATCTAGACAAAGCTTTGAATGTATTTACATTGCATAGACTCAACAGTTTGCTAGAAAATATACAAGAATAAGACACTAAAAATCAAAAGTTTGGGGCGACTACTCCTCTTAGGTAATGTTAGGAGACAGTACAATGGCATGCTCCAGAACCAATGTTTAGTGAAGTACATTTGAGGTCGGGTTTCTATCTATTTTCAACAAAATTAGATTTGGTAGTGTCTCTATGTTTACTAGCAATTCAACCAAATATAAGAACTTAATGGCATGTCATAATAAATCTTAAAAGTTTTTCCTAATAATATGTCATGAGGTAAGGTAAAAGATATTAATGTTTTTGTTTGAGATTAGTGTACAAAATTGCAACCAAAACACTCACAGGGTTACCCTGGTCCATGGATGCAAGATGAATGTGAATCCAATGCCCCCTGGATACTGTGGTACCTGGGACCATAGAATAAATCAGTTTGGTAGCTAGGACCATAAAATAAATTAGTTCTAGGTGCTTGTTTCCGCACATCACGAGAAGTTATAGAACCCCCTTGTGCCAAAGAAATGCAAAATTCTACTCTGGTGAACAAGATTATAAAAAATCAAAATACAGAATAAATCCAAAATAAATTGGGAAGAAAAACGACATTGACTTAGTCTACTTAGTGCCTAGCTTGATTCCCTTTTCCTTCCCTCCATTATGTTATGGAGGGACAAGTTACCGAGTTAGCATGATACCTTCCACTTAACTTAGTCTACCCACTTCCAAGCTTCCTCCAAACCCTTCCTTCTCCTTCCCTTCTTTTCTTTATGCAACAACAAGCTACCAGGAAAGTAGGATACCTTCCAAGCATATTTCCAATAAGCACAGGAGAGGTAGACTCGAGAGATGTCAACCCAAGAGAGAACATAGAAAGAAGTACAAAATAAATTATATTTCTACACTTGTAACCAAAGATAGGTCATTATGCTATAAAACTTGACAAGTAGTAGAAGCTCTTAAGTGTGTGCATCCTAAAAACTTATATAAATCCATAATATCCTATAACACATAAATATTTCATGCTTCTCTCATAAATGACTTATATTTTAGCAGCTTCAATAGACTATTCAACACACCAAGCTCTGTCCCTGGATACCTTATGTTATTTAAAGTTCTAGATTTCTTATAGCCAGAACATGCACAAGTCCACTTACTCTAGGATCCTACTCATATACCTTATGTTCCTTAAAGTTCCATCATAAAGTTCCATGAAAGCTTAATATTCAAGCAATCTCAACAATGCATGGATTGCAAGTTGCAACAAGTTCAAAAACATCAAATCTCTAGAGTTTTATAAAGTTTTGGACTTGGTCACTTGCACATTTGTTAAAAGTAAATGTCATGTGAAATGATTTAAGATTAGGATCAATGGTGATTTTTTCCTAATACAGAAATCATGCGCGTCATTTTTCTACACATGTAGAAAAACTACTATATGATTGTCGCATCTTATTTGGAAAATAATCTAAAACTTTTTCAATACTACAGTGGCAAACTCACATCTAATTTGCTTGGTACCATGCACCATAATCTAGTTTAGTTAGGTAACAATATTCCCATAAAAATTATTACACAACTCCCTTTAGAACAACAACATGCCTGCATCTACGCATATAACCATGAAATAGAGAGGTGATTTTGGTATAGGTTCTACTGGTTCAACTTGAATTGCTTACATGTGTTCAAGTCCAATTCCTTGCACTCTAAAACGTGTCAGTCCATTTTCTTTGTAGGTATCATCGGCAATCCCTTTTTCTGCAATGTACCTCTTGTATCGAGAGCTATGTCCACCATGGAAAAAGTGTAAAATAAATAGATGAGAATCAATATCATAATTGTTACATCCACTGGGCTAGATTTTGGTGAACTCCATGATATAAATATCCTCACATAACTCACAACTATTAATTAGAAATCTGGAATTTGCAATTAGAACATATAACATATGTCCAAGATTTCGGGAAGCAATTGATGTCCAAAAAGAAAACATTCTAAAAGAGTTATTCATAGTGGACCTTAAAGACAATGAAACTTTGCAAGATCACAAAAAACTAGATAGGCTCTTTTCCCACAAAGATCTTGACTTGTAAGTACACAAAATAACTATACAAGTCAAAATAATTAAAACATGAAAAGTTAACCCAAAAACTCCACTCAGCATGTCTAACCAATGATCTGTAATCGAGGGACTTATAGCCCACTCAACTCACCAACATGGATACTTGTGAAGAAAAATTATTTATAGTATTTGTTCTTACTTTGTCAAGGTTGAGATAATGATTGGTTAATTTGCCACTTGAACTTCAACTTAAATGCTCTGACTCCAAGCCTTTTAAGCTCAATTACATGAGAAATCTATCTTCAAATTTGTTCATCAACAAGCACAAACAGTGATGGCATATGAGGCTACAGTTTCTTTATTTTTACTGCTACTCCTAATATGCATGTGAGGATCGTTCTTCTTGAGACTTGGTCCAGTGCTCGACTGCCTGCCTTCCTCGACTATGTTTCTTTGAACTTGTACAACTCCAGTGGAGTCTTTGTTTTTAACACTTGCAGTTTGTCCTCTCTTTGGTGTTATATCATTGGCCGAAAATATTACAGTGGCATGGTTGTGGTTTTGAGTTCCATCACTCCATGTCTACACTACTATGAGAGGAATCATAAACAAGTTATTCCTACCAAGAAAACACACCCTAATGTTTAATGCATTCCAATTAAAAAGAAAGCGATTACATCTACTTATTCCAATTCTTGATGGAGTAATGGCTTATCAATTGTAGACATTCCCTTCCAATCAATTCCCACTGGCATCTGATCCAAGGAAAGAAAACTAACAGGAGGGTGTGCCCAGGTTGAGAGTAATTGGCTATATAATAGATAAAAAAAACACCCAATGATCAAAACGCCCCATGCACATTTATATTTGTCTCACTATGATTAAAACACCCCAGGAACATTAAAATTCACTCAACAGTGATCAGCAATGCCCCCAGACACATTTAAATTCACCCAGTTGTAGTAAAAACCACCCCAGTGACATTTAAATTCATTCAACAGTGTGAAAAACGCCCTAGGCACATTTAAATTCCTCAAGCAATGGTCAAAAACACCCCAGGAACATTTAATTCTAAGAATCACCAAAAATGTCCCGGACACATTTAAATTCATTCAAGAATCATAAAAAACGTTCCAGGAAAATTTAAACTCCTCTAGCAATGGTCATAATGCCCAGGCATATTTGAATTCCTCCAAGAGTGGTAAAAAACACCCCAGTGATAAAAATTCCCACAGACATGAAAAAACATCTCAGCAAAGAATTTAAACATCCACAGAGATGAACAATGCCCCAACACAAATCTAAATGTTCACAGAGAAAGAAAAATGTCCCAGTAAGCAAGCTAAACTCCCTAGGCACATTGAAATTCATCCAATAGTGATTAAAACAGCCTCATGAACTTGTAGATTCACTGGGCATCGATTAAAACTACCCCACACTAATGAAAATGCCATGGGCATTTCGAAATTCAACCAAGAGTGATTAAAAATGCCTTGTGCACTTCTCAAATCGTCCAACAGTCAAATATGTTTAAAAGATTCAATTTAGAAACTACTTAAAGAGTTCCAACAGCTCCTAAATGAGAGCCATTGATTTCATGAATCATAATGGAATGGATGGTGGTAGTTTCATAGCTATTGGCATTTGTATTTTGCAAGACAACTTTGAAAACATGAAAAAAAAACCTTACTTAATAGCTGAAAATGAATGCCAAACCATCTAATGAACAAGAGAAGCATTAAAACATAGATGAACTCATATTAAAACACTCACATCAATTAATAAAATGAACCAAAGAAATGAATCAAGCATATAATGGACACCATAAATTTACCCTGGAAACCCAAATGGGAAAACCAGCTTTGAATGGTTGCTTATTATATCTTGGCAATCTCTGGTTACAAGGCTACTTATGGCTCCCTGTGCATCCTCTTCTCTTCTCAACAAAAAGCCCCTTCTAAGTGAAAATGAAGGAACAAAGAGGGAGAGCTTGGGTAATGGGAAGGCCAATAGACCTCACCTTTCGTTTCCCATTCCCCATTTTCTTCTCCTATTTCATTTTTATTTTCACATTTATTTCTTCTTCTTTTTTCTTTCCTTATTTACATTTTTGTTTGCCTTGTATTTTCTTTTATCTATTTTATCACATTTAATCATTGCTAGATTACATTGCTAGTAGAAGCATTACAGCCATTCATGAGTTTGGATCCAGTTTGGATCAATCAGCAATGAGGTAACAAACAAGTACAAAAGTTAAACCATTTTGCCAAAAAAAAAATTCCCTGTACATGCTTGTAAAAATCAATAATGCAAAACAATGCATTAGATATTATATGAAAGGAATCTTGTCTAAGAACCCAAAGTTGAAAAAGTATAAAACCTAAACTGGTTGCACTTTCAATGACTCCTCCATTTTAATCATTAGTCATAATGCAACATTCCTTTCTTCAAAAAAGCAATTGAGTAAGATTTTTATATGTTTCAGTATATAACAAAGATGACTTTGTAATCTTCGATTACAACCTAGCATGACAAATTTAATCAATACCCAAAAATACTAGCATTCCAAGTTAGTCAATCTATCCGTTTAAGTGACACATTGATAAGTTATGACCTACTAATAAAATCAGAAAAATGAACTCACACGGCCTTCTCCCTATCGACATATCCAAATTTCAAGACCAAGATATTTGAGTCTCTTATATCATTCATTATCAAGAGGATATACAATCTTGCATGGTTATGGTGAGTTTTGGATGTTAGATTGATGCATTACATCAATAATATAAGACATAAATTGAGTAGTTTGCCATTACATAAATATTTGCATTTTATTCTTCTTCTCAGACAAACACACCAACCTATGTCACAGTGTTCATTGGTATACTTCATTTAAGTTACAAATGTAAATACTATTAGTGGAAAGTTCCAACATCTAATTACTCAATAAGCTAATCCCTTTTAATACTTTGTCCTTGATTTTTGTGCTAATGTGATTAGTGTCATATTCATTCAACCTAAGTTCTATGCAAATTAATTACAAATTCCTTGAAAAAACATATCATCCATATTCAATGGGAATTAACAAATAAGCAACCTAAACTAGAAAAAAAACAATCCAAACAATTGCACATGCTTACAGGAAAAGAGTTCCAGCCAAGAATTGGCATCATGCCTTGTTAAAACACTAAAGGTACATAAGTAGAGGGGTTATGCATATAGGGGTTGGCCATTAGTGGTGTCCTTGAAATTGTTCATGTTTTTTTCCCTCTCGCACATGGTTGATGACTAGGTATTGACAAAGAAGTTACAGTTTGATGATATGAAGAAGGTCCAAGAATTGCAATTGATCCTCCAACTGGTTGTGGATGATGAAATTCTCAAGTGAACATGGCTGATTTTTTACACCAAGAGTAAATATGGCTTTTGTTTTACCCCAATTTTTGTTAATAAAATTCTTGTCATGATCTCCTAGTGTCTATCATCAAGAGAGGGATGATGCTATGATACCTATCTAAGCACTATTTGACTACAAATGCCAATAACAAGATGCTACCAATTTGATGAGGAGACCATCAAACCCATAAATGGTAACTAAGACCCTATAAACACTATGTGCCTACAAATGCCAATAATGCCAATATGACAAGCTACTACCAATTTGATGAGGAGACCATAGAACCCATCAATAATAACTAAGACCCATGTCAGATTTCAATAGCAAACATAATTCCAAAGTGTTAAAGGAGGTCATTTTTGTTTCCAAGCATATTAAAGAAGAAATTAAACAGAAGGAGACTCCCAGATTTTAAACTCTTTACCCACTACACTCCAAAACAAGAGGGTTTGACCAAACACAGTATTTTCCATATTGGGAGATTATGAGTAAGAAAAACTTGGGGGTTGATGCAATAGGACATGGTCATTATTTAACAACCATAAACTAGCCAAAAATTACTGAGAGAAGAGAATTTATGACCTTGGGAAACCATGCTTGGGTTTTGGGTATATCATGGTCTCAATGGGTTCATACATAAAAATGCATTAGGGCCAATAGCTGAAAATACAAGGTTTGGGAATAAGGAAAACAACTTGGCTAAACTTCTAAACATTACCATGCATTTCACGCAACAAAAATATATGTAGGTTTATGCTTTCTTGAGGCTTACCTTTCTCGCATAGCTGGAGTTGGAACCCTGTTCTATGGTGACCTTACCTTCAATCCAAGCAATGTCCAAACGATATTCAAGCCAAAGCCAAAACGCCTTCAACGGATCCACAATATCCCTCAATATCCCTCAAGCAAACAACCAGAAAACAATGGAGACTAAGGTTACTTGATGGAGCTTATTCCTAATTCAATGAAGGAGAAAAAGAGCCAAGCTCAGGAAAATAACTTGAACCTTCATCGAGAAGCCACCAGAATATAGTGTGCCCTAGCTCAAATTTGAGAGAATGTAGAACTTTTCCCATGAAGATCAAGACAATTTCACCCTTGGTAGCACTGGAGTAGAGTGTTTCTTAGAGGGCGCCAAAATAAGTTAGGTTAAAGCATATGTACGAAGGAGAGTCTGATTCCACCCTTGGAGGTGAATGCATGAACATGATTGTTTCATGGAGATGGAATGCACTAGTTCCCAATATCGATTTATCAAATATTTTTTCCCATGCCAGCGCTAAGTGGCAATTTCTAGCTTTGCATGCACGAGGGATTCCTACCCATAAACCAATTTGAAAGCGGTTTCCCATACTAATCTTCATTGTCGTTTTATCTTCCCACAAAGCAAAGGTCAGTTGCTAGTGCCGTTCATGAGGGTTATTCCCTATGATACGTCTAATAATTATAGACATATTTTTATTCATGCATTTAGTGAGACCATTTTATTGCAAATAATAAGGAGATGAAGTAGAGAAAAATACTTTTTATTACTAACATAAGCTAATGCCATTTATGAGGATTATTCCCTATGATACGTTTAATAATTATAGTCATATTTTTATTCATGTATTTAGTGAGACCATTTTATTGCAAATAATAAAGAGATGAAGTAGAGAAAAATACTTTTTATTACTAACATAAACTCAACACCTCACTTGGAACAAAAGCCCCACCATTTTCACCGATAATCCCAAGAGGAATACAAAATCAAGAAAAGAGATTTTCTTTTGGGAGAGAGACAATAATGGACCAAAGTGTGTGTTGAATGATCATAGGGTGAAGTTTACTATATAATCCAAACTAAGACAAGGATTAGCTACCAAGTCATCACCCCATTGAACCACCATGAAAAATAACCTTGCTGCAAAGATAAACAATGTCATCTAATATAGATAAAATTGTGCCAATTCAGGGAATTAATAATACATGAATCCATGCTCTATGAGGAGAAAACACTCTACCTTACATACAATACAAGAATATTAACTAAACAATTAATACCTGTAGTGAATGATAGAAAACTCAAGCCTTCCAAACAACATGGTCTCCAGTAAAAAGTGTTATGGAACACAGGAAAACCATATTTTACATAAAAAAATAAATGACAAACTCTCCAACATCTAGAGCAAAAGAATCTCTACTTTTCCATAAGCAAAGGACCCTTAACCCACATGGGATGTCATGCATTTCCCAATTGCCTCAATCAAGAGCCATAGACACTACTACCAGAGTTGTACTTAAGTCACGTGTTGGTTGCATCTAAGTCGTCGATCAGGCGATAAATTCAAGTGTATTGAGTAGCTAACAAATCAAATCAAAATTTTAATGTGAACTAGTGATTCTAGAATTATGCGCCAACTCTTGCATCCATAGAATTCTTGGATATTAACTTTAACGCATATTTTATTGTAATACATCCCATGTTATACTGATTATGTAGAACGAAACCATTACAATATACTGTGATAACTTTTGTGTATGATTCAAGGATTTAATTGAGAGTATAAAACATTATTGTCAATATGTCTAGATGGACTTGAGTCCATAACCATGGACTGATGTTTTTACTTTGGATTATTATTATCCATGCAACGTAGTTTTTGGACTACTAAAGTGATAACTTTTACAATATTTTCCTTTTTATTACATCACATCTAAGACATTAAATTAATGATTAGGATATCATCCTAACTATTATATTTATAGGATTTTCCCTCTATCTCCCCTCCACTGCTTCTGCACGAAATGTAATAAAATATACCCTAAATATTTGTATTTCTATATAACATAATTAATCCCCCTTGGCCCCTTAATACAAGGCAATATATTTTATCATTTCCATATCATAGTTTATTCCCCAATATGAATGGATGTGATAGGATATTTCCTACCAACTGACCCCCCTGTGGTCTAGTTAACCATGCCAAATTTTAGTCCAAGCCAGCACATATTTAAAAAATTTCAACGTTGGCCCCATGTAGCACATTAATTAATCTATAGGTATGGTTTTTGATGCTCGAATTGTTAGTTTCAGTCATGTTTGATTATGGAATCCCTCCCACATCGTCAATGCATGAGTCTAGTCTAACCATGGCAAATTTGATTCCAAGCCAGCACATATTTAAAAAATTTCAACGTTGGCCCCGTGTAGCACATTAATTAATCTATAGGTATGGTTTTTGATGCTCAAATTTTTAGTGTCAGTCATGTTTGAGTATGGAAACCCCCCCACACCATCAATGCATGCATCTAGTCTAACCATGCCAACTTTCGGTCGAAGAAAGCACAAATTTAAAAAATTTCAACATTGGCCCCGTGTAGCGCATTAATTAATCTATAGGTATGGTTTTTTATTCTCTAATTGTTAGTGTCAGTCATTTTTTAGTCTGGAAACCCTCCCACACTGTCAATGCATGTATCTAGTCTAACCATGCCAAATTTCAGTCCAAGCGAGCACAAATTTAAAAATTTCAACATTGGACCCGTGCAGTACATGATCAAGCACGCCATTTGAGTTAGCATGATAATTGTTCATTTCCTTACTTATATTCTCTTTGTTTTGAGAATAATTTAATATTATCTACTAAATAGGGCCATCCACTAGAAGGTGGAAGTTCTTATGGCCCCTCCGCCCCCTCACATGACTCTCAATTCCCCATAACCCGACAAAATCTATGTAAAAAAAAATTAAATGTGTTTTTTTCATACATTATAAGAAGCAATGTTTCTAATTATAACATATTCCAACATATAGGAAAATGGAGAAAACACTAAGAAACAATTAATTTATACATACCAATAAAATTCAATATTTTTATCGCAATATTAAATCAAAATATATAGAGTAGATATATTGAGGCATGCCTCATACACTTCAATGGAATTCATCATCTTCTTCTTCCAATTCATCATCTGTATCATATGATCCAGAGTCAACATTGTAATGATTGGACATATCATTATTGTCATCGATGTCAGTTGCGATCATCATGTCATCATCGATATCATCTTCATGGACATTGTCTGCTACATCTTCTAATTCAACTAATTCTTCGACATCTTCTTCTAGAACATGATCATCAAAATCATGTTGATCATCTTCAACATCGTCTTCTTCTTTGATACCCTCTTCATTACCTCCCTCTACATTATACTTTACTGGCCTTCCCCTTGGATCATGTCTCACAACAAATGACCAACCCCCTCTACCTGGAACCTCATAGTAAAATACCTGTTCACATTGGCTTGGAAGAACATAGGGCTTTGTTGCTAGCTCTAACAACCTTGTATTAACCATGGTAAATCCATTATCATGTTCAATAATAGTTTTATCGGGATCACGTTGATTTAATCATAACCTGTACCATTTGACAATGAACATAACTAACTTGAATCAATTAAAGTCACATTGAAGAATATATTCCAAATACCCATAGTATCGATTTTCTGAGATTTCTGGATGTCTGTCACTTCTAGAGGAAACATTGGTAGCCTCAAAGACTGCAAATATCCCACAATATGATGTTTTCTTCGTTTCATCCAACTTTTAGATGCGATATTTATAGCAATTGCACCACATAGCCTTGTGGTGTTTTACCTACAACAAGCCATACATGAAAAGATTACATAATGATCCAATATTTATGATTAAGTGCATGTTTATGCGATACAAGGAAAAACAATCAACGTGTACATCAATATATTTGCAAAAAAAAAATTGTGTGGTTGATTAATATGCTTGCCTGCTTATCTTTTAAACAATATTCTAAATCGGTTTCCCTTTGTGTAATATTGGTATCTCCATTGCGATGTGTTGCTTTAACCAATGAAGCCACACCTTCCCATGATATTCCATGACCAGATTGTTCACATTGTTCAATCCATACCTTCATCCAGTGAAGATTGTTTGCGATGTATAAATGAAGTGCATCCCACTCTCGGCCAACTGTTTGATGACAATAAAATTAAAATTCAATACAAATGTATATTCACATAACAAAGTATACACTCTTAATGATGGATGTTATATATAAAACAGAATATGTATGATATATACATAAAAATCAACAGTCAAATGTATTATATTAATTAATCTCCACTAGCTAATAATTACCTTTCACCTTCCTCGATCTACCTTTCCCCTTCGATTACTCCCCTTTGAAATTGTTATTGGAGTTTGGATCACAAATGCGACATAAATTAAGCTTTGATGCTAATTTAGGAATATATTCACTAATATACAACATGTTTTGGTATACCATATATCCCTCCATCATAGAACCCTCAACACATGCTTATTGTCTAACCAAACCCTTCATAAATTTCAAGTGCCTCTCAACTATCCACATGGACCTTGAGTGCATAGGTCCACACAATTCAATCTCCTCAACTTGGTGTATGAGGTAATGTTCCTATGCATTGAAAATTGTCGAAGGTAGATGCTTCTGAATTTCACACATGAGACGAGGAATTTCTCTCCTCCAATACTTTATATCTTCTTTATGGATTTGTTTCAATGACAACCAACAAGTGACACAAACCAATCACGATATTTAACCAAAAAAACATTATATTACATAACATGAATTAGTGCACAAAAATCAAATATAAGTTCTATGATGAATTAAAAAAACACTAAGCGCATGCAAAAAATCGCTACTTACCTCATGTATTTCTCAAGATTATATATAACTTGTTTGACATTGTTGTTGAAGTTGTCTGACAGAGATAGAGGTAGAACATACTGTAACAATATACAAATCGTTTCATTTTTTAAACAAAGAGTAGAAAAAAAAAATACCAACAATATGCACTGGAATAAAAAAATGAAATAATTATATGCATACCATAATAATTTCCTTCATGAATAGATGCCAATCATGCGTTTTCACCCCCGCAAAATCACCTTTATTTGTTATGATATTCTTCATGTTCGCACAAAATACGGTGGGAAATTTAATTTTTCGCATGACTTTTATTACAACATTACTTTGTTACTCTGTTAACATCAATGGAAGTGAGTTTATATTAATTTGATCTCCGTTGCTATGAAATTGAATGACATCATTCATTGCATGGTTTCCTTCTTGAATGTCTTTTCAAATTTTGAAAATTTTTTCGTTCTCACATTTTCCATCCAATATTCACCATAATGTTTCAGTCACATTCTTTCCAATATGCATTGTATCAAACAGATGAGCAATTTGTAGGTGCTCATAGTAGGGAAACCTACTAAATTGTCTAGGATAACTTTTCATTCCTCGTGGAAGCCCATTAATTCCTTCATGATCACGATGGCCATCATGAATCATAGTTTATAAAGAAATTACAGAAATCAATGTCAATTACAGTAAACAACACACAATAAAAAAATAACATAACATTTCATATACGATTATTCATATGTACCTTGATGGTTTCTATTATATTGTAACTTCCATAGGTGAGGTGTCATTCTCTGCAGTTTTAATGCAGTCTCTCGCTTCCCATTGAACGAATGTTTTTCGGTAGTTTGATACTTGTGATTCTTAGAGAGGAAGTGCCTATACTCATCAAACACCTCCTTTCCTAAGCGTTTTGAATGATGAGATTTGATCTTAGGACCACAAATTGGACATGCAAATTTTCCCTTTGTCTGAAGACCTACATAAAGAGATGGATTATCTATGCCAATTATAATTATATATAAAATGAATGGATTATTTAAAAAAATATGCGTGCATAGTATATTAACTAGTTCATAAAATTAAATGCAATTAAAGTGGAACTTATAATTACAAACCACAAAGATGGGTTAACCCTGGGGCATCATCTATTGTCCATACAAGCATTTGCATGGAATTGAAATTTCCTTTGTCGTATTGGTATAGATACGTCATACACAACAATTTCATTCCATAACTTTAGTATCTCGACAACAAGAGGTTCGATATATACTTCATATATTTAACTTGGTACTTACCTGATTGATCTGTTTGATATCTACTGATATAACATTCCGGACATTTTGTTGCAAATTCATGCTGATTATAATATATAACATGGTCATCAGGGCATGCATGAATTGCTTCATAGTGCATTCCAATTTCTTTCATGATGGCAGATAAATCTCGATATGTGCGATGTAAAGTATTTGATGGTGGTAACAAAAATTCAACTATCAAGCTACAACAAATTAAAATAAAAATCTAGTTAATATAATATATAAATAATATTAATGAAAAACATTTCATCCGTATTAATTTGACTTATGAATTAACAATAAAATTATTAGACGAATAGTGATAACCTTTAGCGCGATCATATATATTATGTGATGGAATATATTACATACCTTAACATCCGTGTGACTGATATGTTTGAAATACCATTCATAACCTTCAAGTTCATTATCAACAATATAGCAGAGAGAAGATTTGTGTTGAGCCCTCATAAAGGGGTTCGTATGCCTTCTCAAAAAGAGGCAAATCATGAATATCATCAAAATCATTATTTTCATGATCATGATCATCATCATCCATTCTAACATTAAATGAATCATGGATCAATGTATTTGTACCATCATATTCAACTATGTTATCAGTATGATCATCATAATCAATATGATCATTAACTTGTTCTCCATTATTCATAGCTCCATGTTCCTCCGATACTTGTTCTGAAAGCACTTCCTCCGGACGATATGTCGTAGGATTTCTTTCCTTTATAATTATATGAAACCATCAATAGATATAAGTTAATATAAGAAATATTAAAATAATACATACATTTACAAAAGCAATCAATTATAAAAACATATTTAATGCAAAACTTACAGATGGATGATATTCATGTCCCCCCTTAGCATGTCCACGTTCCCTACAATGTTTTCTGGCTGTTGTGATCTTTATTCTTCTCCTCTTAAAGCCCATGCATTGACTACATGGACAATAACATTTCCAATCACCCTTTCTTTTCAGTCCATCCCACAATCTAGCAAGCAATTGTCGATTTTGTTCATCTGGATCAGGAATATTGCTATTTGACATTTTCTCATAAAGAGCTTGAATGAAGATTACTGATCTTAGAAAATCAAGCTCCACACTTCATGATTTTTAATCACAAAAACAATAGAAATAATTATGTATTCTTTTACGGAAAACAGTTCATTGAAGAATAAAATAATTTCCGCAAAGCGTCACTTGTATAGAAAATATGTCGGAATGTTTCACTAATTTATAGATTTTAAAATTTAAATGTTCGTTGGATATCCGACAACATAAGCATAGTTACCATTATAAAATACATGTCAGATATCCAACAACTTGACCATATTTACTGTTATAAAATATGTGTCGGATATTCGACAATAGTTGTTGGATATCCGACTGCCGTCGGATATTCGATAGGTCCTTGTATCAATTAAAAAAAATTAATCAAAATTCATAATTTTGAAGGTGAAATCCAATGACATAGTCCTTTCGTCAGATTTTCTCGTCAGATTTTGGGTTCAAATTTTATAGTGACGGATGATAGTGTTGTGTTTTCACTGTTGTGTAGTCAGACCAAATTGTCTCTAGTTGTACCAGTGAAGTGGAAAATGGTGTAGGAAGATGAATTGGTGGAATTTCGAGCATAGATGGAAGTGATGTATTTTCACTGTTGTGTAGTAAAAAAGAAATCAAGGAAGTGAAATGCATTATTTGGCATGGAATTGGATTTAAGCCAATTGCTTGATTTCCAAGAGTTTAATCCTAAGAAATTATGGGACTGGTGAGATGTCTGTCTAGTTAATGCATGTGTCTCAGCTCAGGGGTGGTTTTCTATTGAGATATGAATGAACGAAATTACATATGGTTAGGTGGAGTGTGTCTCACACAGAGCCAGTTTCCCAATTCAAGTATTTTCCAGATAATTTTTAATTCCTAGAAATGGTGTTTTAATTTCTCAATGTTGTTTATTTAATGGATTGTAAAACAATTTCTATGGTTTTCCTATTTTTATTTTTGAAATCAAATATAAAGAATGAGTTCATGTATTGCTTGGTTGAATTCCGTTTATGAAATTCATTTCTCATAGAAATCACTAATTCCTAAGTTTGTAAATAAAATGCTTATTCAAATTATTTCAAAGGGTTTACAATTCTCATTTCCCATGTAATTGGAAGGAAATAGTTATTTAGACATATATTATTGTGCAAAGAAAATATTTTCAATTGGCAGAAAATACTTATGGAGACAATCACACTTAATATTTTTAACTGGGAGAAAATAATTTCTAAAGAGATAAATGAAATTGTTTGAAATAATTATTTAAAGAAGTTTAAATATTTATGTTGAAGATGGGTTTGACCCATTATGCTTGATAATTTAAATATAAGCAATTATAATATTCTAAGACTTGTTTATTATGCCTTGGATTGGATGGTATGGTGGTTTTGAAAACCATGGGCGGGTTTTTCCTTGTTTATTTTACAAATACCATGAGTTTACCCTTGTATATTGAGCCTTGCATGGATGGTATTTTGTATTTCCAAAACATAGGCTGAGTTGGTTAAAGTAGAAATAATATTTATGTCGAAGCTTAAGATATAGCTTTGTTTATTATTCCTTGCATGAATGGTATTATTGTTTTAAAAAACACATGGTGAATCACGCATAATACCATGGGTTGGATTGATAAGTAATTGGTTAGCGCATTCCATGCATTAAGAAAATTAGTACTTATTATCATAAATAATTTATGATATCCATAGTGTGCAATTCCTATGACATAGTTAATGTTTAACAGTAAGTTTAAAAGAATATTTTGGGTTATTGTCAAAATGAAAATTATGGAATTTATTTCTATACATGCATATAGCTATAATTGCATTTATTTCATTTTTGGTGAATCATATTGCACAATCCTTAAGTTACTATTTAGTGCGATAGGTTTTACTATGCAAGTTTTACTTTGCAGTGCAGGTTGTATTTATTGCCCAATTCTCAATAAAAGGTTTGATGCACAGGTTTTAGGAAAGTGTTTATAAGGAAGGATTGGAAGTGTTTCCTTCCAATCCTAATTTTATTAATGTATATTAATAGAAGATATATTGTGGGCACTAAATATGCTGTAAATTTTGTATGTGTGAAATGTGCTACACATGTAGATAATTATGCTTCCATTAATATGATTTTATTTGTTATGCATTTGATATAAGATTTCATGGGTGCATATATGTTTTATATTAAAAAACAATTATTATTTCTTAAGTCTAGTGGAACGAAGGGCGTGTTATAGCTATCTAGGCCATGATTCCCTCCTTTGATATGCACAATGATCTTCCTGCCATGTAGAGCATCCTCCAAACACGTGAACTCTCCATGTGGCCACAATGAAGGTTGTACACCAATCTATCAAGAGAGCTCCAACATATAAGGGAAAAATAGTAAGCCAACAACCACCTGAGGTCAAATAGTTTTTAAAAATGCTATCTCAATTGTGCAAATCCATCATGAACCATCTCTCATGTGCTAATCCATCTCAAAACATTTCGGGTTTGAACATATACCATGTACCCAAATTCTCATGGAACACCTCAAACATAGTATTTAGAATTTCGAAGTAACCCCAAAACATAACACATTCCCTCACCTAGAATGCAGATAACTGATGGGTGTTTTATTGAGGGATATGGAAAATCCTACATCAGAACATTCAACAACCCTGTAAACTCTTGAGTTTAGTTGTGATGCAATATAATATCTTTTTCTTTCCCAAGATCCAATGAACTCCATCATCACAATTATTGCTTGATTTGCATGCCGATGCAGATAATTGTCATGTCTTCCATGTAGCTCAACAAAGTGCCTTTACTGTGGGATTAATTTTGCACCAAAGCACATTGACAATGCAATATACGTTATTTTTAATGCACCATTGTATGTTGTTATCCATATTGCAATCGTGATAAGTTCCAAAAATCCCCACTATTTTACTCCATATCAATATGGCTAGTGTGTTGAAATATGTTGAGATATTGATCTTATTCAATTCATAGAAAATCCCATGGTGCCTAGGAGCAAAGTTTCGTGTAGTCTTATGACCGTAACCACTTTTTGAAGAGAGAAAAGAATTAGCAATGTGAAAATATATCATTGTTGGTTGTTTCACTCATAGCACACGATCTCCATGTTGTTCAATCTCTTAGTATCAATGACTTTATTCCACCTCCAAACTTGCGTAGCACCATAAAATGTCTATATGTGTCATATATATATTAATTCTTAGAGAATTGGTTATATTACAATTCCTCAAAAATGGCCCTATAATGTGGCTCATCTCCATTCATCAGTCCAATATATTCTAGTCCTCATAAGTACATTGATATGACTAATCTTGAGTAGGCATGTGAATCTTTTTCACTCATTTGCACATGACTTTGTCTTTCATTGAAAATCAAGTTTGTGCACTCTTGAACCTATGCAAGCACTCTTAGACTTTTAAAAGCTAATAATATATCCTTATTTGGGGAGTGAAATGGAAATGAAGTCTAACTAGATAGAGGTGTGGGTCAATGGAATAGACACACCATCTTAGATATAGGTATGGGTCAATGGAATAGACACACCATCCTAACATTAGCAAAATTTTTGTGATTACTAGCAATTCTATATTATTTTTTCATAGAAAGTTTAGTTATGATATGATTATGTCTTTATTAAGAGTTTGTTAATTTTTTTAAATTATTATTTTGATGAACAAGTTATCAAAAGCTATGGTCAATCTTATAAGTATGTGACAGTAATTTATATATGTAATCTTACAATTGAGTATTGATTATCTACAAAATCTCCTTATAGATTTATAATCATATTTATTCATTACATCTTCCATAATTTTGAATCTATAAAATAATTATGTAATGTTTTCAGAAGCATAGCATCTCTTTGCAACGGGTTCTCTTTCTACATAAATATATTCCACAAATACTATAAAAGCACAACCCAAAATACTTTATTTATATATTTTATTTAGTTGCGGCGATAATGTTTAAAACATCGTTCAACCACATGCGAAATACATGGTACATAGATGTTAGATGTTATTGGCCCATCGATCAGCCGAATGTCTCGCAGGTCTTCGGAGTAAAGCCCAAACGATTGTACTGTCTATCATATAATATATAAAAGTTCTGCTGTTGATAGTTTCCTAAGGTCACAGCAGGTCCTCCCGAGTAAGTTGAGTTGGTCATTGCCAAGCAGTGTGTGTGAGAATCCCCCATGAAAGTATTCTCAGAAGGTAGTACCATGTCTGAGCCATCCTTGAAATGAAATACAAACTCAGGAAACTTAACATTCTCCACACCAGACACAGTGTAACACAATCTAAATCCAGATTTAGCTTCAACTTTAGGAGCTCTTCTATATCCAATCAGAGAAGCAAGCTCACCTACAATCTGGCTATATATTTCATCGGGAAAGTCACTTAAAGAAGTGCTGGAATCTATAAAGGTTCCACCGTTGCCGTCGCTGTCAAATGTCAAGAACTTGGAAGGAAGCTTTAAGCGCTTTCCACCAATACTACTATTTATGTTTTTTCTAGATTGAGGATGGAACAAGTGTGATTGATTTTATGGGGCCGTTCACAATTCAAAATAAACAATCATAAAAATAACTGGTCATTGAATCATGAATAACTAGTAGCTCATGCATGGATAACAGGTAGTGATAGATAACCAATTTAACTAAAGAAGGTTATAACAGGAAGCTAGGCATAGACAACAAGTGATTACAATTAAACATGGAAAACAAGTAATAGATAGCTTGTTCATGGCACTTAAGTTGTTATCTATGACCACAAGTTAAGTGATTATGCTAGTTAATATACATAGTAAGAAATTTAGTCATCATATAAATTATTTCAAATAAATTATAATTTTATTCAATTTAGTTTCGATAACTAACAATAATCAAGAAAATGTTGTGTCCATGTATGTTGAAATTTATTTGTAACGCAATTTGTGATAATTTAATGAGCCACTCTACATATTGTGGTGCCTCTAAAGGAAAGATAATGTAACCATGGGAGTCTACTAGAAATATAAAAAGGAATATTGTGGTGGGTCTCAAGGAAAGATAATGTAACCATGGGAGTTTACTAGCAAGATAAAGAGGAATATTGTGGTGGGTCTCAAGGAAAGATAATGTATCCATGGGAGTTGACTAACAAGATAAATAGGAATATATTTGAATATATATTGGTATTTTATAAGCTTGTGAATTATTGTTTTTAATTTAAAATATGATTTTATCTCTGTTTCTTTTTGTGAGGTGGAAAATAATAACCATGGTCCTCTTTGGATTTGGATATTTAGGATATTCACCTTCACATCAATAATTCTCACCTAATTTTAATTGTACGAAATTACAAATGGTATGGTAGTTATAATTCATTTTTAGTAGGGGTAAAGGAAATTATAGAAGTTTCTATACTAGTTGTTCGAGATGAATCTCCAATTATAATTTTTTTAATAACTAGTGTTGAGTGTGAAGGAGTATAGGCATGAGTCAATTGAGTGTAGATCGGGTAGTTGGGAGGAATTTAGTTGTCCTCTCCACCCGAGTTCAAATCTCACTTTGTGACACTTGCTCCTTGGGAGTCGACTTTGACTATGTAATGTTTGTAATGCTGGCTAGACCTTGATTCTCCGAAATAACAGGTGTTGGAAATTTCCCGATGGATGTAGCCCTCTAACAAATGGTGAACCATCACTTGAAAAAAAAATGAGTATAGGCATGTGTAAACACATGAATATGGGAAGCACTTTTTGGAATGAGGCATGGTGAGCCAACATAATTTTCATTTGTTCAACTCGGCCACATAGTCAATGAAATAACTAAATTGATAGTTAAATCATCCCATAGACTAGCGATAAAAGTCTTGGCTGAAATAAATGAAAAAGTCTTGACTGTGAGTTTCCATGGGTATACTTAGGATTAAACAATTCTCAATTGATATTTTAAAAAAAGGTTACATTCTTTATTCCATGAAGATATTAATGGAGTGTAAAACTCTTCCCTAAGAATTAAAAATATCAGAAGAGATTCTTGATAAAAAGTTAAGATTCTTAGAAGAGATCAATTATAAAGAGTTAAGATTTTTTTATCAGATTTGAAGTCAAGAGACTCCTAAATTCTTAACCAATAATATCCGCAACTCTTAGCTAAGAGTCTTTGTTTTATAAAAGGCAGTAACAATGTCCCATGACTTATTTTTTTGACTTGAAATTGGGAGAAAGGACGTATACAAAACAAGCATGAGATGCTTGCACTCATTGTGCAAGACTACCTTCTTCTTGAATGATTTCATCACAAATAAACACTAGTTTGGTTTCTTTTCCATGTTCTTTTGTTCTTTTTTCTCTTTTGCAAAAGAAATTTTTTTACCAAAACCCCTAAATTTCAACCTAATAAATAAAAGTATAAACCATTAAAACTTTAAAATTGTAGCCCTTAAAATAGAGCCCTCAAAGGAAAATCTTGATAATTTAAAACTTAAAAATACATGAAACCCTCAAAGCATATCAATTTCTTTCTATTTTCTTTTTTTAGTTATCTGGTTTAATTTTATTTATTATTTTTCAGTCTTGAGAACATTTCGGATGTTAGAATAATATTCCCCTCATATTTATGCCATGGACCTTCATGTTGTTCTACCTAGTGTTATTTGGCTCATTAGTGCCTAGTCTAGTGTCTTCGACCATAGTTTGTCCACATTTGACCACTTATACTAGTGATATATCCATGAAGCCTTGTTTGTCCATTTATCCACTCATTTCCATCACTTTAGGAGTCAATGCACCGCACTACCTTGTATTTATGTGGGAGTTATTGCATTTCCCTGTTTTAAGGAGATGGAGTGCGCCCTCTTGAGGACTTTGTTAACTTGTGCATTAATGGCCACTACTTAGCCAACTACTCACCCATGCACCCTCATAATGGTACCTTCACACTATTTTGACTAGCCTAACCTTCCTCATATTGGTCCATCTATGCTCATTGAACCTCTTTATGGCCCAATCTATGAGTTACACTTGGGCTCATTTCATTGATGGGTGAAATGGTCCAATCTAAGCCTACCATTTTGTGAGCCAATCAAATTACCTTGAGAAGCCTATATATTGTACTAGTTTTTGCTCAATACTGCATAATGGAAATAAATATCTAGAGTGAATTTATCTAGTTTTGTCTCAATATTCTTCTTCTCATATTTCTGTTATCTCTTGAAATATTCTAAGTGGAGTTGTTATTGAATCTAGATCTATATCTAAGCTTGGTATGTCACATGTATTGGAGCCTAGAGTTTTGATTGATGTGCATTCCAAACTTTCACATGGGCACCATCAACATGCAGAAATAATGTCATTTTTTTTAAATATTATGGTAATGTTCGCAAGATTTAAAAAAAGATATGAAAACTTACCATTTAGATTAATTAAGGGGGACCTTTTACCAAATGTTTTTTTATCTTGTCGGGTCCAACTTATTATTTTGTTTGGGATTTGGTCCTAATTAAGGAGGACCTTTTACAGAATGTTTTTTTTCTTGTTGGCTCCAACTTATTCTTTTGTTTGGGATTTGGTCATAATAAAGAAGGACCTTTTACATAATGTTTCTTTTTCTCTTGTTGGCTCCGACTTATTCTATTGTTTGGGATTTGGTCCTCTTATTGTACAACATATATTATTGAATGTCCAAATTTTTGGAATGGAAAGTATATAGACATGTTTTGTTAGATCCATCCATTCCAAGGAAAATGAGAAAACCAAAATTATTATGTCCTCTCTTCTCTCTTCTTCTATTGTGTAAACTTGTCTCATCATAAAAAGGAAATTTCATGAACAAATCCTATCCTTATTTCAAAATTTACATATGTTTTTACCAAACGCTTCTTTCTTTGTTGCCTCCACAAAGTTGTTTCATTTAGTGTCTTCCTTATTGTCTCATTTGACCTTTCAATCTTCTCATAATTCAAATTATCTTTCCAACTTCCTTATTGTCTCATTTGACCTTTCAATCTTCTCATAATTCAAATTATCTTTCCAACATTATATGATGACACATTATTTCCACAATATAAAAAAAATATATCCAATAATATAACAAAAAGTTAAGAGTATGTTAAAATGTTCTTTGTGAAGGTGACGTTATGCACAAAGTCAATCTTATTTTAGTTTCATATGTAATGAGATAGTTTCTCATATATAATTTTCTATCATATGCTTATAGTTTTTACCAAAATATTCATGTCTTATTAAGCTACTAGGTAATACTTTATAGACAATTTGGTGTAGAATTCATCCACCGCAGTAAAAACATTCCATGATTTTGTTCAATTTTAATGTATTTGTTACTTTTGGGAAACTTTGGTTATTTACATAAAAAAATAAACCATATTCCTCATGTAGGTTACTGAACCATTTTGTACCTTATGTAGAAGTTAGCCACGAAGCATAAAAAAAAAATTAGGCCATTAGTGGATTGGTTTCAGCATATAATTATTGTAGGCCAAAATTCATTCTTCGCTTACTTATTTTTTCTAATCTACAAAAATCAACTACTATCAATATTGTGGGAAAATTATCTTTAAATTGTACATGGAGTTTCTATTGGTTTAGGGATTTGGGGATTTAGGTATGGTTCATTAGCAAAGGGTTCACTAAGGGGTGGATCAGCTATGTCACTTGGTATATTAGTGATGAACTTGGAAACAAATAACACTTTCTTTCTTTTGGGTAATATAATAAATATGAGATTAAATTATTGAAGAATAAAAATACAACAAAGAAAACTTATCATCGATAAGTCTCCAACCTAGTATATATTGCATGGGGTTTGAATTTACTACAACATTGATCTTGTGAATTAGAATCTAGTGGCATAGTTTTTAAATAGAACAAACCATAGCCAAAGATAACTTCTCATCATTGTTGTAGTTCAATGGTGGTTTTGATAGGTTATTGATAACATCATAGATGCGATATTCACAACCATCCTCTCCTTTTTGGGATAGCACTTCAAGGGGGAGACATAAAGGATGAAATCCTTATCAAATTTAAGGAGATTAATCAAGTGTGCAAATGTGAGAAAATATTCTATGTGGAGAATGAATGATGGGCTTAGGAATCCTATTTCAACTTAACTTCTCGAAGGAAGACATGAAAGAACCCATGGGCTCAAGTTATGATCTAGTTGTAACAAAAAGTACTTGCTTTAGGGGGTTCAATTAGATGTTGTAATATAAACACTACATGAATAGATGTGGATGTCATCCAAGTGTTGTGATCATTTTTTTGAGATTTCTTTGAGGCCATCGAGATAAGGCATAATAGTGTGAACCAAGTTGTGGAACATATCACACATGGCATGTGAGAAGTTAGTTCCTTCATTATTAATTCCAAAACAAATAATGTGAGACATGAAAGTACTCTAAGTTATGATGAAAGTCAATCTATAATAATCCTATAAATGGATAAAAGTCTGGTTGTACCTTCAGAACCCATTAATTAGGGAGAAGACCAAATCATTAGATAATTTTTCATCTATATGAGTACCTTTTAGGTGTAAAAATTTGATCTATTAGTTTATATGGCCCTTTCCAAGGGTAGGGCCTACTTTGGTGATTTAGGGTCTGAATTATTTTGGACCTTGTTTGAGGCTTTAAATGAAATTTTTTTGGGTCAAAACTTTGTGAACAAAGTTCATATCCTCTCAATGTTTCTTATAAACATTGAGAGCTTCCTAATGATGTGAAGACCACCTTAGTGGGAGTTCATATGAGTAACATATTCCTCCCACAAGTTGACTTATTCTATTGACCACCATGATATCAAGAAGATGCCATATCATTTTCTATTACTCACAAATGTTTAACTAGGAAGATGTGGACTTTGAGAAGATTTTAGAGGGTCCAAAACCCTAATTGGGAATTGAGGCATGCAAAAACCCTAACCCTAGATGGCTATCTGCAATCCATGTTAAATATTGGGTTGTTGTACTGTACCTGATCTGATCAAAGGAAAATTAACTCAAAATATTTGCAAAATTAAACATACAGTAGATTACTTAGAATAAAGACTAGCTAGTTTGACTAGGATTCAAGAACAAAATTTCAAACAACATTAGACTCTTCCTAATTTCTCCCGAGATGAAGGTTAGGAACTTATAAGGATTAAATTAAGATGAAAAATAATCAAATAGTTTGATAGCAGAAAATTTATGGGTGCTTCACACCCAGGTAGACTCGTTTGGCTAAACCCAAAACTTCAAGGCAATTGTCCACGAGACTTCTGTGGAAACCCAAGGCTTCCGGTGATCATTGGAAGTAATTAGACCTGAGGTAGGATAAATAGATTTCCCCAATATTATACATAAATCATATATAGGTTTAGAAGCAATTCGACATGGATTTGGATACCAAGTGGAAAAATACGCTACCTAGGACTGCTCAGCTAGTAATATTCCATACTTTTTAAAACACCGTTAGAGGGTCACAGATTCCTAGATTAAGGTTGGGAATGGATTCAAATGAGTCATAAGAACCTACATCAACTTACAAACTGATAAATGGATTCATAGAGAACATTTTATAACAATTTCTATAAAACTAGTTAATTTTCTATGCATAGGGAGCAAGCCTTGAAACAGATAAATACAAATTCATTCTAAGAACTAAAACATGAGCTCAAATACATATAAATTATTAGAATCAAGATCCATTAGAATTTTATAGCAGCATTTGAAAGCATTCATGACCCAAACTTTACAGATAGTTCTCAATCTTTAAGATTTAGAAGATGGGACTAGAAATAGTCAATAAGAGAATGAAAAGTAGAGATGGCACCACTGTATTAGATCCATGGGAAAAATATGGTCATATGGATGCTCATGGAAGGAACAAGAACTTCTAATGTATCTCACAGGAGGAACAATCACTCCAATTTCTCTCTTCTCTAGTTGAATCTCATCACAAATTCACCTCAACCTTGCATTAATATTTGCACCAAATATTGAGGCTCGAATTATTCAATATGTGGGATGAATCAAAACTACAAATCAGAATCTAATTGTTGCAATGGAACTGTGAAGAATACTGGAACAAATTTTATGTGGGGCACATCACCCAACGTTGGCTAGGGGCGCATATCCCAAGCCTCTAAGAAGCAAAGCTCTCAAGACAAATATCAAGAGTGAAAAAAGATGTCCATGGGGGAACACCACCTTCCTTTATAGCATGAATGAGTATTCAAGATACATTAAATGTGGTCATACAACTTACTAATGTGCCCTCATTGACTGCTTTTGGCATCTTCATCATTTACATTCATTTTTCCTTGCTTTATTGCCATTCTGCTTTAGACTGATTTTATACTTTTCGAAACATCTTGATTTTCCTATATTTTCTCTACTTTCCTACCTTTTGTGTCCTTTTTTCTTCTTTTCTACTTCTTTATGCCTTTATGTACTTTCCTTCCTTTCTGCATGTTTTCTTCTTTTTAGAGTTTCATGCTTTTGTGTTGCCTTCCATCTTTTTCGTGGCTTTATGGATTTTTCTGATTTTCTTCTAATTTCCATTGTGGATGACAACTCATAGGGTCCACAAGACCACTTATGTGAACGCCTTGGACACCTAGGCACATCAATCAACACATAATTAAATAAAAATAAGAATAATTAAAAAAATAATCATGGCACACTATGATAAGTCTTAAAAATTAGTTATCTTGACAATTAATGCCTCAAAACTTAACCCCTTTCTTATTAAATTTGTATGCCAGAATCTATAGAGGTTGAAGATGTATCAGAATGACCATAGAGACTTAGGGGAGGGTACATGAAATTTATCCCAACCAAAAATTGCTTTTCCTCAAGTAATTGCAGTTCTGGATGCTGCAAAACTTGCTCAAATATTTTGTCTGTTGGTCTACCAGGAGGAAGGTTCAAAAAACATTTCCCAAACCATTGTCTTCCACCTTGATTATTTCCAACACAAAGAGTATTTTGAAGGCTCACAAAAAACCAAGCATAAACATAGTGTTTCCATCCATCATAAATGTTCCCACTTAGGAAATCATCCCATTGTTTCCCATGGATAGACTTTTGAAATTTAAGGATGACTCGCCCTCTAGGTTCCCATTGATCTCGATGCATACCTCTCAACAATTTGGTCCCTTGGAACAACTTGTCACTCCAAAGGATTCCAGGAATCCATAAACATATCGATAGTGCATTACTACCAATGACACTGAGAATACTTTCCATTTGATCCCCCCAAAAAATCATCTTCTCTTGTGCCTTCAATTCTCTTTATTGCATTGTTGCATCCAATATTCCATCAATGTATGTTAATCCTTTATCAACTGGTGCTCCCTATGGGGGCTCTCCATGTCTCAGGATTGATCTTGAATACTATGTGAAGACACCACTTGACTAGGATAGGTGTTGATTCCTTGCAAAATTATCTACTTCCCATCATAATCTTTGAAACTTATTTGAGGCACCTGATAATTCATGGAATGCTCTCCAATGGAGTACATCCATTGTACTCCCAACACCAAGTTGTTTCCGGCAACATTAAAAACATAAAAATTATCTATTAAGGTATAAAATCCTATGGTTACTTGCATATTTGGAATCCATTTAGTACAATCCATGGAGTTATTGCCTAGTATGATGATAGTGAAACCTTCAAAGGTTTCAGTAGGAAGCCTCCTTCTTTCCACCAAGGCTGAGTCAATGAAATTTTGAGTAGCAGCTTCATCAACCAAAATGGTAAGTCTCTACCCTTGCACCACTCCCTTGAATCTGAGAGTGTGGAAGCAAGGTACTCCAATCATGACTACAATCTTTCCACTTGCAGGTGGTAGGTGCTTTTCATCTGCTGTCACATAACCACCATCTTCCTCAACCATTTCTTCTTCAGCTTCACTCTTTGAAAATACCTCGATGTAATGTGCCTTTCCCTTAGCACACTTATGGTCCAGAAGCCATGGATCCTGGAATGAGAAGCACAACTTCCTCCACCTTAACTCATATCGGTATTTAATAACATTATTCCTCTTGAAATTTCTTGTTGGAACCTTTTGGAAGGATTCCTTATCCTCGATCTTAGGGGGGAATTTTGTCTTAGGTGGGAATCTATTTCTTGGAATAAAATATTGAATATATATAGTCTTGTTCATGGCATCCGGCAATGCTGTAGGTTGATGAGATTTAACCACTCCCTTAAGTGGCTCTACTAGTCCTCTGTAAAGAAAAAAAATAAGCAAGCTTCAGATACATCATTCACCATGAATGCAGCCTTTTTAAATTCTGAAATGTATGCCTTAGGAGTTCCATATTTCTTCAAATGGAAAAGATATCTTAATGACATTTTAGGATCCCTCCTATCAAACCTATTCACCAACCTTCTTCTGAACTCCTCATAGGTGGTCATAGTATCATACCCCAAAGTTATCAACCCATGAAACCACCAATCATTAGCATCTCCTTCCAAATGCAGTGTAGCCATTGTAATGGAATCCCTTTCAGACATACGATTCAATTGAAAATATGTATCAAGCTTCTGCACCCAAGAACTAGTAGTGCAATTAGATGATACATCAAAGTAGGGGAGGGAGATCTTACCAGTGATTCTCTGCAACTCAAAATTTTGAGTGAAATGAGCGGGAATTCTGTAACATCCTATTGGTTTGGTCGTGTCTTGGTAGTAATAGTACTCCTTAAAGGTCAAACGTTTCTTCCAATCTTTACCCAAGGCCATGTATTTTGCTAGTCGAACCTCCAAGGATTCAACTACTTAAAATTACATCTCAGGTTCCTCCATTATGGGTGCAAAGAACTTTGACATAGTAGGCCTTGGAAGATCCTTGAATTCATGTGACCTATTGTGAGGCCCAATTTCAGAGAATAGGGTCTCGCCAAGGATATTATTTCCTTCATGTTGGAGGCCACTACTGCTACCTTATCCATCTCTACTCACCAATTGCTTGGTAAGACACTCTCGCATTTCTTGACCCAAATTGATGATGTTATGGGATAGGTCTTGCATGTCTTTTAGCATGATCTAAACAAAGTATCTAAACTCTTCTCTTTCATCCATGTTATACATATCCTTTCCTCCTTGAATCTTTCCTCTAGTGGAATCAACCTCTTCTTCAACATGAGGTTCTTTTGGACCTTTCCCTTTGGGAGGTGGAATTCTCTTGGGACTCATCACAAATAATTAGGATTAGGTTCATAGTACCATCCTCTGATACCACTATGATGTACCTGATCTGATCAAAGGAACATTAACTCAAAATATTTGCAAAATTAAAGATACAATAGATTACTTGGAATAAAGACTAGCTAGTTTGACTAGGATTCAGGAAGAAAATTTCAAACTACATTAGACTCTTCCTAATTTATCCCGATATGAAGTTTAGGAATTGATAAGGCTGCAATTAAGATGAAAAATATTCCAATACTTCGACAAAAACTTTTTTTTTTTTTCTTCACACCTGGGTAGACTCCTTGGGCTAAATCTAAGGCTTCAAGGAAATTGTCCACAGGACTTATGTGGAAAGCCAAGGCTTTTGGTGCTCATTGGAAGTAATCATACCTAGGGTAGGATGAATGTATTTTGCTCCACCTTATACAACAATCATATATAGTTTTAGAAGAAATTAGAAAGGTATTTGGATATCAAGAGGACAATTACGCTACCTAGGACTACTAAGTTAATAATATTATAGACTTTTCCAAATTCCCTCATAGGTTAAAAAATTACTATATTAAGGCTAGGGATTGCCTCAACATAGTTTTAAGAACCTGCAGAAACTTACAAACTGAGAAATAGACTCACAGAAAACATTTTATAACAATTTCCGTAAAACTAGCTAATTTTCTATGCATAGGGAGCAAGCCTTGAAACAACGTAATACAAACAACCTTAGAGGCTCACAAATTAATTCTTAGAATTGAAACATGAGCTCAAATACATAGAAATGAGCAGATAAAATATCCATTATAATTTTATAGCAGCATTTGGAAGCATTCTGGACCCAAACTTTACAGATAGTTCTCAATCTTTAAGATTTTACAAGATAGGAGCAGAAATATTCAATAGTAGAATGAAAAGTAGAGATGGAACCACTGTATTAGATCCATGGGAAGAATATGGTCATATGTATTTTCATGGAAGGAACAAGAATTTATAATTTATCTCACAGGAGGCGCAATCACTCCAACTACTCTCTTCTCTGGATGAATCTCATCACAAATTCACCTCAACCTTGCATTAATATCTACACCAAATATGGAGGCTCAAATTCTTCTGGATGTGGGATTAATCATACCTACAACTCAAACTCTAATGGTTACACCGGAACTGTGAAGAATATTGGAACAAACTTGCTATGGGGCACATCACAGCCTAGAGCTGGCTAAGGGCACATCTACCAAGCCTCTAAGAAGTAAAGCTCTCAAGACAAATATAAAGAGTGACAAAAGATGTCCACTGGGGTGAACCACCTTCCTTTATAGCATGAATGAATATTAAGGATACATTGAATTTGTTCATCAATCTTACTAATGAACCGTCATTGAATGCTTTTGGCATATTCAACTTTTACATTCATTTTTCCTTGTTTTATTGCCTTCCTGATTTAGATCGATTTTTTGCTTTTGGAAACATCTTTATTTTCATGTATTTTCTCTACTTTCTTTCCTTTCCTGTGCTTTTTCCTACTTTTCTGTTTCTTTTTGCTTCTATGTACTTTCCTCCCTTTCTGCATACTTTCTTCTTTTCGGAGTTTCCTACTTTTGTGTTGCCTTCCATCTTTTTGGTGGCTTTGTGGATTTTTCTGATTTTCGTCTAATTACCATTGTGGATGGCAACTCACAGGTTCCACAACACCACTTATGCATCCTCGTTAGCAACCTAGGCACATCACTAAAAACATAATTAAATAATTACAAAAATAATCATGGCACACTATCCTAATTCTTGAAAATTAGTTATCTTGACAATTAATGCCTCAAAACTTAACCCCGTTCTTATTATTTTTTTATGGCAGAATCTATAGGGGTTGAAGATGTAGCACAATGACCATGGATCCTTAAGGAGGGTACATTACAGTTGCTTGGATAGGAATGGATTCCATTATTATGGTATTTTTATTGTTCCATAGTTTAACAAAGAATTTAGGAGTGTTATTGTGAGAAGAATGGAGAAAGTGGAAGATCCCATAGTTTCCATATCATCCATAGCATCCATGGAAACTCCATAGTTGGTGCACTTTCCAGGTATTTTTATTTCCTAATTGAGAAGAAAAGAGCAATTTATAGGCTTTACCTTCTAGCTAGTTTTTTCCCATATTGGATTTTCTTAGGGTACATCATGTGTTCATTATGTGGATGGTGTGCTATTTCTTACATTATTTCATTTCAATTATAATTTGTTTTGATATTTTTTCATTCATATATTAACATTAAATATGGCATATAAATTAAAGACTACATAATAAGAGATTTTCTAATATTGTATGGATTGTTGTGATGAACTATTCTAATAGAATATCCATGAAAGTTTACATATCATCGATACATTCACTGATGAATTCATTGACGAAATGGGTAGAAAACTTATATTTTGGAAAATCTTGTTTTAGATCATAACAAATAGTATAAATGTAGATAGTTCCCTTTTGTTTATTAACAAGGGCTGGATTTGATACCCATGAGGTATATTTGATTGGATAGATGAACCTGGATATGTTGAATTTATCTATTTATATTTTTATGGCTAGATCCTTGAGGGATGGATAGACCATTATTTATAAAATAGGGTATTCCTGTAGTAATGTGCTGATATGATGCCCAAGAATGGTTGGATCTAGTTTGGAAAAGTTCTTTGTAAGATGCAACCTCCTTAAGATAGTAGTTAGCTCCAAGAAGTATGCTCTTCATTATGGTGGGCATAATGGAGATATCCACTATGATTGTGAGGATAATGTTAGTCATGCTTCTATTTTCAAAGGAATCCAAGACAGGTACATGATTCTTGAACCAATCTACTGTTAATTTTTCAGAATTTACTTCAATCTGATCTAGGATCTTAACTGAAAGAACAACATGTACAACATATATACAGCATATCAATCATGGACACAATAATGCAAGCACACAAGAGACACAGATTTTACTTGGGGAAAACCATAAAGGTGAAAAACCCCAATAACTTCCTCAAAGATAGATAGAGCAATGATACAACCCAAGCATAAGAGATAGACATCTCCTAGCAGCAGCTTCTCTTCCTCCACAAGTGCGCCACTCTCCCGAGAGTGTGAGAGAGAATAGAATGAATGAAATAGAGTGCCTCCCGCACTCTATTTATACTTGACTTGACTTGCCTAATAACCTTTACTAGGTCAACCTTAACTTAACCACATAACGTAATGCTGACTGGGACGACACCCAATAGGGTGGTCTAATAACCCTTTGACCCACATGGACGACCCCCAATAGGGTGGTCTAATAACCCTTCGACCCACATGACTTATACAGGGCTGAACCCAACAAGGTGGTCTAATAACCCATCAAGTATAAGTTACGACACTTACAATATAAATGACGACACTTCCGTATAGAGGAATAATAACATCTCTATAGGAATACAAACACTTCTGTATAGAGGAATAATACCATCTCTATAGGAGTACAATATACGTATATGAAATACATTCCAAAGTTACATATACATCAACACTCCCTCTTAAATAGGAAGGTATTTCTCTACACAGGTCTTCTAGCATAAGTCTTCTTCTCTGGATCATCATCACTGGATAATCGTCATCGAGTCATCGTCATCGTCACTACTGCTGCTATCTCAATCAGTCTCTGAATCTACTCGTCATAGGAATTTCTACAGAACTAGTCCTTTTTCATACTGGATGTAGGCCCACCACCTATAGGTCTTCATCATCAGTGGCCATACTATGGATCCTCAGGACTTATTACGTGCATCAACAAAACCTCGAAAGAGCATCCCAGGGATGATTATGAGCATATAGCTCAACCTATCGGATCTCCCAGGACCTTTTACATGCTACTGCACAACCTGTCCATGGCCACATAGTATCACGAAGCACAATCCCAAATGCACACACACAACACTTACACTCACCGACATGGGAGGACCAACTTACCACCATTCGTGAAAGGCTCACAACACTTACATCAACGACCATGGGAGAACACATCTGCCACCATGTCGGAATGGCTCTGCACTTACATCAACGCACATGGGAGAACACATCTACCACCATGTTGGAAAGGCTCTACACTTACATCAATGCACATGGGAGAACACATCTACCACCATGTCGGAAAGGCTCTGCACTTACATCAATGCACATGGGAGAACACATCTACCACCATGTCGGAAAGGCTCTGTGCATCTGTGTCTTCAGAAATCATCACACATAATCCAACTGATTATGTAAGGTATCCACCTGATACATATGATCATCCTGATCATCATCACAGCATCATCCTGATGCATACTATCTATAGTATCATCCTGATACTCATCAATGCATCGTCCTGATGCATATCTGGAGCAACATCTTGAAGCTCGTCATCCATGATCGTCCTGATCATACAATGCATCCACCTGATGCATACCAAGTATCTACCTTATACATATCATCATACATGATCCACCTGATCATATAATGTATCCACCTGGTACATACACAGATATATGATCCGCCTGATACATATACAGATACATGGTCCAAGCATCCAATATGATGCATACATACATAAATGATCCAACTGATCATATCCAACATCCAAAATGATGCGTACATATATATATAAATGATCCAACTGATCATATCCAGCATCCAACATGATGCATACATACATATACATATAAATTATCCAACTGATCATATCAAGCATCCAACATGATGCATACATACACATATAGAGAAGTAACTGGAGCATCGTCTTGATGCTCATCATCCAGTGCTTACATCCACAGCCATGTGAAGGATCCTCCTTCCAACATGCTTGGAATGGCTTCAACAAATGTGTCCATCACTTCTTACTCGAAGTGTCATCAATCTGAAGAACACCAAGCCTCTCTCTGAAGTACTCAAACTTCACTCTGGCTAGTGGCTTCGTCAGTACATCTGCAATCTGCTCGTCCGTCGCAACATACAAGAGCTTCACTACTCCTCTCTACACCATATCCCTAATATAGTGATATTTGATCTCTATGTGTTTCGACCTATCGTGAAAAACTGGGTTCTCAGACATCTTCACACAACTCTGGTTATCACAGAATATACCAGTAGCATCCAACGGGAGATCAAATAACTCTAACAGTAGCTTCCACAGCCATACTGCCTCACAACTAGCCACACAAGCTACAACATATTCTTCCTCGGCTGTACTCAGTGCTACGCAGGATTTCTTCCTACTAAACCAAGAGATCACACCTGATCCCATACTGAAGCAGCACCCAGAAGTGCTCTTCCTATCTGTAGCACTACCTGCCCAATCTGAATCAACATAACCCTACAGGTTAAACTGTTGATTCGCATCATACTTGATCCCATAACCAACTATACCCTTCAGGTGCCTCAGAATATGCTTTACAGCAACCAAGTGAACACTTCTGGGATCCGTCAGGAACTGGCTCAATGTGTTCACCGCAAAGCAAATATCTGGCCTCGTGTCCGTCAGGTACATCAAGGACCCAATCATCTGATGATACACAGTAACAATAACCAGATCAGATAAAGCATCACACAAAAGCTTCAGGTTCGATGCCATAGGTGTGGCCATGGCCTTGCAGTCCATCATCCCGAACCTCTTTAGGATCTCCACTGCATACTTCCCTTGTCTAGGTAAGATTCCATCTGTACTCTGCCACACCTCCATGCCTAGAGAATAGTGCATCACCTCCAAGTTCTTCATCTCAAACTTGGAAGCAAGATTCCGCTGCATGTCGGCAATAAAAAGGTCATCCATATACAAAAGTAGTATCACTGGATTTCCTTCCTCAACCTTGTAGTAAAGGTTGGAATCCGCTTTACTCTTGGTAAAGCCCAAACTGGATAGAAAGCTGTCTATCCTACCATACCAAGTTCTGCACATATATGACTCCCTGTCATGTGTCTTAGAACCAAGTGGCTGCTCCACATACATTTCTTCTTCAATTACACCATTCAAGAAAGTTGTCTTGAAATCCATCTGGTGTATCTTCCATTTCATCACTGCAGCCAGAGCAAGTACGGATCTAATGTAAGTGTATCTGGCTACAGGAGCAAAAGTCTCCATGCTACCACCTGCAGCATGCTTGATCTTGTAGATCCTCTTGGAAGTCACTACAGACTCCCCTTCAAGTCTTGGGACTACATCCCAAACATCTTCATGATCGACTGGTACTCCTCGATCATGACATTCTTCCCAAATCCTGGGAACTTCAATATCTTCAATATTTTCAATAGATAACTTTGTTGCTGAACAAATGTTGTAGTCCTTCTTTTGTAGGTGATGGTATACGATCTTTCCTACACAACAAGTTAAATTGCATGATTAGAAAACATCTCATAGTTTATAGAACAAATTCTTACACATAAAGAAATATGTAATACAATCATGCAATTATCTTAGCCAATGCTTCAATACAACATTTATCCATATCCCGTAACTTTCTAGATGCCTTCCAATCTCTATGGGAACATTGTTAAGAGTGTGCACAACTCCCAACATGTCAGCAAAGAGGTTTCATTCTAGATAAGTAGCAATGGAATGTTGTACAGTGCCATAGGCCACTTATCCATTATATGCATATTAGTAGTATGATGATCATTAATGCAATTATTCTAATATGCCAAAATACACAGCCTAATTCTAGGAACATCAGTATATATATCATTGAACAGTATTATTTAAAACAATAAACTATGCAAGAAATGATAATTCAAATACTTATCTTTGTTTGGTTGTTGGGTGGACTCCTTCTGAATCTTTGCAACCTTTCTGCATTTCCATTCTGATGTGGATTGTGAAAAGTGGTCAACTCCCTCTGAATATCTGTATCCTTGCAGAAACTACTGAAGTGTGCTCCTTCTTGATCTTTGCTTCCTTGTAGGAACAACTGGAGTGTGCTCCCTCTTGATCTTTGCTTCCTTGTAGAAACAACTGGAGTGTGCTCCCTCTTGATATTTTCTTCATGGACTACCTATCCTTGAACTTATATCCATCACTATTCATGCTTATTAGTATCGTCATTGTGTTATTCTCTAGGTCTCATACATAATCACACATTCATTAAACATGTATCGTCATTGTGTTATCCTCTAGGTCTTATCAAAACACAATAATCTTAAACATGTATAGTCATGATCATTTCAAACATAGATAATAAACATTAGTATGCAAGGTTTCAGGGAAGTCTTCTTTTACTCATGCATATTCTTATTTGATCATAGGACTCTTCTGGTTAGTTAAATCATCAATCAAGATAAGAGACATAAAATGCATAAACCCTTGATTACTTACATTTCTAACTTTATGAATAAGCATAACCAATCATACCTAACACAAAGTAGGATTCTAACTTGATATAGGGAAAACATACCTGGATTGGTATGTTAGCTAGTTATGTCTAACATACCCATATGATGTCTTCTTGTTCTCTTCAATGACTTGTGCTAGTAACCTGCATATCTCATAGGTTAACCATTATAGAACCAATTTATACATACCTCGCAAATAGATCTTCTAAGTGATTCATGATAATGGATGAATCTTTGTCCTCATGTCATCATGATCATATGTTCTTGAACTAGAACATGATTTGTCTTTCTTGGTGTACCTTTCATGTTAGAGGACAACATAAACCTCATACAACACCATAATGTATTAGTGTTAACACCCAAAAAGTGCTCACTAGCTCATTTCCCTATTCACATGACCCATTTGTCCACTTTTTCACCATTTGAGCCTCTGAAGCCAACAAAAGGTCACCAAAAGGCCTTAGTACACCCCTTTTTCCACTCAAAATGAGTATTTTTCCTAAAAAAGCATAAAAAACCCTCAAAAAGGGTCCAAATTTCCCAAAATATTAAAAAGGGAATAAAAATAATAAAAATATTCAAAAAAGGAAAAAGGAGGGAAAAGTACCTAAACCATGTTGGTCAATACCATTGGTTTCCACAAAACCACAATAGTATTCCCCACCACCAAAACCTATAAAAAGGTGGTAGGGGCTCCTCATTTCACATCCATCCATCTTCCTATCCTCATGCTGCCAAAATCTCCCTTGAGATTTTGGCCATTGTAGCAACCTTGGAGAAAGGACCCTTTGGAGTTTGGAGCTGCTCACCATTGGAGCTTCTCAACTATCTTCATCACTTGGAGGTATTGTTATTGCAAGCACTTGCTTGCCCCCATTTTCAATACAAATTTATTTTCTATATTTCTTGTTCTTGTTTTTTAATTCAAAAATGCACATGCTAGTTTAGTTTTAGTTTAGATTTAGTTTATTGTTTTTGCTTAATATTGAAACTGCTGCTACTAGTTAGCAGGTGCCCATAGCACTAAGCTTGGTTGCAAAACCAAGCCAACAATTTTTGGCGACTCCGCTGCTTTCGAATCTTTAGATCTCACTTGTGCTTTAGATCTTAGTTTTTGATTGTATTAGTTAGTTTAATTCATAGATCTGCCACCCTAAACAGCAGATCCATTGTTGTTCTAGATCTTGGCTCATTTCATTGCCATTAACAGCCCAAAATTTTCAATTTTTGGCTTCGTTTTTTAGCATCCGCGTACGGCTTTCGCCTCGCGGCTTTTTACCCCACAGTCGCGCGGCTCATCGCGATTGCGTGGCTTTTTTTCCGCGCGGTTCACCATGGCTTCGCGGCCCATTAATGCGCTGCACATCGCGGCTTCGCGGACCTTTTCCGCACTGCACATCGCAACTGTGTGACGAAATCCCGTGCTGCACATCGCGGCTTCGCGGTCAAAACCCGCGCTGCCCATCGCGACTGTGCAATAGAAACCCGCGCGGTCCATCGCGGCTGTTCTGTCAAAACCCGCGATGCTAATTTTTTCATTCGGCCAAATCGTTTAAAAAATTAATTTTTTACTGTATTTTTTGCCCACATAGCACATTTTTACAGTATTAAATCCCTGCATATTTTACAACCATAGAAAAATTTTACTATTTAGAATGCACCTTTGAAAGAAGTCTTTTTAAAAATTTTCAGAAATTGAAAGAAGGATCTATTTTTGCATTTTATCTAGATTAGAAATTTTTGCTGTTTACTTCTTTAATATTTTGCCCATAGCAATTTTTGAAAAAGAAATCCATTTATTTCTTAAAGAAGTCATATTATTTGCTTTCATATTTCAAAAGATCCTTTGTTTTTTGAATAGTCTTTGCAAACCATTTAATTTCCATTTATTGAAAAAAGTCATAATATTTGCTTTTTTATTTCAAAAGATCCTTTGCTTTTTGAATATTTTCTGCAAAAGCATTTACTTTTTTCAATTTCAGTTTAAAATACCACACGTGCACCCACTCAAACACATAATTTAAACTGAGCCTTAAAACGAACCCTAACTTCAACAAACTTTTAACCCCACTTGGGGAACACTAAAAGAACTTTGTAGCTAGGTAGAATTGAGGGGATAGGTGTTCCAATAACACCCCTCAGTTATTACATCTGAGACATAGTTGTTGTCCATTAGGGAACCAAAATCTCCTAGTAATTTTTGGCACGGTCACAATCGGTTTATGGGAAGGCCTCTCCCCTAGGAGGGTTGAAGTCGCGAGGATGGTTCCGGAAGCCTGAGTGGAATACCAAAATCCATTCAGTAACCTAAGGGCTACCATTTGCAGTTCTCGGGATATCCCTGTATGGGGGTATTGCGATAAAGGACCAAACGGCAGATTTACCTTTTCTCGATATGTCATGAACGGAGTATCCTAGTTGCCATTCTTTAGGATTGATTACCCGGTGTCCCTCCTGATAGGGGGATATCTAGTCGTTGACTCAACACTCAATATTGTCTGACTTGGATTTCATCACCTTGCAGAGAATATAGTTTATTGATTCACAATACTTTTAGTTAGGTGTTTGCATGATACAATCCACCTTTGGTCTAGTTACACCTATTTTTTCTAGAAGTTGTTTGCATGTTGGTACTCTGACCATTTTTTGCATCCCTCCACTTATTATAGCACGGCTGCTATAATAAGTGCCTTTTTGAGGTTTATTTTTTTGGCCTGAGAGCCTTCATTTTCACTCCCCTTCTTGCACCCTTGGTTGCATTAGGGTTTTGAGTTTTTTATACATTACCATTTTACACATACAGATTTTTACACAAAAACTTATTTCTCACCATTGAGAATTTTAGACGCTCTCGTCGTCTACAGGGCGAACTCCCAGAGTTCAGTCTACTTGGCTCTCCACGTCACTGACGTAGAGCCTTATCCCTTGACTCGATACATCATCGATCAACCATACGGTCATCCAATTCTGACACGCCTCACTTCACTTCTGATTCTGAGGCAAAATCCGAAAACCCCACTGCATTATTCCCAACCAACCTTATGGCTGGAACACCTTTTGACCCACTTTTTACTAGCACCATAGGAGAAACATCCACAGACCCTTCTACTGCGGTGCCATCCATGGCAACACCCACCCCCCTAGGTATGCCTAATATGGGCAACACTCCACCTTTAGGAATGCCCAACACAGGGCCACCTCCTGTTATAGGAATTCCCAACACAGGGCCACCACCTGTTATGGGTATGCCCAACATAGCGGTCACACCCCCTTTGATTCCCACAACCCAGATTCCAGGAATCACCACTACTATTCCTAACCCTGGTGTAACCCATGTTGCACTTGGAAACGCTAGTCCATACCAAACCACAACTATTGGAGGACACATACCTTCAATACCGAGCATACCCCTAGGCGCTACTGGACCCCTACATCATACCACCATGACTAGTCATGTCCCAGTCACTACGCCACATACATCTGCTACCTTACCTTACATGGCAAGTCTGAACTTACCAGACTTAGCCAGGCTCACCAATGATCCTATCAGACACGATCCTGCATGGCCCCACATGCCCACCAAACTCCCCTCTGACATCCCTAAGTTTGAGGGCAACGCAGGTGAGGACCCCCAGAACCATATCATGTCCTTCCATCTATGGTGTTCCTCCAACTCCATAGTGGATGACTCTGTCCGCCTCCGTCTGTTACAGCGCACCTTCACTGGCTCTGCAGCTAAGTGGTATATCGAGCAGCCCCATGGGACCCATGCCACCTTTACCTCCCTTGCCTCGACCTTCCTGCAGTTCTTTCAGTTACCTGTCCGCTATGATGCGGGCGTTGAGATCCTACTGTCTTGCAGATAGAACATGGCCACCCACATCACTGACCACATTCATGAGTGGCGTCGACGCCGAAGCCTCTGCAAAATCAAGTTAGACGACCGTATCTTCCTAGATTGGTTTCTAAAATCCCTCCTCCCTCTCATTATGAAGGATGTGGCATCCGAAAGACCCCAGTCTGAAGAAGAGGCCATCCTCAAAACCCAACAGTTTGATCTCATTTACGCCCAGTCAGGTTATCTGTATACCATTATACCAGATGCCCCTCGAGGCGAGTCATCCCAACACGATGCGCCGGGGGCATCCCATGCCGCAGATGGCATCATTGTTCATATGACCTCGCAACCCCAACCGTTTTCCATTGCACATCCTAGCCATGGTCCCGACCTTTCGCGAGCTACATATCAATCTGGGGCGACCAATTCATATGCTCCCATGGCACATCACCACCATACCCATGGACCTTCATGTCCACCTCAGTGCTTTGGTCATGCACCACCCACATATGCCCTCCCAGCCGCACCTCAACCAGTGTACTACCCACAGCTAGCTACGATAGCTAACCCAACACCTCCAATAGCTCAGGGTTACCAACAACCCCAGCAGGTATATGGTCCACTTCCAACCCCACTGGTGTATTATCCACCACAACCTGCTCCCGCACCTGCGGCGAACCAAAATCCTCCCACTGCTCAAGGGCAAGTGTACACACAGCACAACCAGCCCCAGCACCAAAACAACCAGTGCAACCAAGGTGCGCAACAAAACCGTGGAAGAGGACGTAACCGTGGAAACAACCAACAACAACATCAAGGTCCTCCACCTCCCAATCCTCCACAAAATAATAACGCTGTGCCTCCCAACCAGAATCCGGATCGTAATCCCAGGTAGCCCAAAAACAGTAACCTTAGAACAAACCATCCTTGTTCTATTTGCGGGTTCTATGGCCATTACACACATGCTTGCCCACATTTGGAGTGAGCTCGGCAACTCTAGACTGACGATGCCCATCGTCAAGGGCAAGCGGCTCCTCAGCCGCCACCCAACCCTCCACCACCACAACATCAACCTTTGGTGTTGCAAAATCCCTTTCCAACCCAAGGCGTAGTGAACACTCAGCCGTTAGCTCCCCCTCAGAACCACGTGCCACCACAACAGATCACTTATGCCGCTCCTGATCAACCCATGTTTGATTCAGGTACTCACCACTTGTTGATGATGTCAACCGCCGATGCCAACCTCCAAACCCGTCGGAACCAATATGGCTCCACCTCTGAAGCCCCTCCCACCGACAAGAACACTAACGTTAATCCCATAGATCAGACGTTACGTATACCCCCGACTCCACTCGATGGTGCTCCCAAAGCACCTCGCTTCCCACTTCGTCGCATCAATAATAATCCCAATGCTCGTGTTGTGTCGAATTACAACATTGTAGATGACTTAGCCCAGTCTCCTGCAACCATGTCTGCTTTGGAAGTCCTAAAAAACTGTCCTTCGTAGCGCAAGACTTTGCTCTCTGCCATTGGCGTGATTGACCCCAATGATTCACAACTGATCGCATTCGATTCAGACCAATCTGAACCTCGACTGCCTTCTAGTTTAGCATTCCAAGTTTCCGTTTCCGTTCGGAATCTTGTCATCCATCGGTGCATTATCGATGAAGGGGCCTCTACATGCATCATGTCCACATTCGTTTGGCAGAAGTTGGGATCTCCCACTCTCCAGCAGTCCACCACTGCGTTGCGAGCCTACGACGGCCGTTCGGCTCAACCCCAGGGTCTCTTACCTAATGTCCCCATCCAGCTCGCGGGTAAAACCGTGCTCATTGACATTGAGGTCATCAATGCCCAACTTGACTATAACCTTTTACTTGGCCGTAGTTACATGTATGCCATGCAAGCTCTTGCCTCATCCATTTTTTGTACCATGCAGTTCCCCCATGAGGGACGCGTGGTCAAGGTCGACCAACTCACCTATTACAATCCCAAGGCCCCCACCGCACCTGAAAATGTTCTCCCCATGGTTGAACAACCTGTCTGTGGTGAAACTACCTCATTCATTTCCTCAGTAGGACCCGGACTATACTCCGACGCGCCGATGACTTCTACATTCCAGGCCATTCCACCACCGTCACCGGAGACCCACGTCGCTAACCTCTGCACTCTTTCACAAACACCCGGTAATCAACCCTCCTTGTTACCCAAACCACCATTGGTCCCTAATCACATTGGGGTTACACCCATCCACACAATCTCCTTTCTATTTCCTCCTTCGGGTGTAGTAAGTGCCCCAGTTATGGCTACCCTTAGTCTCCCTGGGTTAACATTGGGATTACCCGTGTGGTATATTTTGCCTCCCGTTCCCCCGCTGACACCCAATGTCATCCTGCAACCGGTGCAACCCATTGTCACTTCTACCCAACCACCTCCCGGTATCACTACTCCTTCTTCGTCCACGAATCCCCCTCCTCTCATCAGGCCCACTGGGGGCAGAGGCCCACAACCATACACTGCGATACCCCCACCCAAAGCAGTTAAACCTCCTCCCGTGTTCCGTGCTCCTCCCAAATGCTCGTTGTGTGATGAGTTAGGCCATCCAACCCATTAGTGTCCATAGTTACCCGCATTACAGGAACACATGCAAATGCTGGACGATGACCCCAACATCTCGGTGGTCAAACTCGATCCAAATCCCAAGCGTCGTGATAAATCACTGCGCACCAACCACCCTTGTGCCATATGCGGTGTTTACAGTCACTACTCACACCACTATCCTGATATCCCAGATTACAGAGTAGCTCTCTACGAGATGAATAATTTGGACCTTGAGACGGCACCCCCTACTATCGAGGAGATCTACCCTCCCGCATACTCCTCATCCAGAGAGATTAACACCATTTATATGATCTCTTCGACTACCACTACCTCATCACTTGATGTGACCACTCAAATCTCCCACAATGATGACGAGATTCTCGAGGCTCCTATAGCCCCTGATTATCCCTGGGAAGACATGCACCCTCGGTCACACTTCCTCCCAGAAGAGACCTCATCCACCACCGCTACCCAATTTGCGGTTGAGTCTAAACATTTCCTTCCTACTAAAGTCGACTGGTTCAAGGACCCTATTCCTACTCCTGACGCTTCCGAAGATAATAACATGCGCAATATTTCTCCCGTCATCCACATCGACATCTCTGACCCACCTGGTGCCCTTCATACCATTACATTAGGAGCCTCCCACAGTGAGCACGAGATTGGAGAATACGAAAAACTGTTCCAAGAATTCATTGATGTTTTTACTTGGTCAGATACCGACATGCTTGGCCTTGACCCCGCCATTTATATGATCTCCATTGGATACCCCTCTGTCGGGTCGGCCCCTTCCATTGATCCCATTCACACACATGTTCCACTCTGCTACGTTGGTTTGGCCGATGGAGCAAGCTGTTGGTCCCCCAATCTGGCCTCCGCAGCTTGGGTAATATATTCCCCTTCACATGAGTTGATCCACATCGACGGAATGTATTTAGGTGCCGCCACCAACAACCAGGATGAATATGATGCCGTGACCGGTCTCCTGGCCGCAGCTCTCCAAATGAGCATACGTCACCTTAACGTTTTCTTGGACTCACAACTCCTTGTTTCCCAACTCAACAATGATTACAAGGTACGCGATCCCTGTCTTTTCAGAAAATTCCTGCGCACTAAACAAATGGTTAGACAGTTTGAATCCATTTCATTTACACACGTCCCAAGGAACCTCAATAGTGTAGCGGACCATATGGCCAACAACATTCTATACTGACACACTAATCGCATTATACCAAAACAAAATGTGCATCCACGTGCATAACATGTGCCTCCACGGGCATATACAAAAAATCAAAATGTGCATCCACGTGCATAAAAACATGCCTCCACGGGTGAACATAAAGACAACAAGTGCATCCATGTGCATACACGACTATATACCAACATCATATATATATATATATACATCATCGTATAGTCAAAACATGTCATAGGTGCCCTCAGCACCCAATATACAAAAATACATCAGCCGTACAAAAGGTGCTTCCCCATATGCTCATCAGCATTTGGGGGCAAATACATATCATCTAGTCATCAGGATTCCTAGGCTCCTCTGGCGCCTCCTCCGCGGGCCCCGATGAATCATGGCGAGTCCGAACTCTCCGCTCTGCTAGCCCTGCCGGATCATCCTGTAGACGGATCCTCCTCTCAGTCGGCCCTGCCGGGTCATCCCGAGCACCATCCCTGTGCTCTGCCACAAAAAATGTTGTCCTCAACAAGAGCGACCGCCACTCACACGGCGCACCGAAGCAACCCTCCACGATGTCCCGGTCCAAGTCTCTCCAGCCATCCTCGGGGAGTCCAGCTAGAATCATGTCGAATGTCTGTCTGACACCCTCTATGGCATCATCTCGAGGGCCAACCCCTCGCCCACGAGCCGCAAATCCTCCACCACGTGGAGGCGGTACTGCTGTAGGAGGTGGAGCAACCACCATCGCCCGCCCCCGACGAGCCACGTAGTCGGCCGAGGGTACCGGACCAACATCGGCACAATGCAAGTAAACCATCATATACACATCTGACTATAATCATAAACAAATCACATGATATAGTATAAAACAAACCACAAAACATACCGTCTAAACCCCAGGCCTGTCCCTGGGCTTGAGGCATCTCTGGGTTGCCTCAGTAGTCCATGCCAGTATATGGGTAATCCTCAATCAGCAGGGGCATCTGCTCCCACTGCTCATATACCTCCTCCGTAAAAAACCCGCGGATGCCACCACCACCACGAGGCATCATATGCCCCCACCGCACCATGCGCGGCTCACTCACCAGACCATCACGAATGGGCACCCATGGTCGCAAGGTCGGCACCCGCTCAAAGAAAAAACAACATAGAAAAGACGCATAACAGAACTCTCCTCCCTCTCGACAGCACTTGTCCAGATCTCTCCGGACACCAGCTAGAAACATCTGAGCCCATGCATAATACGTCCCCCAAAGCACAGAGTCCACCATCATCGTTTGTCCCCGTGACAAACGATGTGGTGCCGCAGCACCCAGCACTCGCAGCACACATGCCCCAACAGCCGTCATGTCCCACTCCCGTAGTGATCGCAGACTCAAGGCACTATTCTGCAAAATGGCCCCATCAACACAAAAGGTCTGCAGCAAATCCTCCATATCAATACCTGGCGGGATCCTCGGCCAAAGATCTCCCACCTCCCCTAAACGAGGCAAACCAGTGAGAAAATATACGTCTGTGAGGGTGATCTCCAACCTCTGTCCCCCAATCATAAAAGCACCCTCCGCGGGCACCCACCAACTCACCAACTTGTTCAGGAGCTGTCTCACTGAACGCATTGGTGGGATCTGAGCGAACTTCAAAAGTCCACTCACCGCTAGAGTCTGCCGGACCCCTGGATCAATCTGAATCTTCTCCATCAGATCATCATCTATCTCCCGCTCTCGCCATGAAGTCAACGGTCTCCTCAACATCCTGCCAAAAAATAGAAGAAATTTTTTAGCCCCAACAAAAAAAATTTGCAAAAATACCATCGCGGCTTTTCCATCAAAAGCCGCGATGATCATCGCGGCCTCCATTCAAAAACCCACAATGAACATCGCGGATATTTGCCAGGCAGTCGCGATGAACATCGTGACTATCTCCCATGAACTCGCGGGTTCCAACCTCACAGTCGCGATGAACATCGTGACTGTCAGCCTAAAACCCGCGTGGTTCATCGCGGGAAGAGACCCGAAACCCGCGATATTCCACGTTGGAAGGTCAACATGGAATTTCACGGCCTTCAGGGGCCCGCCGCCAAACAAAAAAGACATAATTGAAAAGGCTAAGGCAAATAGGGTTACCTGAAACTCGCAGAATCGAAAACCAATGGTCAAATCTCCCAGAAATCGAGAAAGAGCTCTGATTGCTATGCCAAACTCGCACGTAACAATGACACGTCATATGGGCCCCACGTCCGTTTCTCAAACCATTGGTACCATTGGAATCAGCACAGCGAGAACTTCATGTTAGATCTTTCCTTTTCCTGTTTTCATCAGGTCTATTTTTAGACCATTTTTTTGGGTGCCCTCGTCACCTCGATTTGCGTGCCACATCGGTCGTCGTTCGTTTTGGACAAGTCTTATATCGCCGGATTCAGTTTTCCACGCTCATGATGATGCTTGAGATCATTTCTCGCTCTCACGTCCAGTTTTTTTAGGCATTTTTCCCATGCCCCCTTGTCGCTTCGGTTTGCGTGCCACATCGATCGACGTCCATTTTTTACGAGCGTTATATCACCGGATTCAGTTTTCTACGCTCGTGATAATGCTTGAGATCATTTCTCGCTCTCAGGCCCAGATTTTTCAGGCATTTTTCCATGCCCCCCTCGTCGCCTCGGTTTGCGTGCCACATCAGCCGGCATCCATTTTTTACAAGCGTTATATCGTCGGATTCAGTTTTCCACGCTCGTGATGATGCTTGAGATCATTTCTCGCTCTCACGCCCAGATTTTTCGGGCATTTTTCCATGCCCCCCTCGTCGCCTCGGTTTGCGTTCCACATTAACCGACGTCCATTATTGACGAGCGTTATATCGCCGTATTCAGTTTTTTGCACTTGTGATGATGCTTGAGATCATTTCTTGCTCTCATGCCCAGATTTTTTGGGCATTTTTTCCATGCCCCCCCCTCGTCACCTCGGTTTGCGTGCCACATCGGCCTACGTCCTTTTTTGATGAACCTTATATCGCCGGATTCAGTTTTCTGCGCTTGTGAGGATGCTTGAGATCATTTCTCGCTCTCACGCCCATACTTTTCGGCCACTTTTCCACAATGCCCTCTCATTACCTCGGTTTGCGTGCCACAATGGCCGTAGCCCCCTTTAGACAATCATTATGTCACTGGATTCAGTTTTCCGCACTCTCGATGCTGCTTGAGACCTTTTCTCCCTCCCATCAACCCCTTGTTGTTCGGTATGATTTTATCCCTTTTTCGGGCCGAGCAAACCCTTTTACGAAAAGGCACTTAGGGAGTTTCTATTAAGCTCTTTTCTGACTCCTAAAACAATGAAAAGATCGCCGAGTAACCTTGCTTCCTTTCATGCTTGCTAAACGTATCTGAAAGGGCGTCTACCTGGTATAAGTTTACCCCTTTTCCGGACCTTGTAGACTAATTACGAAAAAGGAATACTCTAGTCACATCGGCTAGAAGAGTTCTCCATTTGCATCATTTTATGCTTTTTCGGGCCTTGGAGACTAACTTACGAAAAAGAACACCAATGGAGTCCACTTACCACTTTCAGACTCTCTAAAAATGAAATCGACCACGAGCAATCACCATCCTGGGCTCGTAAAACCAACAGGACAGTAGTCACAACCACTACAGAGTCTTCTTATCGTTTTCAGACTCCTTAAAAATGAAAACACCAATGAGTACGAACAATCCTGGGCTCACAAAATCCATAGGACAGTACCATTTCAGAGCACACTTTTATCCCTTCTTAGAGCTCATTAAAACTAAGAAGAAGGACCCAATGGTGCTTCTCGGTGCCACAACAGATCACGTCTACTCATATGGTAGATTCCCCATTTGGTCGCCTTTGTTCAGAGTATTCTGCAGTATGTCACCCTGAGAACCCCTCGACAGCACCCACCAGCTTGACCCCACCCGAGTCAATACATACCCTTCATTCCTTAAAAGAAGTGATACCCACACCTACAAGTCAGTTCCCTATGCTGCCAGGTCAACCATGTCATCATGCTCTGAACAAAGGAAGTTTGAGTCTTCCCATTACGACCCCAGTTACTTCCCATCCCCACAAGTATGTCAGTCCTACCATCAGTACTACCACACTTCAGTTCTACACCTCGTGCTCCTATCAAGGAAACATCATTGCCTTGTTAGTTGGAGGTCTCCCTCTGTCGATGACAACCAAATTTATTCCAGAGGATAGACCTAGAGGTCCCTGTGTCTTGGACTCATCACCATTTATGATGAGTGCCTACGAATCATTTCGAGAAGAGTCCTCAGTGCCTCTCCAAATGGTTGTTTCTCACATGCTCGACTTCAACACCTTAATCGCATCATTAAGACTCGCACGGGGCATCGGTCCTTTCAGTTATTAGTCGAAGACCCCGGATACCATCTGACTCCTCCACATTTAAGAGTCTACCTATGGATACAACCAGTTATACTTTTCCTATAGATATCCGGGTTGCGCATGGCGACAGTATTCAGATGTACCCCAGTTTCATACTCCCTTGAGTATACAGTTACATTAATTCTCAGAGATGACTCACACTCTTTGAGTCCCTACAGATGTTGGACACCTTCAGTTTCAGCAGTTGATCAGTTATTCCAGTGTATCAGTTATTGAGATCAGTCATGATCATGAGTACATCCCAAGAAATGTCCCCTCTGGACCATTATGATGTACTAGTATATTTTTTATGTATTAGATCCCCCTTCTTGGGACTAATTGTTATGCATATGTCTTGACACGAGCATGGGTATGCCCGCCTCGTCCATTATCAAAGATTATTCCTCATTCATATTGAGGCCATGTAACATTTGTTTATTTTTTGCAGCTTCCAAGGTCTGTGGATCCAGACTCCAAACAGTCTCTTCTCCTCCCCAAACCCCAGAAAAAAGACAAAAGAACTATGATGTCTATCGGCCATACGATGAGCTCCTGCCCTCACACATCAGGGGGCAATCTGTTAACACCCAAAAAGTGCTCACTAGCTCATTTCCCTATTCACATGACCCATTTGTCCACTTTTTCACCATTTGAGCCTCTGAAGCCAACAAAAGGTCACCAAAAGGCCTTAGTACACCCCTTTTTCCACTCAAAATGAGTATTTTTCCTAAAAAAGCATAAAAAACCCTCAAAAAGGGTCCAAAATTCCCAAAATATTAAAAAGGGAATAAAAATAATAAAAATATTCAAAAATGGAAAAAGGAGGAAAAAGTACCTAAACCATGTTGGTCAATACCATTGGTTTACACAAAACCACAATGGTATTCCCCACCACCAAAACCTATTAAAAGGTGGTAGGGGCTCCTCATTTCACATCCATCCATCTTCCTATCCTCATGCTGCCAAAATCTCCCTTGAGCTTTTGGCCATTGTAGCAACCTTGGAGAAAGGACCCTTTCGAGTTTGGAGCTGCTCACCATTGGAGCTTCTCAACTATCTTCATCACTTGGAGGTATTGTTATTGCAAGCACTTGCTTGCCCCCATTTTCAATACAAATTTATTTTCTATATTTCTTGTTCTTGTTTTTTAATTCAAAAATGCACATGCTAGTTTAGTTTTAGTTTAGATTTAGTTTTTTTTTTTGCTTAATATTGAAACTGCTGCTACTAGTTAGCAGGTGCCCATAACACTAAGCTTGGTTGCAAAACCAAGCCAACAATTAGTACAATCATAAGTGTCAACACCCTTAAATCAATGAATATCTTCTATCATGCATTCATAATTTTATTACGACAAGTCTAAATTTAATCAAGATTGTACTAACCATAATAACATGAAGACAAACATACCATAAACTTGATTATGAACAAATTTCGAAACATACATGGATGAGTCATACCTGTCGAGATTGCTTGTAATCTTCTTATGTAATATCTTGGCCTCATCTCCCTCTGAAACAGGAACTTCTTCACTTATGCAGGTGACCAATCCATTCTCTCTAGGATTAACCCAATCCACTTGATTTGCAGGAACTAGATCTAGAGTTGGATTAGGGTTTGTCAGAAAAAACCTAAAAATTCAAACTTTGAATTTCAAACTTTCGAAAGGATAGAAATATGCGCCTTGATGAACTGATCAAGCTAGTATACTCATAATTTGAAAACTGCAAAGTTTCACCCCTCGAATTCGCCTTTGAAACTTCTGGATTCACTGGACATGACCCTGAACTACGGTTTGATAAAGCCCACCCTTCTTCCCAATCAAAAGGTTCGATCCAAAGCTCTAAGCTTCTAGTGTTTTGAGGAGCTTCCAGCCATGGTCACATATTTCAAAAATTCTCATTTTTGCAGAAGCCCTAATTTTCCACTTTTTTTATCAAGGTCCCGAACTAGGGTCTGATCAAGCCCGGTCTTCTGCCCAACCAAAAATTCTGATCTTGGTCTCTAAATTTTGATTTTGATGAGTAGTATTCAACCATAGTCTCTGATTACAAAAATTCCAACTTTTTCCGAAACCCTAAATTCCGGAAGCCATGAATGAAGGTGCTAAAAAATAATTCTGTTTTGACAGAAATATGTACCTGATTGTTTCTAGTGTAACTCCAAACTTTTCAATCCATAGGGTCTGAAAAATTTTCTTGTAATATCCCGACCTGTCATCTTTCCAACCCCATAGGCTCTGACCTCAAATTGATTCTCTGAGAGAGAGTTATGCCAAGTGTCGCAACGTGACCTGTTTATGGGATAAAACAGGAGAGCGAACTTGTACGGCATGCCAAGTGTCATTGGTTCCGTTTCAGCCTATGAACACGTTACTTGAGAACGTATAGTCCGTGCACTACCTATAACTTTCTACTAAATTGCATTTAGAGCTTCCTAGCCCAAGTTATGACCTTTTTTCCAAGGTCACCTGTTTATGACTAAGATCTGGAAGAGGCAGAAACCCTATATTGTACAGATCATAAATCACTAAAACGAATGAGAGGTTTTCCTTTGGACACAAGGTACATGGGGATCTTTGCTTCTCCCTGTATGATTTGTAGACTTTGAAACCTCGCCAAAATTTATTTATAGCGAAATTGCAACGATGACTGGTTTTTTCTATATCAAGCCCTAGCATCGCAAGTGCAACAAGTGTCATACATGCCATATCATGCCTTCTTTCAGGCTAACTCTGATACCATGTTAATTTTTCAGAATTTACTTCAATCTGATCTAGGATCTTAACTGAGAGAACAACATGTACAGCATATCAATCATGGACACAATAATGCAAGCACACAAGAGACACAGAGTTTACTTGGGGAAAACCATAAAGGTGAAAAACCCCAATAACTTCCTCAGAGATAGATAGAGCAATGATACAACCCAAGCATAAGAGATAGACATCTCCTAGCAGCAACTTCTCCTCCTCCACAAGTGCACCACTCTCCCGAGAGTGTGGGAGAGAATAGAATGAATGAAATAGAGTGCCTCCCGCACTTTATTTATACTTGAATTGACTTGCCTAATAACCTTTACTAGGTCGGCCTTAACTCAACCACATAACATAATGCTGATTGGGCAAACACCCAATAGGGTGGTCTAATAACCCTTTGACCCACATGGTCGACCCCCAATATGGTGGTCTAATAACCCTTCAACCCACATGACTTATACAGGGCCGACCCCAACAAGGTGGTCTGATAACCCATCAAGTATAAGTTACGACACTTACAATATAAATGACGACACTTCCGTATAGAGGAATAATAACATCTCTATAGGAATACAAACACTTCCGTATAGAGGAAAAATACCATCTCTATAGGAGTACAATATACATATATGAAATACATTATGAATTTACATATACATCAACATCTACATGACTATCGGGGATAAAATACTTGGCCTTGATAGTATATTGGCAGAAAAAGGTGGAAGGGGTGAATGCATCCTAAAGTATAAAAGGGAATGATTATGCATATTATCTCAAGGGTACTTAGTAGTTTTCATGGTTTCTAGAATGTCTTCATCTAAATGTATGATGTGGGTCTCGGGTATTGTACAATACTATTGAGGGTCTATGATTGTTTTCTCTACTATGTACTCCATAAGTATGTGATAGGTTACTCATATGAGACTAACATCCCACCAATGTGGAGATTGCATGGATGGAGTGAGGCTCCAACCATGGTAAGTGTAATGGCACACCAAAAGGAGGTGGACCGATGTTGATGTTGAAGTAAAACGAAGAGCCATCATAGGATCTAGAATCTACCGAGGTAAATATATGATAGATAGTGGTACAAGAAGTGGTATCTTTAGGTGGTGGGGAAATATATACTAACTAACATCAACTTTATTACTCTCTAGAATATGATGTTAATTAAAAACAATGAGAGTAGTCTAGAAATGAGGAATTTATACAAAGGTTTGAGTGTAATGGCCAAATTTTTGGCACAATGTGTAGGGATGGTTAGTGAAATACATTTGGTCTACTTTCTTATAATGGTCCTTGGAAGGGGTACATAGATACTTAACTCTAGGAGCATAGGTAATAGGTATTTGGGGTCCTACATTGGTTATAATTGTATCATTGACCCCGTATTTATTATTATTTCCCCTAGATGTCTTGTCATCACATGGCTTAGTTATAATTATGAGTGTCAAAGTTGGATTCAAGATCACTTGTGGTAGGATACTCAGAGGTGCTATAGGGTTGAAAATTAAGTAGCCTAATGGAGTCAAGTAATATTTAAGGTATGTGGGGATATGTACCATATAAACATCCCTAGGGTGATCCTAGAAAAAAGTAGTGTAGCCATAACGGGGGTCTGAAAAATTCTAGGTGTTTGAAATAGGAAGGGGATTTGAGTAATGGGTGTCTCCATGTGAGTGTATATGTTATAGGTAAAATCTACACTTCTCCGTCCCATGATCACCTTGCCTTGTAGATCACAAAAAAGGACACAAAGGATGGAAGAGCTATATTGCCTCAGATAAGTTGATGCTAGAAGTACACTTGTCACCTGAAAAGATTGTAGTTTCTCCTGCTTTTGCCACATGTACGCCCCTCTCTGCATACAAGACCTGCATATTGTACCATAATCTCCTCAAGGGAAACCATCGCACACCTCCCAAAAAGTTGTAAATGGATGTTGTAAAGCATAAAAGTTGCTTCTTGTATTTTGCTCTTGTTGTATGAAACCCGCGTACATCTTAAGATGAAATCAAAAATATATTAATTTGACGAATTGGGATTAGTTGAAGTTGGTTCTGCAACTTCCCCAACCTCCCAATCCAACCACCTCTCGATCTAAACTTTCTACCTTGTCCCATAAATGCGAGGATCCATGAGAGGGGTTACTCACAATATCCATAAAATCTTGAGAGAAGGCTTGAAGTATTGTTACGTTGGAGGAAAGTTCCAAGTCATAGTGAAGAGCAGGAGCCTAGGATCTGGTTGCAGAAACATCTCTACACGTCAGGTATATTGTACTGATTTCATGTTTCTTTGACAATAAAAAGGTTGAAACACCCTTCCTGTCCCAAATAAGATATCTATTGGATTGTATGTCTATTTGGATTAATTCTTGATTATAGTTGATGTTAGATTACTTTGTAATTTCATCATATGTTATATGGTCAAGATACACTAAGGAAGGTATCTTTTGTATTGTAGGTTCATCAAGCAGGAGATCAAGCGGGAGATAAAGTGAAAGACCAAGCGAAAGCTAGGATCAAACTTCGAAAAGAGGTATGTTTTTAAATCCCAATCTATTTCCTTTGTACTAACTAAATGCAGTATAATCAATGTGTTTACCTATCAACCCCACCCAGTTGGTAGTGTCCATCTCCTCACTATAGGGTAGAAATCCCGAACAACATACTAGCGACTCCACTTGGGAGTAACTGCTTAGTTGTTCTGCTCTAGGAGACTTAATTTTTGGTTTTCTTCCAGCCTTTGTTTCAGTTTTTCATTGTCTGAGAGGCCCTATAGGTCTAAGTCATCTTTCACATCTGCTTGATTCAACCCAATTTCTGGTTTTCGAAATCCAGCTTACTATTGTTCCACCTACAGTAAAAACATACCCTGTGGTGCTCTTCCTGCTATCCTTGTCACCTTCCATATCTGCATCAACATATCCCTGTAGAACAGTGTTTGAACCTCCAAAACATAATGCCTCATTGGTAGTACCTCTCAAATACCTGAGAATCCACTGTACTACCTTCCAATGTTCTTTACCTGGATTGTTCATATATCTTCTCACAACTCCCACTACATGTGCAATATCTGGTCTTGTGCACACCATGGCATACATCAAGCTGCCAACTGCTGATTGATAGGGAATCTTGGACATGTAATTTGTCTCTTCTTGTGTCTTGGGACACATTTCCTTACTTAGACTGAAATGGCTAGCCAAAGGTGTACTTACAGGTCTTGCATTCTACATTCTGAACCTCTCCAACACCTTTTGTATGTACTCACTTTGAGACAATGTCAATTTGCGATTTTTCCTGTCTCTCGTTATTCTCATACCAAGGATTTGCTTTGCAGCACCCAAATCCTTCATCGCAAATGAATTAGATAGCTTCCTTTTCAATACATTTATATCCTGCATGTCAGACCCTGCAACAAGCATGTCATCCACACAATAACAAGATAATATATCTTCCATTGTCTAGCTTCTTGAAATAAACACAGTGGTCAGAATGACATCTTATAAACCTTGTTCTGTCATAAACCTGTCAAACTTTAGATACCACTTCCTTGGAGCTTGCTTCAAGTCATACAAACTCTTTTTCAACCTGCATACCAGATCCTCCTTACCTTTGACCTCATACCCTTGTGGCTGCTGCATATATATTTCTTCCTCCAAATCCCCATGAAGGAAGTTGTTTTTACATCTAATTGTTCAAGATGCAAATCTTTACCGCCACTAGACTTAAGATAGTCCTAATTGAATTCATCTTAACAACAGGAGAAAATATTTCATCAAAATCTATACCTTTCTTCTGTGCAAACCCCTTTACAACAAGTTTGGCCTTGTACCGCTTCTTACCTCCTTCTTCTTCCTTCAACCTGTAAATCCATTTGTTTTGCAATGCTCTTTTACCAGCAGGCAACTAAACCAAATCCCAAGTCTGGTTTCCTACCAATGAGTCCATCTCCTCATTCATGCCTTGCTCTCACTTCTTTCTAGTTTCCACCTGCATTGCTTCTTCATAACATTCTGGTTCACTAGAATCAGTCATCAATAAATAATACATTGAAGGAGAGTATCGTTCAGGGAGTCTACTTAACCTGGTAGATCTTCTTACAGTTGTAGGAGTTTTAGGTACTTGCTGCTGCTCTTGATTTTCTGGCACCTTCGGAACTTCATTTTCTTTAATTTCATCAAGCACTATGTACTATGTGTTTTCCTTTTCCTGTTTCTTTCCCTGCAACTGATCTTTATACATGACTTTTTCATTCAATATCACATCTCTACTCCTGATGATTTTGTTATTTTCATAATCCCATAAACGATAACCAAATTCATCAACCCCATATCCAATAAAGGTACATTTATTGGATTTAGCTTCAAGATTTGTTCTATTTTCTTGATCAATATAGACAAATGCTTCACAACCAAACGTTCTCAGAAATGAGTAGTTTACCTTTTTATCTGTCCATGCTTCCTCTGGAATACCACCATCCAAAGCACTTGAAGGTCCTCTGTTTATTAAATAAACAACAGTATTTACAGCATCCGCCCAAAACTATAAGGGCAACCCTACATGTAGTCTCATACACCTTGCACGCTCCATGATCGTTCTGTTCATCCTTTCTGACACACCATTTTCCTGTGGTGTTCTTGGGACTGTCTTCTCTCTACGAATCCCATGGTATGAACAGTAACTATCAAACTCCTTGCTGCAGTACTCACCTCCATTATCAGATCTGAGACACTCAATCTTTTTCCTGTCTCATTCTCAACCAAAGCTTTCCACTTCTTAAAAGTAGCAAACACATCATATTTCTGTCTAATGCAATAAACCCAAGTTTTTCTAGTTGCATCATCAATAAATGTAACATAATAATGAGAGCCACCAAGAGATTGTACCTGAGCCGGTCCCCATACATCTATATGCACAAGCTCTAATTTTTCATTCTTCTTCTGTTTCCCAACCCTGAGAAATCTGACTCTCTTATGTTTTCCATAAACATAGTTTTCACGGAATTCCAAACTTACCTGCTTCAAATATGGCAGCAACTTCCTTGAGTGGAGAATCTGCATCCCCTTCTCACTCATGTGGCCAAGCCTATGATACCACAATGTTGTATCTCTTCCTGTGGAAGCTAAAGAGATAGAATGGTCAATATTATGAGGACATAAATACAACGTACCTACTCTGTCTCCTTTTTCTATCACCATTGATCCTTTAGTGATCTTCCACCACTTTTCTCTGAACGTAGATAGACAACCACCATCTCCCAACTGCCCTGTTGAGATCAGATTTCTTTTCATAGCAGGAATATGCCTAACTTCTTTCAACAACCAATCAGTTCCATTCTTAACTTTTGTCCATACCTTACCCATTCCAACAATTTTACATGGCTCATCATCACCCAATAAAACATGTCCAAAGTCGCCAGGAACATACTCATGAAAGTATTTCCTATGGGGTGTAGCATGACATGAAGCTCCTGAATCTACTACCCAATAATCACTAGTATTATCTAATGCAAGAATCAAAGCATCTTGTAACACATCACCTGCTACATTTGCTTCCTAGGTAGTTTCCTTCTGTGCATCTCCTTTCTTCTTTATAGATTTGCAGTCTTTCTTCAGATGTCCTTTCTTTCCACAGTTCCAGCACTCTATCTTTCCCATTTTGGACTTGGATCTGCCCGTTTTAGACTTTCCACAATTATCTTGGCTCTTTCCTCTCTCCTTTTCTCTTCCCCTGCAATCCATGGTCAACGCATTACCTCATGTCTCACCTGTGATTTTTCTTCGCATTTCCTCGCTAAGAATAACACCAATAACATCATCAAATTTCAAGGTGTTTGAACCAGAGACAGAGTTACTTACAGCCATGACCAAGCTATTCCATCTTTCTGGCAATGAACACAAGATTAGAAGAGCCCTAACCTCATCATCAAAGTTCACACTTACAGAACTTAGCTAATTTGTAACCGTATTAAACTCATTTAAATGATCAGTAACAGATCCACCTTCAGACATATTCATATTAAATAAATGCTTCATTAGAAATACCTTGTTGGAGGCCGAGGGTTTTTCATACAGCTTACCCAATGCGCTCATCAAACCCTCTGTTGTCATTTCTTTTGACATATTGAAAGCCACCGACGAAGCCAGGCTCAACCGTATTGTTCCCAGAGCCTTTCTGTCAAGAACCTCCCATTCTTCATCCTTCATAGCCGTTGGCTGCTTTGCTTTTCCTCCCAACGGTAGGAATAGATCCTTCTGGTACAGATAGTCCTCCATGTGTATCTTCCATAACCTGAAGTTTTGGCCGTTAAACTTCTCGACCTTAAACTTTCCTTCTTCTACCATTGCTCCCACTTGAACCAAAATCCCTAGCTTCCTGCGGGTTTAACTGCCAAATAGAACTTTGTCTCTGATACCAATTGTTAGAAAAACAGGATCGCAGAGCAATAACAATAAACTAAAAATGCAAATATAATCACACATACACATTACAAGAGAGACACAGATATATCGTGGTTCACCCAACTTGGGCTACGTCCACACTGAATTTGCCAGTCCTTATTATTATTACCGTCCAGCAAGGTGAAGGGATACAACCTGCAGCACAACCGCTACACTTCCTCTTCTCTGTTTCACAGTCTCTCTCCTCATCTCAGAGATCTTTACAATGCATAAAACCTAATACATCATCATCCCTATCCGTATTACAATGTCTTTATTTTATAAGGGAAATACAATGCGAAAATACCACGGGATACCCAAAACCATGGGCCCGCAAAACAGCTGGCGAAAACAGCCCCAAAAATTTTCTTTGGGGGCAGCGCCCCCAAACCCCCAGCCAAGGGGGATGGTCCCACTGGGGTGACTGTACAATCCACCTACATATCATATAAAACTGGGGTACAAACACGGCTGATACAATATCATCTATGAGACTAGAAGATCAGGCTCCATAACCAACATCAACAATCATAGTACGACTTTAATTTAGGTAAATCCATTTATATCAAATAGTCCTGGGAAAATATACTTAAAACAGAGCTAAGAACAAGGTTGTGGGAGACTGGAATTGTTGAGGATATCCCCTCACTTTCCTTTTGACCATAAACCAAATTCGATTCGCGTACGGGGGTCCTTTCAGAATTTTGGGCTTTGCTACCCTGTCCATGCGTTTCGACTAGGATGACGACTGTCCCCCCATGTTATTTCGTATTGATGGTAGCCTTAGTATCAGACCTTTATGATTCTACACAGGTAGAGTGGGTGGTTATTCCCACTTCACCTTAGACAGGCATGGAAGGTAACCCTCTGGCAGTAATCCCAGGAAAGTGGTTTGGTGAATCAAGCGCATGCACCCAGTGGACCTCCGGAGGATGCCACGTAACTTACCATCTAACTCTGTTAGTATTTTATGGGCCCTGATCATCCCAGACTTGCTTCCGAGAGTATTTTCCATTGTTTTCCTGGTTTGATTACCTAGGACCCTTTTAGTGGTGTGCTCTTTGTATTGTTTGTTTCTAGTTGGCCTTAGATATTTTTGGTTTGCTGAGTCGGAAACTATGGAAAGCATCCCGATGAGAAGCAATCAAGGGACCCCTATTGAAGGGGCTCCTTGTGCTTTTCCATTCATTGGGAACATTGGTACTCCCTTAATGGCTACTTTGAATCTTTCGGGATTCACTATAGGGCTACCGGTTTGGTTGTTTTTCACTCTGAATGCCTTGCATGCTCTTGATGCTTCTCAAGTAAGCACTTCACATCAAGAGCATCAAAACCCTATGCCTGCTTTGCCAGTAACATCTTCTCCTCCTCCTTCTACCTCATGTTGTGAAAGTAGTAATACTAGTAACCAACAGTCTAAAAGGAATTGTCACGTCCCCATTTTTGACCCCCTTGCATTAAATCATGAATGATGTAAATATTGTAACTTAATCATGGTGAGGAGCGGCCAAGTCCCCACCACTGATTTAGCATTTTATGTACTGGAAATTAAAGAGATAGATGCCTATGTTTCTTGTGCTAGAAGGGCACGATGTAAATAAGACATCATGTAAATACGAATTTAATAAAAGATACCCACAACCAGCTACGCAATGCAACAAAGAGATGGGGGCATGATCTTTACAAGGAATAGGGAGGGAAAATAACCAAACCCTTGAGCCATGGTGTTAAGCCATTTCATTGAGGAAACCCATGAACTCTCAACTACCCATTTGGCCTCATGCACCCAATCATTTAATTCTTCCAATAATTGATTGAGACAATTAATGCCTTGGGATGGGAGAGGTATGGCTGTCAATTTTCGTGTATGGGCAAGATATCAACCTGGGAAATCGAGTTTTGGTTGGCTGGGCAAGAAAACCCCCACGAAATGGGCCCAAAGCCATTCTTCACCCATGGCATTCTTCCTCTCACGCAGTCTGATCTTGTTGGGGTTTTATCCTTCATGTTTTTCACCATTTCCTGCATTATTCCATGCCTGCAAACTCGTTTTTGGTTAGCTTATTGGCTGGGAGAAGAGAGCCACGATTTTTGGGGTTATGGAGGCCGTTTCTGCCCACGAAATGCCCATGAGCATCCTTCTGAAAACGATTTTGCTCTCCTGGGGTTGATTTCCCATTTTCTCCTTTTCATTTTGGTTGCCCACGTTTTTCTGGAACTGTTACAAACCCTTTGTTGGGAACTTCACTAGAGAAGCGTTTTTCTCATGCCCAGCACTTACACTTTTGCTGTTATATGCATCCATCTCCTAGCAGCCTCAGAAACCCAACTGCTGGTTGGCAGGGCTGATTCTGGTGTATCTATGGTTATGTGAGACCCTGTTGTTCCCTAGTTCCTTGTGGAGATCATGCCCATCTCGGGGGTGGCAGTGGTGCTGAGAGATCGTGGAGCACACTAGCCTACGGTTGGGTGGAACATTGCAGAAGCGTAGCTGGTTGCTCGGGGATTACTTGGGTTAAGATAAGTATTCGCATTTGCTAAATTGATATTATTTAGATTGATGAATGGCATGAATATACTGAATGTATAATGGATGCGTAATTGATTATTTCCAATGTGTTTTTCTTATAACTATACATCTCATATCTCTTTTAAATTATGTGAGTGCTTGGTTAAAAGTTTACGGGGCTAGATGCCCGGTTTAACCTCACGATCCTCTCCATCTAGTTGGTAGGATGGGAGGGGACGTGACAGAATGGTATCAGAGCCAGGTTGCAGCATTGGGCCTCTATGGGCCAAATCTGATAGCAATTACAAGGGGAGATTTTGAATTTTCCTAAGTGTTTTTGAAAGATTTTGGTTTAAGTCTGTTTTTGAAAAAAATTTGGTTTTAAGTCGGTTTCGGGAAGTCATCCCGAAACTGCGGAAAGGTTCCGCGAACCTTCCCGCAATTGTGGAAGGGTTTGGCGAACCTTCTCGTTGCGGAAGAGTTCCACGAACCTTCCCGCAATTGCGAGAGAATTCAGCGAACCGCTCCGAAACAGCGGAGGAAAAATTTTTAAGTGAAAAATTTTCTAAGTGTCGGCGTCGAAAGGAAATTTTTTCGGAAGGAATTCTCTTCCGAAATTGTGGAAGGAATTCCCTTTCGAAATTTCGGAAGGATTCCGCAAATCGTTCCGCAACGCGGAAGAGTTCGGCAAGTCGTTCCGAAGTTGTGGAAGACTTCGGCGAATCGTTCCGTAACTGCGGAAGACTTCGTCGAATCGTTCCCCAACTACGGAAGACTTCGGCGAATTGTTCCGCAACTGCGGAAGACTTCGCTGAATCGTTCCGAAATTACGGAAGCATTCCGCAAGTCGTTCCGCAAAAGCTTTTCGCAAAAACCGCCCGAAACCCCCGGAAGCATTCCACGCAACGGCGGAAGCATTCCGCGAATGGCTCTGAAACGACGGAAGCCTTCGCCGAATGGGTCCGCAATTGTGGGAGCATTCACCGAATGGCTCCGCAACTGCAGAAGCCTTCGCCGAATGGCTCCGCAATTGCGGGAGCGTTCGGCAAATCGCCCTGCCATTGCGGAAGCGTTCGGCGAACTGCTCCACAATTGCGGAAGCGTTCGACGAACTGCTCCGCAATTGCGGAATCCGTCGCCGAACTGCCCCGTAGCTGCGGAGGGATTTCCCGTGCGCGGAAGAAGAAAAGAAAAAAAAAAAACGAGTAAAGTGACCAAAACTTGTTTTTTTGATAGGAGGAGCATCCGAACTCAGAATGAAATGATTCTTGTGGGGCTCGGAGGCCATTGACGAAACCCATGAAAGAACCAGTGAAGACCCCGAGCCCATTACACTCTGATTTGACAGAAATTGGATAATAGTGACTTTTGAAGGACAGAGTCCCGAGGCTTGACAGAATGTCGGTTTGAGCCGAAATTGATATGAGGCAGTCATGAGGCAGACACGATGTTAAGTTCAGAATCTTGGAGCCAAACTCCAAAGGATGTGGAGGATGGTGAGCAAGAAGGCCAAAAAGCACTGTTCCGGGCCACTTTTTCGGGATTTTGAAAAGCTTGTGGGTAGTAAAAGTGACCCTAGATGTGGGAGTCAAAAATTTTACTGAACTAGACATTTCATATTCTCATTAAGATGGACAGTTTCCATTAGACGAAGATTTCCCAGAAATGTACCGTTTGGGAGATAGCCATTTTTGACTCAAAATTTGGAATTTTGGAAAAAGGTGAAAAGTGAGAAGTAGCAAAACCCAAAAATTCATAGAAGATGAATGGTGCACCGGAATTAAAATCCGTGAATTGATGAGTGTTCCTTGTTTTATGGACCAACTTCGCCCGATATAAAAGTTTTTGTGATTCCTCATAGATTTTCTTCCACAGGTGGCTAAAGTTGGCATTCTGGACCAAAATGCAACTGTGTAAAATGGGCAGAATTGTAGTGAAAGTTCGTCATTTTTGAAGAGATGCAGTTTCCGCACCTGATGTCGGAATGGAGCATGGAGACAGGCATTGGAAAGCTTATCCAGCAGGGAACAATGATACATGACCAGAGTTTGAATGAGGTCTACATCTATCATGGATATTTAGTGCAGAAGAGTGCCAGCGGCTGTCCTGACAAACAAATTTTGTTGTCAATATGGGCAATTTCTACAATTGCATGATATGGAAGAGGAATTCCTATTTGTTATCATACTTATAATTATGAAACTATCATATGGCATAAATATGTTAAAAATGTAAGAGATTACATAGATGTATATGCACTAGATGGCATCTTAACAAAAATTGCATAGTACATATGGAAATGCTTGTGCATAAATGGGATATTGCATATTGGTAGAATAATGGAGTCTGCTTATGCAATGAACCATTAATGTAGAATATTGTGATTGATAATCGCTATTGATGTTGGTATTGGTTGTAGGACCAAAGATAACAAAGAGCATGGCTAAATGTGTCGAGGATGTTGTTGCATGAAGCCAACAACCTTATGCAGAAAGGATGGTGCAACAAATCTATGATCATAAAGTTAGCAAAAAGACCGAGCAGCCTTGGTAAGAGACCAATTGATCAGGTAACATCAGGCGAGGTTAATGGTAACCATGTAGGTAATGATTATTGGTGCCAAAGTGCATGAATGTTGAAAGAGGATTTGGTAAGATCTCTTCAACTATGTTCGAGCTATGTTGAGTTAGTTTGCATGTGATATTGAATACCGATTGGGACTGTTAACCTACCAAGCTTGGTGATGTGTGGATAAGTGAAGGAAATGATCCTTACACCCAATGACTGTTTAGAAATCTCAATGCATTCATATGAATTTATATCCTGCCATGTGTACGTTGGTTAAGTGCTTAATAACCAAAGCAAGTGAGGACTGGTGGTCCTGATTATGGTAATGCAAGTTATATGAGATAGTCATGTTTCGATCATAATATGCTTGAATGTATAGTACTCATGAAACAACGCAAGGAAGCATTGAGTAGATGTGCATTGAGAGAGTTTATAAATCTTGTGATGCATTGTATGAATGATATGACTGTGAAATTTGATCTAGAGCTTATGAGAAGGAATCTCATGGTTGAGAGCTCTAAGTTCTGTTAGTAAGAACAGTTGTAGGTATCAGATTTGTAAATGTTTCGGATTTGAAATTTTGCTAATGACTATTTGGCTTATATGAATGTGTCAGGAGGACATGCTGTAAGTGGATGCTCATGTATGGCAGCGGGCATAAGACCATAACGGGCAGAGTGATGTCACTTACAGGAGCCAAACAAAATGAGAATAGGCGCATTGCTAAGCAAACCAATTTCTGTAGGAGACAGAATTGTAAAATTCATGTTGAAGTTAATTATTAATGTTATTGATTGGTTATGAAACAATCATATTTGAAGCTTATTGCTAAATGTTGCTGACTGTTTGGCTATTTGATGAAGTGTGCCAGGATAACACATTGCAGGAAGACCATGTGTGATGGCCTGCAGAAGCCAAACTAGATGGGAAGGACCCCATGCTTTGGAAATGGGTTTCGGGTGAAACGCCATTGATAATGTTTCAGCCAAACTGCATGTTGGTAAACCATGAAAGTGAAATGGTAAAGCTATGCCCAGAAGGCATGTGAGACACATCTGCAAAATGAATGAGTATTCTGTGACCCTAGACAACATTCATGTCTAAATTATTAGGGTTAATATGCAGAGCATGCTCTATCTTATTTATATCATTGCAGACTGCTTGAGTATGATTAGGGCCTACATGGCGCACATCGGAGAGGGGGTGCACACCTTTTCTGGTGCTGGGTCATGATAGGGTTTTCAATATTGACTACACCCTAAGGGAATGGACACATTCCTGGTGTTTCAATACTTGATAGTGAATGATATGAAATATGATTACGATTTTTGAGCAACAATATTGATGAGTCTGCTTATCCTTCTTGTGCTATCAGCTTACACAGATGCAATTTGGTGTTGCACGTAACAGGCAAAGTGAAGAAAGGGTGCTCAAGAGGACTGAATGGGTAGTGGTAACCTTTCTACGCTCACACTAAAGGACACTAGAAGGGATGGATAGGCCCGGGGAGCTGTGTTGCAGAAAAGGGGTATCATCCTTGTGTAGTGTGAGTGGGTATTGTGGGGCCATGCTAGCCTGCAGTCAAGTGAGTCACCTATGGATTTCCTGGAGGGAACCACTGGTTGCACAAGAGAAGGAGTCACATAATCATATTATGTTGTTCATATTGCCTGATAAACCCAGTCGGCGTACTGGCTTGGCATTGGTTATTTGGGAGTTGTGACGAATGGTTGTTGTATGCCTGATAAACCCAGTCGGTGTACTGGCTTAGCATTGGTTGTTTGGGAGTTGTGACGAATGGTTGTTGTATGCCTGATAAACCCAGTTGGCGTACTAGCTTGGCATTGGTTATTTGGGAGTTGTGACGAATGGTTGTTGTATGCTTGATAAACCCAGTCGGCGTACTGGCTTGGCATTGGTTATTTGGGAGTTGTGGCGAAAGGTTGTTGGATGCCTGATAAACCCAGTCGGTGTACTGGCTTGGCATTGGTTACTTGCATGATGTGGAGGTATTGGTGAAGGGTGTTATTTCCTAACAAACCCAGTCGGAAATGGTTATTGTATGCTTGATAAACCCAGTCGGCGTACTGGCTTAGCATACTGATCTTTGAAATGCTTGATAAACCCAGTCGACGTACTAGCTTAGCATACTGATTTTTGAAATGCTTGATAAACCTAGTCGGCGTACTGGCTTAGCATACTAATTTTTGGGATGCCTGATAAACCCAGTCGGCGCACTGGCTTGGCATTGCCTATTCGGATGATGTTGTGGAACAGCATGTGTGCTGGCCAAGCATCCACCCCATAGGTGATCCAAGGCTTGTAAAGCAGAGAAGGAAACCTGTGGAGTAGCGAGGAAACGCACAATACAGATAAGTATTTGGTTACCTTGCAACTTCTTGCTTATGAATATACATGTGTATATGATTTAATTATGATTTATTAAATTCTCATTTGGAAATAAACCCTATGAAAATACGCTAAACATGTGAATTGACTCAATGTTGAGTGTAGGTATTGCTGGAAGCAAGGACTATGAAAGCATCTGGAGGATGCATGTGGACATATGACTGTCCTAAAGAGCTCAGTATGAGCAGTAATGAAATATGGTGCTAGTGGAGCTGTGTGGGTCCTAGCAGCCAAAGGTTCTGTAAGCGACACTGGGGAAGGGTTCCCTAGTTGAAATCCATATGCAGACCTTAGACACTAAGTGTCATAGCCAAGAAAGGAAAGTCAAAGCATTCACATTGAAGTGAAAAAGACTAAGGAGCATGAAACCACAGTGATAGTGTAGCTCCATAATAGAACAAGACTAAGAGGGAGAAACCCCTACTCTTCTCTTTTCTTTTGATTGATGCATTTATAAAACAAAAGATTGTTGAGTGCATATCATGGCTGAAAATAGATTGTGTGTGATTGCTTGAGATGAATTGTGGATGATAAAATAGTGAATTTCCTGGGAAAGGATGAGCATGAATGAGTTCATGTGTATGTTTGGAAAGCATGAAAAGTGTGGAAGCCCCATGAATAAAGCATGGACATTCCATGTCAATTAGGAAAATAATTGACTAATCTAAATGTTTATGTTATGCTTGTCCTAACAAAGAATTCCCATGATGAATTTCACAGGTAAGAAAGTGAAACAATTGGTTGCAGCCGGCATAGGAAAGTGTTGCTAGTAAGCAAAGTGTGTTCAGTTGTGCCCATTGACCATGGCAGTAGACCGAGGGCTATTAGAATTGGCTGAAAGTCTTCTTCAAACAATTACCAGGACCCAAGAAAATCTTGGGGAGATGCTCAAGCTACAGAGGCAACAGAATGAGATAAACCATGAGGCTTTGCAGGACTCTATTCGTCTGCAAAAAGAGGTAAAAAACATTCTGGGAGCAATCAGCGGGGGAAAAGAAAGTGGGTCAATGAAGAAGCATTCATCCAATCGTCCGATCAAGAAACGTCCCAGGTGGGAAGAGTCAAAGTAAATGGACCGGGAAAAGGTAAAGCCACCAATGAAATGTTGGGGGTGTGGAGGAAATCATTTCCTCTGTGACTTCCCAACAAAAGAATATCAAGGGGATAGCAACCGTAAATTCCCCAGGTTCGTGGACCAGTTGGAAGGAAAAGAAAAAGAAGGAATTGTTTTGGAATGATGTCCTCATGCAGAGCTAGAAGGTCCTAGCCAACAAGAGCAGGTTGTAAAGACCAAAGTACTTAGTCCTGAAAAAACCCAAGTAAAAAGGTGAAATGCAGGACAAACCTACCACATTTTGTGAATTTTGGACATATGTAAAGTGAGTATTTATTCCGAAGTGTTGGAACACCGAGGACGGTGTTATTCCAAGGGGAGGGGTATGTCACGTCCCCATTTTGACCCCCTTGCATTAAATTATGAATGATGTAAATATTGTAACTTAATCATGGTGAGGAGCGGCCAAGGCCCCACCACTGATTTAGCATTTTATGTACTGGAAATTAAAGAGATAGATGCATATGGTTCTTGTGCTAGAAGGGCACGATGTAAATAAGACATCATGTAAATACGAATTTAATAAAAGATACCCACAACCAGCTACGCAATGCAACAAAGAGATGGGGGCATGATCTTTACAAGGAATAGGGAGGGAAAATAACCAAACCCTTGAGCCATGGTGTTAAGCCAATTCATTGAGGAAACCCATGAACTCTCAACTACCCATTTGGCCTCATGCACCCAATCATTTAATTCTTCCAATAATTGGTTGAGACAATTAATGCCTTGGGATGGGAGAGGTATGGCTATCAATTTTCGTGTATGGGAAAGACAGCAACCTGGGAAATCGATTTTTGGTTGGCTGGGCAAGAAAACCCCCACGAAATGGGCCCAAAGCCATTCTTCACCCATGGCATTCTTCCTCTCACGCAGTCTGAGCCTGTTGGGGTTTTATCCTTCACGTTTTTCACCATTTCCTGCATTATTCCATGCCTGCAAACTCGTTTTTGGTTAGCTCATTGGCTGGGAGAAGAGAGCCACGATTTTTGGGGTTATGGAGGCCGTTTCTACCCACGAAATTCCCATGAGCATTCTTCTGAAAACGATTTTGCTCTCCTGGGGTTCATTTCCCATTTTCTCCTTTTCGTTTTGGTTGCCCACATTTTTCTGGAACTGTTACAAACCCATTGTTGGGAACTTCACTAGAGAAGCGTTTTTCTCATACCCAGCACTTACACTTTTGCTGTTATATGCATCCATCTCCTAGCAGCCTCAGAAACCCAACTGCTGGTTGGCAGGGCTGATTCTGGTGTATCTATGGTTATGTGAGACCCTGTTGTTCCCTAGTTCCTTGTGGAGATCATGCCTAGCTCGGGGGTGGCAGTGGTGCTAAGAGATCATGGAGCACACTGGCCTACGGTTGGGTGGAACGTTGCAAAAGCGTAGCTGGTTGCTCAGGGATTACTTGGGTTAAGATAAGTATTCGCATTTGCTAAATTGATATTGTTTAGATTGATGAATGGCATGAATATACTGAATGTATAATGGATGCATAATTGATTATTTCCACTGTGTTTTTCTTATAACTATACATCTCATATCTCTTTTAAATTATGTGAGTGCTTGGTTAAAAGTTTATGGGGCTAGATGCCCGGTTTAACCTCACGATCCTCTCCATCTAGTTGGTAGGATGGGAGGGGACGTGACAGGAATAAACGGAGGAAGAATAGGAAGAAGATGCCAAAGCAAGGGCCCAGCCACCCAGCCTCTGGAATTCATGTTGGGGGCACCCACCTAACCTCTGAAGGTCATGCTGGGGGAAACTACCCAGCCTCTGGAGGTCATGTTGGGAGTAAACTTTCAATCACTGCAAATCATATTGAAAGTATGTCTTCAACCATTGTTTCTCATGTTGAGTACACGTCATTGATCACTGCTGGTCATATTAATGACAAGTCACCAGTTCCTGTGAGTCATACTGGAGACACTGAATCAACCACTGCAATTCATGGTGAGAAAGTTGACATTATCGACAAACCTAATAAACAGAAGCTTAAGTTCCTTTGTAAGTTTGCGAGGGAGACCAGCTTACTCACCGGTGCCCTTCTATTCCATAGGTGCAAAGAGTGTGGTCAATAGTTCAAAAGTCTTCTACTTCTGAATAACCAAACAATGCAAGTCATGTTGGGGGCAAGCTATCAGCCAATGCTAGTCATGCTGAGAGTACTGTTGTTGTTACGGAGTCTAAGCATATAGGACACAAGCCAAAGTTTCCTTGTCAGCTTTGTAAGGGAGATCACCTTACTGGCCGGTGCCCTGCTATTCCAGACGTGCAGAGAGTGTGGTCCATGTCTGAAGAATCCTATGCTCCTGATTTGTCTATATATCCCCAATAGCCTTATCAACCTTTGGTTGATAAAGTGGTTGAACCAATGCAATCTTTGGTCAAACCCATTCTTCCTTTGGAGAGTGAAGCGATCGAATCGATGCAATCTTTGACCGATCCCATCAGTCCTTTAGAGACTGATGCACATGTCCCTGAAGTCTTCTGCATTACTAGTTCGAATATCTCTAAAAATGGGGGCACTGCATCTGTGCCGAGTGAACCCCTACCAAGCTCTAGGATCATTTCCTTTGATTGGAATAGTCTAACTGGGCCTCACCTTCTTTCTACTACACCTTTCTAGATAAAGGTTGATATCGGCAATCATGTGGTTCACCGATGTGTTGTAGATGAAGGAGCCTCTGTTAGTATCTTATCCCCTTATGATTGGAGAGATTTAGGTTTCCCTAACCTTTTTACAGCTGTTAATTATCCGTTGACCTTCGACAAAAGACCTAGTGAACCATTGGGATTCCTCCCTCAAGTACCTGTTACTTTGGGTGGAAAAACAGTCTTAGTTGATTTTATGGTTTTAAAGGACCCTATGGATTTTGAAATGATCCTCGGGCGTGATTACGTAAATGTTATGCAAGCTGTGGTGTCTACGTTGATTCATGTGATGCATTTTCCTCACAACAAAAGCATTGTCACTATCGATCAGCTTACATTTGTTGATCCCTCTTATTACCCAACTATAGACCAAGTATGTTTCTCATCAATAGGCACTACTTTGTCACAATCAAATTATGTGGCATATTGTTCCTTGAGTCCAATTTCTACTTAGAAGAAGCCTCTAAATTCATGATTACCTTCTCGGAACTAGGTCCCAGCAATTGACCAAGTCATGACTCCATTTGAATGTTTAGATATGTGTTCCATCTGGGATAATATACTTCCTTCTGATGAAGTTTTCCCAGAGTCTATAATGCAGTCTGCCATTCATTTGGAAATTGACCCACAAACAAGCATTCATCTACCTTTCCTTTGAGCTCGCTAAAAACAGTAAGGAAGCCGCAAGCATTCTTCCATCTTCAATCATGAAAAACAATAAGGAGGTTATGAGCAGTCTTCCACCTTTCCTTCGAGCTTGTTAAAAATAGTAAGGAGGCTACGAGCATTTCTTCTATCTTCACTTCAAGCTCGTTAAAAACAATAAGGAAGTTATGAGCATTTTTCTGTATCTCCTTTGAGATCATTAAAAAACAATAAGGAGGTCACGAGTTTACTTTTTCGGGCTCGTTAAAACTTTACGAAAAATATTTTTATAGATTTCTTTCACGCTCTTGTTTGACTCTTTAAATATGACAAGATTGCCGAGTATAGTTGTCATTTTAGACTCATTAAAGGATTTGAAGCGACATCCACTTAGGTATAAGTTTAACCATTTTCCGGACCTTTGCGGATTACTTACGAAAAAGGAATATTCTAGTAATCCATGGCTAGAAGAGTTCTCCTCTCATTGTTTTATACTTTTCGGGGGAGGGGACTAAAAATACAAAAAAGGCCTTTTGGAGCCTCCCTTTAGGGTTTTCAAGCTCTCTAAACATGAAAACACCAAGCGAGCATTCACCTACTTGGGCTCAATGTGAAATCCACGGGAGGGTAAATAGAGTATTGTTTAAGTTTTTCAGACTCTATAAACAAGAAAACATCGGCGAGCATTAACCTACTTGGGCTCGATATTAAAATCCACGAGTAGGTGTATGGAGTTATTGTTTAAGTTTTTCAGACTCCTTAAAATTGAAAACACCGGTGAGCAAGAACAGATCTCGGATCGATATTAAAATCTAGAGATCATTTTTATAGAGTATTCTTCTATCTCTTCTTCGAACTCAGTAAACAATGAAGAAGGTCCTGAGTCTTCCTCCCATGGGCTCGTTAAACTTATCACATGGTTGGACATATTGAGTTTTATATTTTTCTTGGACTCACTAAATAAACAAGAAGAACATTCTTTTACCAAAAAGAATAATGGATAAGAAGGGTGTATCTCATCTCTTCCAGTTTGAAAGGAAGTTAAGTCAATCATGTCCTTGAACATAGCACCAACTTGAGTCTTTCATGACAGTTGGGTTTTATTTTTGGACCTTAGGGTGAACCTGATATCCGAGTTTTTACTCCCCTGGTTGGTTATTCTTCCAACCATATGGAGGGTCTGTTATGTCTCCTACATTGTAGACTTATATCATTCCCCAATATGTTGAAAACCACCTAAGTCACTTTGTGCCGTGCTCACTGTTCAAGGATACAACCTGTGTCATCCATTCTGCAGTTTACCTTGACTTCATGTGTCGGCCATCCTAGTGTCAGTTTGTTTCATCTTGTTACTCGTCCTACTCCACATCAGCTCATACGTGTGAGTGTTCCTCGTGTTGTATGATGGAGGATGCATTAATTCCTCCCTTCCAGTGGACTTCTTCCCATCGACCTCAGCTCATTATTCTCTGAGAACGAAGTTTAAAGTTTCGGTTAGTACCTTGGGGATTGCAGTCATTAGTGGCAGTTTCCCTCGCTGTTGAATAAATGGGAATACATCAATGTCTCTTATTCTACAGGCTATTCAAGTGTTCGAATTCAAGTCCTCTTATTCACACTTGTTGGATCGTACTAGGTACCTTAGACCCCATTATCATTATCAATGGAAGTCCTCACGTTTGTTAACAGTATACATCAATGACTGGTAATCAAATGATACCCCCTATGTTCGAATTCAGCTCACTTATTCGCATGGCTAGGGTTTGTACCTTGGGTTGTTTTGGATAAAGACCTTGGGACTGTGATAGCATCACCATATTTATGTTATCCCCCAAGCTGCGCAAGACTGAGCCTCACTCATTTTGGATCTTTATGAGACATAGATCCAGCTTGTTGTTATGGATATGATCTCTATGTTGACATGGATCCACGCTTGTATTTCAGTGGCCATCCTCTATATATACATCTCCTAGTTATGTATTGGAGATCATGTTACACATCTATATGATGTCAAGACTGTAATTGCTCGTTGACCTTGATTGTTGTTTTATGTGTTTTTTGTGACTTGGTTCTGCGGTTTCTTGCTCCTCCTTTGACTTGGGATTATAATGTATTTCGGCCATCGTTTCCCTCTGACCTCACACATTAGGGAGCATCTTTTATAGGTCAAATCTGCACTTCTCCATCCTGTGATCACCTTGCCTTATAGATCACACAAAAGGACACAAAGAATGGAAGAGCTAGATTGCCTCAGATAAGTTGTTGCCAAAAGTACACTCCTCACCTGAAAATATTGTAGCTTCTCCTTCTTTTTCCACATGTATTCCCCTCTCTGCATACAAGACCTACATACTGTACCCTACTCTCCTCAAGGGAAACCAGCGTACACCTCCCAAAAAGTTGTAAACACATGTTGTAAAGCATAAAAGTTGCTTCTTGTATGGTACTCTTGTTGTATGAAACCCGCATACATCTTAAGATGAAATCAAAAATATATTAATTTGACGAATTGGGATTAGTTGAAATTGGTTCTGCAACTTCCCCAACCTCCCAATCTAAACACCTCTCGATCTAAACTTCCTACATTGTCCCATAAATACAAAGGAGGATCCATGAGAGGGGTTACTCACAATAGCCATAAAATCTTGAGAGAAGGCTTGAAGTATTGTTACACTGGAGGAAAGTTCCAATTCAAAGTGAAGAGTAGGAGCCCAGGATATGGTTGCAGAAACATCTCTACTCGTCAGATATATTGTACTGATTTCATGTTTCTTTGACAATAAAAAGGTCGAAACACCCTTCCTGTCCCAAATAAGATATCTATTGGATTGTATGTCTATTTGGCTTAATTCTTGATTATAGTTGATGTTAGATTACTTTGTAATTTCATCATATGTTATATGGTCAATATATGCTGAGGAAGGTATCTTTTGTATTGCAGGTTCGTCAAGCAGGAGATCAAGCGGGAGATAAAGTGAAAGACCAAGTAAAAGCTAGGATCAAACTTCGAAAAGAGGTATGTTTTTCAATCCCAATCTATTTCCTTTGCAGTAAATAAATGCAGTATAATCAATGTGTTTACCTGTCAACCCCGCCCAGTTGGTAGTGTCCATCTCCTCACTATAGGGTAGAAATCCCGAACAACAGTATAGATTGGACATCTCCAATGAATGGTAATATAAGGTGTTAGAAGTTGAAGAATTACTTGATGTGGTTGAAACATACATCTTTCCTTGTCCAAGGATATGATAGTGAACATGAGAGTAGATTTTCTAGGGGGGAATTAGGGTTGTTAACTATGGTATGCCCCAAGCAATGAGAAGTTGATAAAAATAATAGGGACCATCTCAATGTAATATGGGGAGTGTTGACTAGACTTGATGACGTTTATGACATTGTCTAGAATGGTGGGTGTAGGTTAAGGCTTATAATATGTTGTCTGGTATAAAATAATGATCTTTTCCTCATGGGGGAACAACTGTTATAGAGAAAAACTTCCTATGGCTTGGGGTAGACCAAAATAGACAAATGGAATTGAGAAATCAACTCACTTCCCAACATATGCTATATAAATGTAAATGTTGATAAACAAAATAAAGGACCTACCTCAACCAAACGTCTGATGAGGAATTTCGTTGAGCTTTTGAATCATAACACTTGAACCTGCAGCTTAGCCTCAACAATAAACGCAAACAAGTGCATATGATATATAAAAGAGGTCATCATATACAATAGCATAATCCATGATATATAAAAGAAAATGTACGTAATGATAATAATTATCATTCACAATATAAATTGACGATAAAATGAGTATTTCTATTAACATAAACAAGAAGTACAAGATACAACCTTTTGTTGGCAACTCATCTGAACCAAGAACTAGGTCCCTCCACTTGCTCCTTCACCACTTCAATCCCCCATACAATTTCGAACTCACGAGTAAAAGAACAAATCCTTCACTAGATATGAAAGAGTTTGGGAGGTGAACATAAATGGTTCACAACAACTAGGATCAATGGATGTAGACTCAAGCAATAGCAATCAAGGCAAAATTCTGGTAGAGTTTCAATGATCTTCTCTTTCTCCTACTTCCGTGCATCACAATAGATCAATATATAACCCTCCAAAGGCAAGTGAAAGGTCGAATCGAGTCGTTTCAAGATACATGGAGGGCCAAAGGTAACAATGGCTGCTTTTTTGAGTGAAAAATAGAGATTTTACTCTCATTTACCAAAAAATTCGATGTATGTAGGATGTAGTGATGCAACCTGCGTGTACGCGATTTGTAATGAAGCATCTCATGTATAGGAGGAAAAATAGGGAAAATGGGTTCAAGGAGAACCAAAAATATGGTTTTGACTCTACAGATGGGTAAGGGAGGCCAAGGACTGCTAATGCTCACAAGGTGGAAAAATACAGTGTAACAGATGCCCCCTAATCTGTGAGGTCAGAGAAGGTACTACGATGGCCTAAATACATTACAAATCTCAGAAGTGGAGTGATGGAGACACAAATGGAAGGAGTATCCCACTCGTCACAATACAATGATATCTTTGTGTACATATCGGTACAATACATAGAAAACTGATACAATGGCCATGAATAGGCAGTACATAGTGAATACATGTCATTAATGGTCATAGCCATGACCCATATATAGTAATATATGGTCTCTTCCTAAAGAGGAAACATCTGATGCAGACTAATGGTACAAAATGTTGATGTATGAGAATAATCTCTCTTAGGTACAATCATGATCACAAGTATCATATATTGAATGCCACTAAAGTCTGAGGTCTTCTACACAAACCATCTACAGTGCATGCCCCATCAAGTGAATAAGGGTACTGAAGTCGAACCTGATGTGACATCGTCTGATTACCAGTCATTGAGGTATACCGTTAACAGACGCAAGATAAGCCATCAATGATGAAAATGTTCGGATATCCACATCATCTATTTCAGGATACATCATCTATTTCAGGATCCTGCATGATCTATTTCAGGATATGCAGAATCTAGGGTTTTGCATGCACCTGCATGCACTTGCATGCATCCCAGTCACCAGTTTGATGCCTCCAGCACCTTATCCACCTTCTTCTAGCACCCGGGAGCCACTTACTACAGAGTTTTAGCCCTCCTAAGCTGAAAGGCGCCCTCTTCTCACCTACTGCCAGAGAAGGGCGCACTTGTTCACCTACCACTGCAGATTCACTTCAGTTACATTCAGTTAGCTCCGATTCTCCCTGATTTGAGGCTAGTTTCACTCCCGACTGACTGTTTCACCTCCGATTGACCTCCAGTTTGATTAGGTGACTTGTTCTGACTTCAGTTAGCCTCCCATGCGCCCCCACTGAGCCTCCAGATCCTATATCAGTGCTACACACTTCAGTTACATTTATTATACTCAGTTAGACTCAGATTGACACCTGGATGACTGGTTGTTGTGATTGATGAGCACCACCGATGATTGATGAGGACTCCTAGATAGAGTCAAGCTACTCCATTCAATGATTCGAATGACCTCCTTAGGCAATTCGAATTGCTCTGTCATTGTGACAGTTTGTATTGTAATTCATTCACCCTTTCTGGGATAGAGAGCACTGCTGCATGTTTTGCACAGTTTTGCACCATATTTTCTATGTTCATCTGTTGTGATTGATTTACTTGTTCATTAGATCTGCTGTGACTAATTTTACATGGTATCAAAGCCATTGCAGGGACAAGATCTCTTTTCTACAGGTGTTTATACAAGAAGATTTGACTGAATTGCTAAAAATTGCAAAAAGTTTGGCATGAGATATCTCAAGGGCATTCGCTCCTGTGCATGCAAAGCTTGAAAACTATTCCAATACCACTCCAGAAGCTTGAGTTACCACATAATTCCTGGATCTGATACATTGGACCTATTCAACATTGCTTGAAATCCAATCCCAGGTGTGATGCAACTCTAAAAGGGTGGATTGTTCGACCTTATTGTGGTTGTTTTGATGTGATTTGCAGGTTTATTGTCTCCTTCAAGTGCACTCGCTATCTTCTGCATGCAAGGTTTCCTACATCAATTGCATTCGCTATAGTATGCATGCAAGCTTCCTCTTCATCAGTTGACTCAATACTTGCAATGGAATACTCTTCTTCAAAGCCTATCCTCACCCCATTCAATTATTTTGATTGGAAAGATGATATGGAGATCATATTACGTTCAAAAGGTTACTACCGAGTCACTCTTGGTCTTGAATTGGAGCCAAACAATGTGTCAGATCGAACCAAACACTACAACAAGCTTGATGAAGCTTATGGTCTTCTTTGTCTCTCCATCTCCAAGGATCTTCACTTCCATCTCAGCGGATTGAAAACTCCAAAAGCCATATGGGAGCAACTTGAAACACTATTCGGCAAGCAGGATGAGCTTAGGGATTTTCAATTAGAGAATGAATTGATTGGCCTTAATCCTGAGAATTTTGAGACCATCAATGAATTCTTCACAAAATTCAAGAACTTGAACTTGCAATTGAAGAACAGTGGTGTTATCAAAGAGGATAAACAGTTGATCCTCTCCATTCTAAGCAAGCTTGGGAAATATTATTCGGTATTTGTCTCTACTTTCAATTCCGGTCGGCTAACTACCCCGAATTGGAAGATGCCTACCTTGAATGCCTTCATTGAGTCCGTTACAAAAGAGCATGACAAGTTGATTCAAATGGGGTCCATAAGCTCCAAAGATTCAGCCCTATTTGTTCAAGGACCCAAGATCTCGAATGTTAAAGGAAAGCTAAAGAAGGAGAAGCCCAAATTCAAGCCTCACAAGCAAAAAGACAAAGGCAAGCAAACGGATGCACCATCCGGTTCGAAATCCAAGCAAAAGGGCAAAGAAGGTAACCAAAAATATAAATGTACTTATTGTAACCGTGGCTTTCATCCCGAAAGTTCATGTATGAAGAAGACTATAGATCAAATGGCCCTCCTTTTGGAAAAGAACAACATAACCCTTCCTGACGGTGCAAGGAAGAAGGATCGGAATGACGATCATGAAAGAGGACAAGCACTCATGGCAACGGTTTCGAAGCCCACTACTCTCTTGATAGATTCGGGTGCATCAAATCATATGGCTGCAAATATTGATTCTTTTTCCTCATTCGATCCAAACAGCTCCATCCCCATCCATTTGGGAGATGACTCAAAAATTTCTTCAAAGGGCAAAGGTACGATTCATGTAGAACATGGATGCTTTCAGAATGTTCTCTATGTACCTTCCTTAGCTTCGAATCTCCTTTCTGTGTATCAAATGACACATACTGGTGAACCAAAGCAAGTCACATTCAGCCCTAATACAGTTGAAATTTCTGATATCAAAAGTGGAAAACTAGTTGCGGTTGGAAAGGCAAACCACACTGCAAAATGCTATGAGTTTTCGCACTTTATTCCGCTTGCAAAGCCCACTGCTCTTCGCACACATGGTAATGAGGTTAGTAGGATTTGGCATGAAAGATTTGGACATCTAAATTATAAGTATTTGCTGCTGCTATCAAATAAATCCATGGTAGATGGGCTTCCACAACTCCGTTCCTCGAAGGGAATATGCACCGGTTGCATTATTGGGAAGCACCCCGAGCACAGATTCGACCGCGGCAAGGCTAGCAGAGCCTCTACTATTTTGGGATTGATCCATTATGATATCAGTGGTCCGCTTCCCCATATGTCATTAAATGGTTCAAGGTATGTTTTGACATTTATTGACGATTTTTCCCGCTTTACATGGGTATTCTTTCTCAAAAACAAGTCAGAAGTGCTTGGAAAATTCAAGGATTTTAAGGCTTCTGTTGAGACCACCACTGAGAGCAAGATCAAAGCTCTTATATCTGATAATGGTGGGGAATATATCAAGTCCGATTTGCTGCGACTTTGTGCCCAAAGCGGAATCAAGATCCAACATACAGTTCCCTACACACCCCAGCAGAACGGTGTAGCGGAAAGGAAAAACCGATCACTGAAAGAGATGGCTACATGCATGATTGAATCAAAAGGTTTGGCTGCAAATATTTGGGCTGAAGAAATCAATGTTGCTGCATATATACAGAACCGTGTTCCACATTCATCCGTGAAAGGTATGACTCCTTTCGAAGCATTCTTTGGTCACAAACCGGATGTGTCAAATTCGAGAGTTTTTGGCTCTACTGCATGGGCTAGAATTCCTTCTGAGAAGAGACGAGCTTTGGATCCACAAAGTATCGAGTGCATATTGATAGGATATGGGGAAGAATCAAAAGCATATAAACTCATGGATATCATATATAAAAAGATATTCATAGAGCGCAGTGTGCAGTTTGAAGAACCGCTTCAAGAATTGCAACTAGTTGAGGAGAAAACTGCCGATTCACCGCCTTCACCAGAAGAAGATTCGAGCAGCGATAATGAAGGTATGAGTTCTGATATTTCTGATATTGTAGCAGCATATGATGATCATGACATATCAGGTTCGGAATCCGACCATTATGATCCCCCTCAGTTACCAAAGTGGGCCCAAAACACTCTACAATCTGCTGGTTCGAATCTTGGAAATCCTGCTGATCCGAGACGAACAAGAGGAGACTTTCAAAGAGCAGGTATGGCTCTTTCTATTGCTGATCCATTTCTTCCTGAGATTTGTTATTTGATGGCTGGTTCAGATCCTACATCATACTATTCATCCCATCGAGATCCGAGATGGAAAAGTGCCATGGATGAAGAGTACAGTTCTCTTCAAAAGAACAATACATGGGAGCTAGTTTCTCTTCCACCTGGAAGAAAATTAGTGAAGTGTAAATGGGTCTACCGTACTAAAGTTGCTGCTGATGGCACTATCAGCAAATATAAAGTAAGGTTGGTGGCAAAAGGTTTTTCCCAAGTCCAAGGAGTGGACTACACAGAGACCTTTGCACCGGTTGCAAAGATGGATTCCATCCGCCTCGTTTTAGCTATTGCCGCATCCAAGCACTGGGAAGTGCACCATATGGATGTGAAGAGTGCATTTTTACATGGAGACCTTGCTGAAGAGGTCTATATGTAGCAGCCAGACGGTTATACATCAGATCCATCATTGGTTTGTAGATTGAAGAAGTCTTTGTACGGGTTAAAACAGGCCCCAAGAGCTTGGTACGCAAAGATGGACTCCTTCCTTCTTTCTCAGAATTTCCAAAGATGCAAATCTGATCCGAATGTGTATCTTCAGCGAGTTAAAGGTAATTTGTTGGTTATTGTACTTTATGTTGATGATCTGCTTATTACTGGTAGCACACTTACTTCAATAAACAAGCTAAAATCTGCCTTAAATCTAGCTTTTGACATGAGCGATTTGGGCTTGCTGAGTCATTTTTTGGGCTTGGAGATAGCTCAAAATTTTGATGGGATCACTATATCTCAGCAAAAATATGCTTCCGACCTGTTATTGAAGTTTAATATGGCTGAATGTAAGGCAGCCCCGTTCCCATTCCTCTCAGGAATCAGTCTTGAGGAGGGAGATTCCACACCGCTTGCAGATTGCAGTATGTATCGACAGTTGATTGGTTCACTACTTTATTTGACACACTCACGGCCTGATATATCATATGCCGTGAGTGCCGTGTCAAGATATATGCAGCAGCCACATGAGCTTCATTGGCGAGCAGCCAAGCGGATCTTGCAGTATGTGCAAGGTACGAAACAGTTTGGCATACATTATGCTGCAGATTCTGAGCTAGATTTCATTGGTTTTACTGATTCAGATTGGGCAGGTGATAGCATTGATCGGAAGTCCACTTCCGGTTATGTTTTCATGATTGGTCATGGTGCTATTTGCTGGTCCAGCAAAAAGAAAGCAGCCATTGCACTTTCTTCAGCAGAGGCAGAGTATCGAGGGGCAGTCAATGCCTGCATTCAGGCAGTTTGGTTGCAGGGTATTCTTTCCGAGTTTGGTTTTGGTGGCACTACTTCGACTGTCCTATTTTGTGACAATCAAAGTGCTATCAAGATCTCCACAGATCCAGTTCAGCGGCAGAGGACCAAACACATTGAGATTCATATGCATTACATTCGACAGTTGGTGCATGACCGCACCATCATTCTGCAATATTGCCCTACTGATGAGCAAATTGCAGACATCTTCACCAAGAGCTTCACTGAGAAGAAGTTCTCTTACCTCCGTTCACTGTTGGGGGTGAGTTCCATCATGGTGGAGACAGATTGATTCATTATTATGCTTTAGCTTGAGGGGGGGCTTTCTTCCCACTGGGTTTTCCCTCTTTCCTCACTTAGTTTATTTTCAGCATTTTTTGGATTATTGTATTGGGGTGACCTTTGGTCTTAGTTACCAGGGCCCCACATTATTTTAGTTGGCACATCATAGTCTAGCTTGAGGGGGGGTGTTCGGATATCCACATCATCTATTTCAGGATACATCATCTATTTCAGGATCCTGCATGATCTATTTCAGGATATGCAGAATCTAGGGTTTTGCATGCACCTGCATGCACTTGCATGCATCCCAGTCACCAGTTTGATGCCTCCAGCACCTTATCCACCTTCTTCTAGCACCCGGGAGCCACTTACTACAGAGTTTTATCCCTCCTAAGCTGAAAGGCGCCCTCTTCTCACCTACTGCCAGAGAAGGGCGCACTTGTTCACCTACCACTGCAGATTCACTTCAGTTACATTCAGTTAGCTCCGATTCTCCCTGATTTGAGGCTAGTTTCACTCCCGACTGACTGTTTCACCTCCGATTGACCTCCAGTTTGATTAGGTGACTTGTTCTGACTTCAGTTAGCCTCCCATGCGCCCCCACTGAGCCTCCAGATCCTATATCAGTGCTACACACTTCAGTTACATTTATTATACTCAGTTAGACTCAGATTGACACCTGGATGACTGGTTGTTGTGATTGATGAGCACCACCGATGATTGATGAGGACTCCTAGACAGAGTCAAGCTACTCCATTCAGTGATTCGAATGACCTCCTTAGGCAATTCGAATTGCTCTGTCATTGTGACAGTTTGTATTGTAATTCATTCACCCTTTCTGGGATAGAGAGCACTGCTGCATGTTTTGCACAGTTTTGCACCATATTTTCTATGTTCATCTATTGTGATTGATTTACTTGTTCATTAGATCTGCTGTGACTAATTTTACAGAAAATGGGTACCAAGGCATTGAGTATATTCACCAAGTGTGAATAAAGGTGTTTAGGTTGAACACTCAAGACGAATACATCAATTAGGGGACATTAATGAAGTCCCAACTGTCGATGGCGAGAGGACCTACCACTGATGACTACAAGTCTCAAGGTACTCAAAAGACTCTAAATCTCAATTTCAGAATAAATGAGTTGGAGTCGATAGAATGAGATTTGCTGGAAGAATGGAATTAATGGATCCCCCATCAATGAGCACGAGGTAGCAGCTAAGCTGAAAGATTTAGAATAACTCAGATGAACAGGCTAAACGAACCAAAAACCGGGTGTGTTAGGAACCCATGTCAACCCTTCTATTTACTTTGTTAGTATATTGTTGTTGGACACATATGCTTTGTACGTCATCCCATAGTATTTGTTGATCCATAGTTTGTCTTATTGTTGTTGGACGCATATGCTTTGTAAGTCGTCCCGTAGTAATTGTTGATCCATATTTTGTATTGACCCATGGTTTGTATTGACACATGGTATTGACCCATGGTATTGGCACCTAGACTTAGTATATAAGTTTGTATTGAGACCAATGAAGGTACCGTGAATTTATTTGTATTGAGCTTGCTCAAAGGAGGTTTCCTCCTCGAAGTGGCCTACGATCAATATAAAAGTGATTCTAAGTTATGTTATTTCTGCTATCTCGTGTGTTTCCATTAATTGATTATTGTAGGTTCATCACATCTGGTATCAGAGCACTTTCTTGGACTTGCTGAGTGAAATTTCTGCCAAATTTGTTTTTCGCATCTGTTGCAGTTTTGAATCTGGGAATAATCCATATCCGTTTAACTCTGGGAAGTACTGGGGCATAAGCCCTAAAACTCATTGTGAGGAGTACCACAGGAACCGCAAAGTAGCTGGCCCATTGAAGGGACCTGCCAGTGAAAAGGGCAATGACCCCTACCTGATTGACTGTTCCCAACCATGAGGTAAACCAAGATTTGTCGTTTGTGGCAAAAAAGTTATCATTTTTACTTGAGCCGTGGAGTGAGGGGTATTTCCCCAATACGCAAGCCGTCAGACAACATTGGTGGCCGAGTGAAACCCCTGCACTGTTAGGAATCCGCACATACCTGGGGTCCATATCTATTTTCAATTGAATTGTTGTCAATCACTGCCTCGCCACACTCTAGGTTCCTCAAAATGTATGACCAGGAACAATGTAACTTCTTTTGGAAGGGACTGAAAATGACAATTCAATAGATGGTGGCTGACTATGATACTTGCTAGGTCAACAAGGGTGAAATGACACTCCTTTCAGGACTCTCGAACCCTTTCCCATCCCTACAGAGATGTGGACATCTATTTCTATGGATTTCCTAGAAGCGCTCCAGTGGTACAATACCACATCTAAAAGGAAACCATATGAAGCAGTTTATGGACAGGCACCACTAGTTCTTCTTCCATACATGCTCAGCAGCTCCCCAGTTCAAGAAATTGACTCGGTTCTTCGAAACTGCGATTAGATTCTTCTCATTCTGCAGGAAAATATTCACATGGCAAGAATTCAACTGAAACAACAAGCCGATTTGCACCATTCTGAGCGCACTTTTCACGCAGCTGATATGTTCCTTCTTCGTCTATAGCCTTCCAAGCAATCCTCCCTGAAACTCAAAAGGCATCAGTGGGTCGGAATGCAACTCAAGGATGCTACAGGGGAACCACTCCTTCATATTCTACATCAATTTCCACTTCTAAAGCTTTAAGGACAAATCTTTTTTTAAGGGAGAGAGGATGTTAGGAACCCATGTCAACCCTTCTATTTACTTTGTTAGTATATTGCTATTGGACGCATATGCTTTGTACGTCATCCCGCAGTATTTGTTGATCCATAGTTTGTATTATTGTTGTTGGACGCATATGGTTTGTAAATCGTCCCGTAGTAATTGTTGATCCATATTTTGTATTGGCCCATGGTTTGTATTGACACATGGTATTGACCCATGGTATTGGCACCTAGACTTATTATATAAGTTTGTGTTGAGACCAATGAAGGTACCGTGAAGTTATTTGTATTGAGCTTGCTCAAAGGAGGTTGCCCCCTCAAAGTGGCCTGCAATCGATATAAAAGTGATTTTGAGTTCTATTATTTCTGATATCTCATGTGTCTCCATTAATTAATTATTGCAGGTTCATCATAGGTTGCATCTCTTATGAGTGTACAAGATGCAAGTAGTGTATGGGAGAGACCTCCTGAATAGAAACCAATGATGAAGACTACTGACAAGAGCGAGAAACCACCAATAGGGTCTAATGGAAACCATGGCACAACATGAATCCCAATGTGTGAATAGATGTATTGCCATCGAACACAAGGGAAAACACTTAGTCAAGGACCAATGATGAGATGTCACTTGCTAAGTTCAAGTTCACCTACCAATGATGAAAATAGGCCCAGGGTGCAGGGTGGAACATCACATGTGATTGAACTAGACACATAAGGGATAACCGACATGCAATAGTAAAGAGATCTGAGGAATGGAAGACTCTGGTTTAAAGACTTCCTTTGAACAAGAGAATAAGCAGATGGAAAGACTCAGGCAGCATAGACTCAACACTAGATACTAACAATACTTTGTGGCACATGAGGCATTAACAAAGGCTCCATAATGATTGGAAGCTTAAACAGTCGGTGGAGCAAGATTTGAGAAACAAGTACAGATTCCTAAGGTCATACTAATATCCTGACCCATGATACATGGAGTGGACATGAATGCTCTGTTCAAAGGAGACATAACAGCTGCCAATAGAAGGTAGTAAAATTTTATCGTCTGGCTTTTTAATTTATTTGATTTTTTTTTCATATTATGAAGCTTGAAAAAGAATAAAATTTGTTATGATAAAACAGTGAGGGAACGAGTGTCAAAGGAAAGAAAACTAGTTTCGGGCAATGGAACATACCTATGCTCAATGAAAGGAAGCATGTGCAGGATATGGACACTCGGGGGGTTGTTCCCTCAAGGTAAGGGCCATCAAGCTGCGAAAGATAAATTAAGGCTCTGCTTGGCTTGGAAGGAAAAGTGGTCAGGAAAATGGATAATAACTAAGAAAGCAGGAACCGGAACAAGGATCAAAGGAAAGCAGGATAATGCAATGCATTCAGAACTCAACATAAAAGGGGATTCCTTATGGGAGATGGCTAGAATAAAGATAAAGTAGAGTATGAGTTCTTCATCACAATTTCATTGAGGGACTACGAAGGAATCCAAATCCTAAGGAGGAACAACTTCATGGGTGCTAGAAGACATAAAAAAGGATCTAACTAGGGCACCCATGATCGGACAGGACTTACCTCCAAATAATGACACTTCTAAAGCAGCATGAAGGTTCTGTGTCAGTTAAAAAGCGGGGTCACACCTAAGGTTTATGAATATCGTCATAAGTTCGATGCAATAATGCAAGCGTAATGACATCCTAACCTATATAACGGGTGTAGAAAATAGTTGTTGAAGGCGTGAAAAGGTTTGAAATCCACTCCCGATGCAAAAAATTGCTCAAAAAGATACCTCACAACGATATATTAGTCAAAAACGCTCTAAAAATAGTAAAAACCAATATAAACTATATAAAAGTGGGTAAAGAAAAGTAATAAATAGTAAAAATAAATATTTTTACCATACCATTTTCATTTTTACCCAACATAGTGCATTTTGGTGGTTTTTACCTTCAATCTTCAAGCGATGATTCTGGGAGATAGGAACAAAGAAATCGCGAGCCGTCAGGTCTAGGTAAGAGCTCTCATCCTTCCCTTCAAATCTATGGCTTTCAATTTCTCTTTTAGTGGTATATTTTTAGTCTTTTTAATTATTTTATTCCCACGGTACATTGTACGTGAGTTATGGTTCATCGGGTCGCGTGTAGGTCCAGGTATACGTGGGAAAACCAAAATTAGCCCACGTATACACGCAACGGTCTCTAAAAAAGGCTACGTATAGCGTCATGGGTAAGGTTTTTTACAAGTTTTGACATTAAAAATTCTTTGATTTTTCCACAGGATGGTGCTAGAGTGGAGGGAGAGGAAGCACAATGCAATTGATCGTCAAGTTGGAGGCAATTTGGTCGCCCAACAAGCACTACAAGCTTATGGTTTAAATAATTTTTGGAGTATCGAGGGTTTAAGGGCCCAAAACCGATTACTCACTGCATTGGTAAACTGATGCGTGGCCCTTCAGAGAACTGCCTTATTTCTGAGAAATAACCTCTATTTCAGTCCATAGTTATTACCAAGATGCTACAGTAACTAAATGGCATTCATCTTCTTTCTTTAGAACTTGATTCCCTTTCTCACTTGATCAACCCAAAACATTATTCATGCACTTCTACAAAATGCAGTTAAGAAAACCTCATGAATCTCTTCAACCGTGTCTTTTATCAAAAATCCGCTTGTAAGTCATACAATAGACCCCACTCTGCAAAAAAAACAGATTGCGGAATCTCTGAATTCGTCTTCGTTTGTCCAGAAACTGGGCTGCAAGTTCACTGACTGTTTTTTTTCTTCTCCACGCATTTGTTTCCTAAAATTCATAGTTACTTCAGTTCCTCAATCTCGCCTTTATCTACAAGTAATCTCATACAACGACATAACCATTAACGAGATTTCAATCTCATTCTACACACAGAAATGAAAGTTATCAAAATCACAGTGCTTTCAATATAAAGATCTATTGCAAGTTAAAATCATCAATTCCATACATTCAAATACAAAGAGTAACACACGGGTTAAACATAAAACTCTGTTTCTATTTCATTGATTCAAAAATTTGTGAAAGGCATAAGATCTTGCTATTCTAATGTTGAACATGGTCCATCCACCAGCTCTTCTCATAAATTAAATCGATCTCTTGAACCCTAACCTCCTCTTCCACAGCCTGGCTCTTCCTCTCCCTGGCCCTCTCTCTCCCGAGAGTTACAAAAATTTTCTTTCGACTAACTCCCCTTTCTTTCTCGAACTGCCACTGGCAAGATTCTACCCTAATAGACACTTCCACAAATTCAAGAATTCTTTCTAAATTTAGCTAACTAATTCCTAAAACTTGTAATGACTTAACTAGATGGCTTAGTCTCCTCACAGGGAACTGTAGTTAGCCATTTTATTCATATCCAAACTCTTTAATTGATAGCAATACCATCTAACAATAATTTTTTAGGAACCCATGTCTTTACTTTGTTAGTATGTTGTTGTTGGATGCATATGCTTTGTAAGTCGTCCCGTAGTATTTGTTGATCAATAGTTTGTGTTATTGTTGTTGGCGCATATGCTTTGTAAGTCGCCCGCAATATTGTTGATCCATAGTTTGTAGTGGCCCATGGTTTTGACCCATAGTATTGGCGCCTAGACTTAGTATATAAGTGTGTGTTGAGACCTATGAAGACACCGTGAAGTTATTTGTATTGAGCTTGCTCATAGGAGGTTGCCCCCTCGAAGTGGCCTGTGATCAATATAAAAGTGATTCTGAGTTCTATCATTTCTGCTATTTCGCATATTTGTATTAACTAATTGTTTCAGGTGCATCTCATCTGGTATCAGAGCACTTTCTTGGGCTCGTTGGGTGAAATTTCTGCCAATTTTTTTTTTTGCATCTGTTGCAGGTTCAGATTTGGGAATAATCCCTATCTGCTTAACTGTGGGAATTACTTGGGCATAAGCCCTAAAAATCATTGTGAGGAGTACCACAGGAACCCCGAAGTAGCTGGCCCATTGAGAGGACCTGCCAGCGAAAAGGGAAACAACCCCTACGTGATTGACTAGTTCCCACCCGTGAGGTAAACCAAGAGCTGTCATTTGTGGCAAAGCAGTTATCAGTTTTACCTGAGCCGTGGAGTGAGGGGTACTGCCCCAATACGCAAGCCGTCAGACAACATTGGTGGCCGAGTGAAACCCCTGAACTGTTAGGAATCCGCACATACCTGGGGTCCATATCTACTTTCAGCTGAACTATTGTCGATCACTACTGCGCCGTTTCAGATCCATTTTGCTAGCCATTCCAGATCCAGTTGTTTTCAATCCATTCGGCGCTATTCCAGATCCCTTCCGAGCCGTAGCCGCTTTAGTCTGGAAAAAAAATTTAGTTTTTTTTCCATATCTCCCTTGTTTTCACTCTGTTTCCCTTGAAATTTTCGGGGAACCCCTGTCATCCCATTCTGCATATTTCTTTCCTGAGGACCCTATCCCCAATTCCCCTTCCCAAAGCCCGAAAGCCCACATTTGTCTATTTTTAGGGTTTGCCATAACTTACTCAGATTTCACCCAATCACCTTCAAATTTTACCACAGAGTTCCTTTCTGAATTCTGCTTCTTTGTCCCCCTCTACCAAATTTTCCCATTCTTTCACCCCGCTTCTGAAATCCTCATTTTTGCTTCCCTATCTAGTCGACAGTGTCCAACACCTAGTCAAACCCCAATTACCCTTCAGATTTTTTCCCAAGTCCAGATTTTCCCTTACTGAAGCAGTTTCTGTTTTTGTTTTCCTACCCAGTCAAAAAAAAAAAAAAAAACTCCTGGTTATGGTTGTCACCCGTGCAGGAGCAAAAACCATGGAAGAAGCACTTGCAGCCATCCAAGCCAAACTCCAGGATCTGGATGAAAAATTTCTCGGCCTCCATCTTGAACATTCAGCTATGAACAACAAATGGCAGTCCGAGTCTTCATCAGACAATGGGTTCTCTTCTTCCAGCAATTTTCGTGGTCCGAAGCTTGATTTTCCTCGCTTCAATGGTACTGATCCAACTGGATGGGTCTATCGTGCAGAACAGTATTTCAGTCTGCATAATACTTTTGATGTCAACAAAGTTTCGCTGGCATCCTTTCACTTGGAACAGGAAGCTCTTCAATGGTACCGTTGGTACATCAAGGCTCATCCAGAGCCCAAATGGTCAGACTTGTGTCAGCTCCTTTTGCAGCGATTTGGTCCTAGTGCTTTTGATGACTTCACCGGAGCCCTCACTAAACTTCGCCAAATTGGCACTGTGAGAGAGTATCAAACCGAATTTGAGAACCTAGCCAACCACACCAAAGGATTGTCTGATGACTTTTACCGGAGTTGTTTTATCAGTGGTCTAAAGGATGCCATCCGCTCTGAGGTCAAAATGTTATGTCCCACCACAATGATGGAAGCCCTAGGGTTGGCTAAGTTGGCAGAAGACAAGATTGCAGCCCAACAATGCTCCAAGCCCACTTTTGCTTCCTTCCAAAATATGGGTTCTCAGCGACCACCTATACCGCAGGCTCCTCGACCGACTCCTATCAAGCGTTTGTCTGAAACAGAGATGCAAGCACGCAGAGAAAAGGGGCTTTTCTATAATTGTGATGAGAAATTCACTCAAGGACATAGATGTGTTCAACAAAAGCTCTATCTCTTGGATGTGGAGTCTCCTCCTGCCTCTGAAATTGGTGACTAAGATCTAGAAACACTGGATGCTCCGGTCGACATTCAGGAACCGCCTATTGACCCTCCATCTCAGGATTACCAACGAGAGATATCTCTCCATGCTTTAGCTGGAATCACCACCCCCCAAACAATGCGGGTCAAGGGTTACTTCAAGAAGCTTCCTCTTACAATACTCATTGATTCTGGTAACACTCATAATTTCATTGACCCTCAGATCGCAAAACAAGCTGATTGTTTTATCCATCCTTGCTCCAACTTTGAAGTCATGGTTGCCAATGGGGGCACCTTACCTTGCAAAGGGAAGTGTCGAAATGTGCGTATCTCTATGGGAGATTATACCTTGCGCTCTGACATGTTTTCCTTTCCCTTAGGCGGATGTGATGTGGTTTTGGGCGCTCAATGGCTACGCACACTTGGCCCTATCTTATGGGATTTTGCTGAACTTTGGATGCAGTTTTCCCTCAATGGAAAAAACACACATTGACAGGATTACAACCAGGTTCTCTCAGCATCATCAGGTCACATTGCATGGAAAAACTCCTCAAGAATAATTCACATGGTGTCATCGCTCAAATCCATTCCATTCAGATGCAACCATCAGCGGTCTCCACTACTCCTTTGGATCTACAACAAATTTTGGATCGATATAAAGGTGTCTTTGCTGAACCAGTGGGATTGCCACCTTCCAATCCAGAAGACCATCGTATTCAGCTCCTTCCTGGCAGCGTTCCTCCCAACATCAAGCCCTATCGCTACCCATTTCACCCAAAAATGGAGATTGAAATGCTCGTTCGGGACTTATTGAAGCAAGGTATTATTCGCCCAAGCACTAGTTCCTATTCTTCTCCAGTTATTCTTGTCCGCAAAAAAGATGGGTCATGGTGCCTCTGCATTGACTTCTGAGCACTTAATCACCTCACCATCAAGGATAAGTTTCCAATTCCTGTTGTTGATGAGCTTCATGGGGCTCACTTTTTCTCCAAGTTGGATCTTCGTTCTGGGTATCATCAAATTCGGGTTCATGAGGATGATATCCCTAAAACAGCTTTCCGCACACATGATGGCCATTATGAGTTTTTGGTCATGCCCTTTGGCCTCACTAATGCTCCTTCCACATTCCAGGCCTTAATGAATAAAATATTTCGACCCTACTTGCGGAAATTCATTCTGGTATTCTTTGATGATATCCTCATCTACATTAAAACATGGGATGAACATCTCCAGCATCTGGATCTTGTCATGTAACTTTTCTCTAACCATCATCTCCATGCCAAGCAGTCTAAATGTGTTTTTGGACAGAAGGAAGTTGAGTATCTCGGGCACATTATCTCAGCACAAGGGGTTCACGTGGATCCTACAAAAATCAATGCCATGAACAATTGGCCGCATCCTCAGACACTCAAGAGCCTTCGTGGGTTTTTGGGGTTGACTGGCTACTACCGCAAGTTTGTCAAGGATTATGGGAAGATTACAGCTCCATTAACTGCTCTATTGAGAAAGGATGCTTTTACATGGACACCTGCTGCTCAGTGTGCATTTGACAAACTAAAACAAGCTATGTGTACTACACCTGTGCTAGCTATGCCCGATTTTTCCAAGCCCTTCACTATTGAGAGTGATGCTTGCGGCAATGGACTTGGTGCTGCTCTCCTTCAAAATGAACACCCCATTGCGTTCACTAGAAAAGCCCTTTCAGGTAAGAATTTAGCTGCCTCTACCTATGAGAAGGAAATGATGGCTATTTTGCATGCAGTACAGAAGTGGCGCCCATACCTATTAGGGAATCATTTCTGCATCAAGACTGATCACCAGAGTCTGAAATATTTCTTGGACTAGTGTGTCTCCTCCCCGACACAACAGAAATGGGTTAGCAAACTCATGGGTTATGACTATGAGATCACTTACAAGAAGGGTAAAGACAATATTGTGGCAGATGCTCTTTCTCGCACATTAGATGCCCAAGGTTCTCTTTCAGCTATTTCTATGCCTGTTCCAAATTGGTTGCAATCTGTTCAATAGGGTTATGTCAATGAATCTTCCTTATCTCAAATCATCCAACGCTTGACCAACAACCCTTCTGTTGTACTACATTACTCTTGGGATGGTGCTTCTCTACAGTACAAGGGTTGTCTGGTGCTTCCCCGGAGCACAGATCTTCAACAGGCTGTCTTCTATGAACTCCATGCTTCTCCATCGGCAGGGCACTCTGGGTTCCTCAAACGTATGAACGCGCATGGCGTAACTTCTTTTGGCAGGGCATGAAAAGGACAGTTCAACAGATGGTGGCCGAATGTGATACCTGCCAGTTCAATAAGGGTGAAACAACACTCCTTCCAGGATTGCTTGAACCCTTGCCCATACCTACACGGATTTGGACAAATATTTCTATGGATTTCATTGAAGGGATCCCTAAATCTGGCGGGAAGACAGTGATTCTCATTGTGGTTGATCACCTCTCCAAATATAGTCATTTTTGTGCTCTCAACCATCCCTATACAGCCTCCTCCGTCGCTCAAATTTTCCTGGACCAGATCTTTCGTCTTCATGGCATCCCTTCTTCCATTGTCTTGGATCGTGATGCGACTTTCACCAATCATTTTTGGACAGAACTATTTCCCCACACTGGCACCAAACTGAAGATGAGTTCAGGGTATCACCCACAAACAGATGGTCAAACTGAAATTATCAATAAATGCTTGGAAACTTATCTTCGTTGCTTCACCTCGGAACAACAACATCAGTGGGCAAAGTGGCTTCCTCTCGCTGAATGGTGGTACAATACCTCTTACCACACTGCCTCTAAAATGACCCCATATGAAGTAGTCTATGGTCAGGCACCTCCATCTCTTCTTCCATACACCCCCACCAGTTCACCAGTTCAGGAAGTTGACACGGTCCTTCAAAACTGCGATCAGATTCTTCGCATTTTGCGGGACAATCTTCACATGGAAAGAAATCGCATGAAGCAACAAGCTAATCAGCACCATTCTGAGCGCACTTTTCAAGTCAGCGATATGGTTTTTATTCGTCTCCAGCCGTACAAACAATCCTCCTTGAAACTCAAAGGGCGTCATAAGCTTGCTCCAAATTTCTATGGGCCATATCGGATTCTTCAGAAGATTGGGTCCGTTGCTTATCAATTGGAACTTCCTCCTTCTTCCCGCATTCATCCAGTCTTTCATGTCTCTTGTCTGAAGAAAGTTCTTGGCACCAACATCAGTGGACAAACGATTTTACCCGAACTAGATAATGAAGGATCCGTCCTTTTGGATCCATAGGCCATCCTCAATCGGCGCACGCGCTCTCGCTCTATCACAGAGGTCTTTATTCAGTGGCACGGCATGCAACCAGAGGATGCTACATGGGAACCACTCCTTCAGATTCAACAACAATTTCCACATCTAAAGCTTTGAGGACAAAGCTTTTTTTAAGGGGGAGGGGATGTTAGGAACCCATGTCTTTACTTTGTTAGTATGTTTTTGTTGGATGCAAATGCTTTGTAAGTCATCCCGTAGTATTTGTTGATCAATAGTTTGTGTTATTCTTGTTGGCACATATGCTTTGTAAGTCGCCCGTAGTATTGTTGATCCATAGTTTGTAGTGGCCCATGGTTTTGACCCATAGTATTGGCGCCTAGACTTAGTATATAAGTGTGTGTTGAGACCTATGAAGACACCATGAAGTTATTTGTATTGAGCTTGCTCATAGGAGGTTTCCCCCTCGAAGTGGCCTATGATCAATATAAAAGTGATTCTGAGTTCTGTCATTTCTGCTATTTCGCATAATCGTATTAACTAATTGTTGCAGGTGCATCTCATAATTATCTACTTAAATAAATATTCGAATAGATTTCTCGACCTCCTTAGTTCAATTCCCGGCCAGAACGACAAAATGATCACATTGTTGGCCTTAGTCAGATGCTCCTGCATCAAGCTCCTAGGGTGAAAAGTAATGAACCCCTATTCATCAAATCAACAACAAAAAATCCTTTAGCCTCTAACTATGTTGCACTCATCCAAGTGGCATCCTCTATAGGATGTGCTTTCCACTTGACCAAATACTCCAAATAGTCCTTCTGTCTGGTACTCTTTTCCACTTTAGTGTCCAAGATCTCTTCAGCTTCTAATGTCTGTGCTACTAGCATTTGCTTCAGCCACTGTAAGTCTTCATCATCAGGATCCTTGCCTCCTGTAATCTGTCTAGTATCATTTGCCACAAAAGGATAAATGTTAGCAACATTAAAAAAGGAGATATGCCAATCCCTGTTGGCATTTCTAGCTCATAAGCATTAGCATAAAACTTTATAAGGATTTTGCATGGCCCAATCTTCTTCATTTTCATTTTGTTGTAATCTCCTTTAGGAAATCTTTCCTTTCTTAGATGGGATAACACTAGGTCTCCTACCTCATAATTCTTTTCTCTTATTTTAGAATCAACTCTTGATTTGTAATTTACATTACTTTTCTGTAGCCTTTCCTTAACTTCCTCCTGTAGCTCGCTAATTCGAGCTGCAAAATATTCTCCATCTGCACTCCTCTTTTCCAACTGTCCCAAATCTCGCAGTTCATACACTCCTCTATGATGCATACCATACAGAATTTTAAATGGGCTCATACCTGTGCTTCTGTTAGGTGAGTTATTATAATCAAATTCTGCTTGTGCCAATACTTTATCCCACTGTTTTGGATTCTCCCCAACCAGGCTTCTTAACATGTTTCCCAGACTCATATTAACCACTTCAGTCTTCCCATCAGACTGTGGATGATAAGCTGAACTAAAGTTCAACTTAGTACCTAACTTCTTCCATAATGTCTTCCAGAAGTGACCTGTGAATCTCACATCCCTGTCAGAGACAATACTTTTTGGCAAACCATGTAGCTTCACCACTTCAATAAAGAACAAATTTGCTATATGAGTGGCATCACTTGTCTTAAAACATGGAATAAAATGTGTCATTTTAGTAAATCTATCAACCACTAAAAAAATGGAATCATTTCCTTTGTGATTCTTTGGCAATCCTAAAATAAAGTCCATACTCACAGAATCCCAAGGTCTGGTAGGAACAGGAAATGGTGTATATAAGCCTATGTTTTGGCTTCTTCCTTTGCCATGTTGACAGATTCTACATCTTCTCACAAATATCTCAACCTCAGACCTCATCTTGGGCCAGAAGTAAAAATGACTTAGCTGCCCATAAGTCTTATCACTTCCAAAGTGACCAGCCATTCCACCATTGTGCTTCTCTTGAATCAGGTTTTCCCTCATTGAGCAACTTGGGATACACAGCTTACTGTTCTTGAAAAGTAATCCATCCTGCAACATATATTCATCCCACAATTCTCTTCCCACTCCTACAGGGTTCTTTCAAGCCCTGTATGCATTCTGAAAATCACTGTCAGTCTCATACAAATCTCTAAGATATTCAAATCCTAAAACTTGTACCTAATTTTCTTGTACAATTAAGGTTCTCTTGCTTAATGAATCAGCTACCCGATTTGACTATCCACTAGTATGCTTCAACACAAAAGTGAAACTCTACAGGAACTCCACCCATTTGGCATGTTTCTGATTCAACTTAGGTTGTTGCATTATGTACTGTAAAGCATGATTGTCAGAATACAATACAAATTCCTTACGCATCAAATAATGTCTCCAATGTTTCAAGGCTTGGACTATAGCATAGAGTTCCTTGTCATATGAGGAATATTTCTGTTTTGCATCATTTAGTTTTTCACTAAAATAGGCCACTGGTTTATCTTCTTGATTGAGCACTTCCCCAATGGATACTCCACTAGCATCACATGTAACTTGGAATGGTTTTCCAAAGTTCGGTAACCTCAAGATTGGCTGCTCGGTAATCTTTTTCTTCAATAGCTTAAACTTACTCTCTGCCTCTGCTAACCATTTAAATGGCTGTGTGTCTTTCCTTATGGTTTCAATAATCGGAAAACAAATACCACTAAAGTGATTTATAAATTTCCTATAAAAACTTGCTAAGCCATGGAAACTTATCACCTAAAAAATGCTTCGAGGTGAATGCCAATCCACGATTGCTTGCACGTTCTGCGGATCCATCTTCAAACCATCTTTCGAGATCACAAATCCTAGATATACCAACTCAGATTTCATGAATGAACACTTCTTAATATTCACCAACAATTTCTCTGATTGCAACTTTTCCAAGACACATCTCAGATGCCTTAGATGCTCTTCTTTTAATTGATTGAAAATCGGTATATCATCCAGGTAAACTATCACAAATTTACCTATGAAATACCTCAGGACTTCGTTCATTAACCTCATGAATGTGCTTGGAGCATTTGATAATCCAAATGGCATAACCAACCATTCATATAGTCCTTCATTTGTTTTGAAGGTTGTCTTCCACTCATCCCCTTCTCTAATTTTGATATGATGATATCCACTTTTCAGATCTATCTTAGTAAAGTACGTTGCTCCACTTAGATAGTCCATTATGTCATCCATCCTAGGAAATGGGAACCTATATCTGATGGTTATTTTATTAGTGGCTCGTGAGTCCGTGCACATCCTCCATTCACCACCCTTCTTTAGGATCAACACTGCAGGCACTGCACATGGGCTCAAACTTTTCTTAATCAGCCCCTTATCCCATAGTCCTTGCACTTGCTTTCTGATCTCTTCATTCTCCAGAGGTGTCAAACTATAGGCTTCCTTGTTGGGTAAGCTAGCTCCAGGAATACAATCAATGTGATGGATGATATCTCTCTTGGGTGGCAACTCATTGGAAAAATCATCCACCACAATGTCTCCAAACTCAGCCAACATTTCCTGAATTACTTCAGGAAGATCTGAAATAGTAGTCTTCATCATCACTACCTTTGGCTTGCACATCACAGCATAGTTCACTTCCTCTTCCTCAAGCAGGTGAAAATACCTTTTTCCAGTCAACATTAAAACTTTTGTTGCTTGCTGCTCTACTGTACTTCCTTCTTCCAAAGGAAGTAAGACATGTTTCATTCCATCCTTATCAAAACTATAACAGTTCGTCCTACCATTGTGCACTACTTTCCTGTCAAACTGCCAAGGTCTCCCCAAAAGAACATGACACGCATCCATGGGCATAACATCACATATTGTTTTGTCTTTATATGTACCTACTGGCAAATCAAACTCACATTGTTCACTTACCAAGATTTGGTGTTCTTTATGCAACCAAGATACTTTGTAGGGAACTGGATGTTTGTTCTTCTTCAAGCTCAGCTTCTCCACCATCTTTGTGGAAACCAGATTGTCAATACTCCCACTGTCAATCACCATCTTGCAGCATTTTCCTTTGACCTTGCACATAGTCCTGAACAAGGCTTTCCTCCGAGAAGGTTCTGCACTTTCTTTCTCAGGCTTCAACAAGACTTTGTTTATCATCAAAGCCTCTCCAGTCTCAGGTAAATTTTCAGCCACTGGCAATTGCTTTTCCTACTACTCATTCTAGGCTATATAGGCAGGCCCCTCTCTGTCCTATGTTTTTCTTCTTCGGGAATTCAAAATATCTGTGACCCAGTTTGTTACACTTGTAACATCGAAAGACAGTTTCTTTGCCTCTCCCTCTGCATCTGCCTCTTTGGTAGGGTCTTCTTCTTCTGGAGTCACTGCTTCTGTCTTGCTGCTCCTGCTGATTTGAGTAGCACGACTCTCCCTTTTGGGCTGCAAACTTCTCCCTTCGAGTTGGTTTCCCTTTACCTTTGGTTGAGCCTCTTCCTCTATTGAAGTTCTTCCTCCTCACTAGTTTCTCTTCTTCTCTCAAGGCACATTGGTAGGCCTCTTCTATTGTCCTAGGTGATATAATGCTGATTTCATCCTGGATCTCCATCCTCAAGCCATTTACATACCTAGCAGTCTTATCAGTTGATTCCTCCACATAGTCAGCTCTCAGATTTACTTTGTAGAACTCCTTGGTGTACTCTCTTACAATCAGCAACCTTTGTCTAAGATTCTGCATTTTCTTATACAGATTCAGCTAGTAATCCTTGGGAAAGAACTTGGCCCTAATCTTGGCCACCAACCTATCCCAGCTCTTGATTAATGGCTTGTTCTTTCTTCTCCTCTCAGCTTGCACACTATCCCACCATAGGGATGCATGCCCTTTCAATCGTGTCGCTGCCAATTTGACCTTCCTGTTCTGCTCAATCTCATCATGCTAAAAATATTTGTCCAACTCACTGATCTAGTCAATGAGGTGTTCAGTAGTAAGGATTCCCTCATAGGTAGGAAGCTCAGTCTTTGGTATTGATGTGGATCCTAGAATCGATCAAAAATACCTCATCTCAGGTGTCTCTACCATAGGTGTTGCCTCCTCTTCACGTTCTTCCTCTTCAGGCTCACTCACATCTCCTACCACTAGATTTCTCTGTCTCCCCGGCTCCATAGCTACCATACGTGCTCTTAGCTCTCTCAACTCCTCCATAACCTCTGCATTTGTTGTTGTTTGTCCTTTGCCACGACCCCGAGCTCTACCAACACAAACAACCATGTCTTTTCTTTGTTATACTGAGCAAAACAGCTTGCTCTGATACCAAAATTGATGCATGGCCCTTCAGAGACCTGCCTTATTGTTGCTTGGTTTTTCAACCAAGCATGTGCAAGGATGCACCTAATAACTAGTAGCAGCAGTCTCAATGTAAAAGTAAAAACTAATGTAAATAACAGTAAATATGATCTAACATTAACATGTGCAAAGAAATAAAAAACTAGATTTAAGAACAATAAACAATGAGATATACGAGAAAAACAAGAAATTAAAAAATTTGATCTTTTGTATTACCTCAAATGGTGAGGATGGTGAGTTTTGAGCAGCTCCAAGGTTGAGGTGCTCTAATGTCCAATGGTCTCTTCTTCTCCAATGCTTCAATGGGGATCTTCAAACTCGAAATGGGAGGCAAGGGCTCTGAAAGGGAATTTGGCAGCATAAGGATAGGATGAAATGTGGATGAATAATGAGGAGCCCCTATCACCTTTTTATAGTTTTTGGGTGATGGGGAATACCATTATGGTTTAAGGAAACCAATGGTATTGACCAACATGGTTTAGGTCTCTTTTTCCCTCTTTTTCCTTCTTTGAATATTTTTTGAATATTATTCCCTTTTAATTGTTTTTTGGGAATTTTGGACCATTTTTTAGGGTTTTTTGTGTTTTTTTAGGAAAAATACATATTTTGAGGGGAAAAAAAGGTGTATTATGGTCTTTTTGGTGACCTTTTGAAGGTTTTAGAGGCTCAAATGGTGGAAAAAGTGGACAAATAGGTCATGTGATTAAGGGAATGAGCTAGTGATCACCTTTTGGGTGTTAACACTTATTTCTGAGAAATAACCTCTATTTCAATCCATATCTATTACCAAGATGCTATAGTAACTAAATGGCATTCATCTTATTTCTTTAGAACTCGATTCCCTTTCTCACTTGATCAACCCAAAACATCATTCATGCACTTCTGCAAAGCGTAGTTTAGAAAACCTCACGAATCTCTTCAATCGTGGCTTTTCTTGAAAATTCACTCGGGAGTCATACAATAGACCCCACTCTGCACAAAACCAAGATCGCGGAACTCTGAATTCATCTTCATTTGTCCAAAAACTAGGCTGCAAGTTTAGTGACGTTTTTTTTTTCTTCTCCATGCATTTTTTTCCTGAAAGTCATAGGAACTTCAGTTCCTCAATCTCGCCCTTCATCTGCAAGTAATCTCATACAACAACATAACCATTAACGAGTGCTACAATGTAATTTTCCACCTTGTGAACATCAGCATTCTTTGGCCTGTAGGATCCATTTCATTGACTCAGATCCACTTTATATCCTTCAGACACACTATTTCCTCATTTTTTCCCTTGTACGCTTGTTGCATCATTACAGCAGGTGTACCCGTGAGTTGCATCACTATAGCCCACGGGTAGCATCTAAAATGGTAAAAATCACTAGTTTATTACTTTTTACTCCCAAAAAGCGGTTATTGGGTGACCTTTGACCCTCCATCTGCCCAAGAAACGTCTCGATGTGTCCTTTCACTTACCTTTGATAGGACTATATCTTGAGCACATATGGCTTATGGACGAGAGGAGAAAGAAGAGCAAGAGAACTCTAGTGGATTTTTTCCCTATCTTGAGTCTACACTCATTGATCCTTGTAGTTGTGAACCCCTTAAGTTCATCTTCCAAACTCCTACCATATTTTGAGTTTGCCATTCATGGAGGATTGAAGTGGTGGAGGCACAACTGGATTGATCCAGATCTTGGTTTAGATTGGTTCTCGGCAAGAGGTCGTATCACATTGTACTTCTTCTTGTTTATTAATAGAAATACTCATGTTCTCGTTCATTAATGTTGTTTATTCTACATTGGGTTGCATTTACTTATAATATCATGGACCATTGCTATTGATGATGTTAATGTTGTTTATATATTATATGTACTTGTTGTATATTGGCTGTCAACACTAATTTGCAAATTCAAGTGCACGGATTGAAAGCTCCGACGGGGATCTACATCCAACGTTTGGATCGAGGTTGGTTACATTCTCCATTATCTTAGCATTGTCATTTATAATAGCATAGTTGTGAAAATTGAGTTAATTTCTGGTAGTCAGCTGTTTTTAGCGGTCTACCCCAAGCCATAGTGAGTTTTCTCCAATACAGAAATGGCGACTCCGCTGGGGAAAACATCCATGTTTGGGGATTTTTGAGCATTATTCCTTAATTAGAGTTGTTGTTTGTCGAAGCTCTGTGTCACTAATTGGCCGTTAAGAGAAACTATAGAAAACTTGCTTTTCTAAGCCATTGGACTCTTTATTTTCCCATTTTCCTTTCCTCACCCACGGGCTAGCTTAGCTCTGCCCGCGTATACCCGCCTCTGTTTACTCTACTGCTCGCGAGTACCCGCAAGATTTCCTTCTACAGTAGCGTATAACTCTAGCTTTGGTTGATTTATGACTTTTGGTTGTTGTTGGGTTGGCTTTGGATGATCCTAAGTCTTTGTTGGCCTATTTCTTGACTGTTCCATGCCTTGGTTGTGACCAGAACTCTTATTTTCTCTTGGTTGAGCCTTATTGGTTTTTTACCCATCTTTGGATTTATCCTTGTTGGTTTTTTCCTTTTGAGCTCATTCCTGTGGTTGGGTCTTACTGTTTGGGATCTGCTTTGCTGTCTTAGTGATCTTCTCGGCACTTCAGTGACTAAATAGTAGGATTTTGCTTGCATTTTTCATTTCTTTATATTGAAAAATGCAAAAAAAATACATATAGTTTTGCATTTTCCTTTTGCTTATAAGAGAAAATACAAAAAAAAAAAAATTACTTTCATGTACTGCATCTTGCATTGAGTGCTTGCTGCCTTCATTTAGGTTATGCCTGTGCATAGAAAACATAAAAGGATTGCATTTTTATTTCAAAATCATTGGGTTGATTTTGCATGTTAGTGACATTGTTTTATTGGATAGATGAGTCTAGGATTGGACGATTTTGCATACTATTGAGTCATATACATCACTAGTTTCATGACCATATCCTTTGAGTAACCACAACCATTAATATTAACACTTAATCTTAAAATTGATTAGACCGATTTTATTTATAGGGTACACCAACTAGCATAGGTTTAGAGTCTTGGAATAGATCATTGTGAGTTAACAATCCAAGACTACTAGACGAAACATTAGGTGTCTGACCAGGGAGTGGAGGAATCCATGGTATATATTGGTGTTCTCGGGAATCTCTACTCAAACCAGAGTTAAGCACGAGGTCACGGGAGGTTGGTTGAAGGGATATCCCTCTGATACCGACTGAACATGGGAGATATTTCCAAGGTTTGTTCATATATGGGGGTACCGGAGGTTCATACTCTTGTGCTTCGGGCTTAGCTACCCTTCCCATACGACGGATCCCACCTGCGACTATCCCCCTGAGCATTGGTTATATTGCGGTGACCATAGTTTCCTTACCTAGGTATCGCATAGGGTACTTGCAGTGGTTATGTTGTTTGTGTCCTGAGTCAGATAGGGATTGGACAGCACAGCTGTGTTTGTACAGTGGACTTGACCTTGTGCACGCAGTGAAGCCTGGGTGTCTCTATAATTGATTCTGTTACCTCCAGCTATAGTTTGGGAGTCTCAAGCCTCTCCTAGGCGAGACATACCGGCTCTAGTGTCGGGAGCTCATTTAGCCACTCGGTTTGTCTGCTCTTGGCTGTAGTTTCTCTAGGTGTGTGCTTTTGATTTACTGTTTTTGATCGATAGTTGACCTTTGCGGGACGTTTTGATTTTCTATTCTCTCTGGAGATATCGTGGCATGGATTCCTACTCTCTGTCGATCCCGCCAGTTGGCTCATTTGAAGCATGCCGAACTTTCACGCCGCATTACTAGAGAACGCCGATGGGATCCCTCCAAGTCTTTAGATTCTTACGAGACATACGTCCAAGACGTCATGACCACTGCACAATCTAACATGGGAGAAATCCCTACTAGTCCATCAGGTAGAGATGAACACACTTCTGACACCCCTACGCCTCGTGAGGCGTGGGGAGGTGATCCACCTGAGACCCAACCTAGTTTGTTTGGTCTCAACCCACCCGAGGATGACCCATTCAATCCTTTGTTTCCACATAATTATTTATATGGGATACCAGAGGTCCATGATGATATAGGCCCTACTGTCAACCCCACCACATTCTCATATGGTATGCCGGATTACACCACAGTTGATCCTCCCACTACTTTTGGTAACCACGCTGGCGTCATTCATAGCATTAGCAACACTGCACCCACTGGGGGAAATACCCTCACTGGGGGCACCACGTTGTCCACTCACACACGTAGTATGGAGACCGGTCACGTTCCTCCTAACAATGCCAATGTTGGAAGACGACCGCCTCCTAGGGTTACCCAACCTAATAGGAACACCGTTCAAAACACGACTCGCCATCCACCACCTAACACACATATCGCTACCCGTCAACCCAGGATCACTTTCGCAAATGTTAATGCTCCTCCTAACCATGGGGGTTGACATATACCGCACACTTTTGCATCCACCACCGCTACTAATAATACTAATGTAGGAGGTGGGAATATATCTTATCTACATGGTCATAACGCCACCATTCCTACTACTAGTACCACCAACGTTGGGGCTGGAAATACTTCTCATGCTTATGGTCGCCACACGACTGCTCATGCTAATCCTAATGTTGGGGGTGGGAACATACCTCACCATTATGGTCATTACAACTCGGTTCCCGTTACGAATAGTATGTATATGCCCCATACGTATGGTGGAAAACCTTACTACAACACAGTCAGTGATGGCCACCAGTTCAACCCACCTCAATACGGTGCCCAAAATACTTATATGCTTGCTTACTCTCATACAGGTCAGGTCGGAGGAGGTTATCAACCTTATGGCCATGGTCAATCTTATGTTCCGTCATGTCCTCATTATTAGCAGTTTAATGCTCATGGCCAAGATTTTGGTCCACCTTATAATTCGGTTCCGTTCAACCAACCTTTTATGGGAGCTTATAATCAAGCTTTCCAGCCGCAGCTCCCATTCCTTGCACGTTTGAATCTTCCGAATCTTTCGAAACTCATGAATGATCCAGTGTGTCACGAACCTAATTGGCCCCCAGTCCCTACCAAGATCCCTTCGGACATTCCTACGTTTGAGGGGAAGGGTGGTGAGGATCCGGGTGATCATGTCACAACATTTCACCTTTGGTGCTCCTCCAACTCATTGAATCACAATTCCATTAGATTACAACTATTTCAATGCACCCTCATGGGGGCAGCCGCAAAGTGGTATGTGGAGTTTCCTGGGAACACCTATAGGCGATTCGACGATATTTCTTTGGTTTTCTTGGACCATTTCCAGTTACCGGTTCGTTATGATACTGGTACTGAACTGTTGTCTACTTTCCGTCAGAATAAGGCCACGCATATTTCTGACCACGTTCAAGAGTGGCACCGACGGAAGAGATTAGTGAAAGCCAACATTCCTCCAGAGTTTATCTTGGAATGGTTCCTCAAGCCCTTACTCCCATACATTGCTAAGGATGTTTCAATGTCCGGCATTGTGACTGAGGAACAAGCCATCTTGAAAGTCCAGCAGTTATACCTACTATACTCTTAGTCTAGCATTTTATATGACATTATTCTTGACGCACCGAGAACACGACATGAGCCCACGTCAGTTCCTGGACCACATGCCGATGGCATCGTGGGATCCACAAGCACTCGTCCTATAGACTTGGTAGTTAATCAAATGAAAAATTTGTCGCTAAACCAATCTACTCCCAGACAGGTTCACACCTTGTCCACTTCCACCCCATCGTCTGATGTACACAATATGCAATCAACGAAACCGTCAGGTAACCAGCAACCTGGTGGTAAGAAAAATGGGAGAAACAACCGTAGGGGTGGAAACAATGGGAATAAAAATAATATCAATCGCAATACCCCTCATAAAGAGAATGCCAACCCTCCTCGGGAAGGCAGAAATGCTGGTGAGGATCATAAACCTAGGCGTAAGGTGAAATTCCCTTGCAAGCTCTGTGGGGAATATCATCTTACTCACTTATGTCGTCGAATCGAAGAAGCATCGAAGCATTTCGAACAGAGACCAACTGTGTTAAAGGATCCCCTTCCTCATCATCAAAACATGGCTTCGCATGCTCCCACCATTGGTTACAGACCTACTGAAACGGAAATGTCTTCTTCCAATACTAGTGGTTATGGATGTGTGAATATGGTTCAATCGGAGGTTAGTGTTGCTACTCGTCAACGTGATTATGGTACACCACAACCTAATATGGGGAGTGAGCCTCCCCCTCCTCCTGACAATTCCTTGCATATCAAGAATCCCTCTAATATGCCACGGATACCGAAAGGTGTTCTCAAGCGCTCTACGCATAATCCTAATGCTCGAGCCGCCTAGAACTACTCCATTGTAGAATATTTGGGCCAAACTTCGTGTGCCATGTCGGCTCTTGAAGTTTTGCAGGCCTATCCTTCTCAGAAGCATGCCCTTTTGAGTGCGTTAGGAGTTCAGGATGGGGGAAATCCCAGTGTTATCAAGTTCGATACTACTGATGTTCAACCTCGCTTACCTTACCACGTGGCCTTTCAAATCCAAGTGGTGTGCCTTCATAGTTTTGTCAAACGTACTATGGTTGACGAAGGTGCTTCCACGTCAGTAATGTCGTTAACTTGTTAGAAATCTCTTGGCTCTCCTCCTCTACTTGCGTCTAGAACCATGCTCACTGCATTCGACGGTCGGTCATTTAAGCCGCATGGAATTATCCCTTCCCTTGTTATCAGCTTGGGAGGTAAGTCTGTGCCTATTGAAGTCGAGGTGGTTGATGCACCCATCGACTACAACCTGTTACTGGGTCGGAATTGGATGTACGCTATGAAGGTTTTCGTGTCCACTATATTCATAGTTATCTGCTTTCCCCATGAAGGCAATATTGTGACCATCGATCAGCTAGATTTCGTTAACACTCCTTCCACGGCATCCACGGGATCCATAGTCCCGCAAGTTACTGATTCTCAGCCGGAAACTGGGAACATAGGTGTTTGTATGTAGCCTTCATTGATGGGAACTTATAGTCTTCCTGCACCTGTGAACTTCATCGGAACCATTTCCGACGATGTGTCTCCTCCTTTGCATAGTATTCCATTCCGGACTTCCTATTGTACTGATCCATGGACTTTACCGTCATTGAATTCTACGTATAGAGACATTACACACGTTGGGATGTCTATGCCACTATCTGTAGCTGAGCTTGCTTACCAGCATATTCAACAAGCCACTTTAGAGTTGGATCTCTCTTCTTCACGGACAGGGGAAGAAGATCCTGTTATGCCGCCCATGTGTGCAGTCAACCCATCTTGTTCACATGATTTCCTCAATGGTATTCTACCTTCAGATGAAATTTTTATCGAGGCCATGAATGGTAATGACAAGCCTTGGGAGGATTCTCATCATCAATTTTATTTCCTTCCTACCCTTGATCTTATTGAACGAGATGAGCCTCGAGTACAACCTGCCATGCATTTGGATTTTGATCCAGGCATAGTTTTGTCTAGCCCCGGTTTGACATTAAAGTCTGATATCCCTAATGATGAGTCTATAGACTCTCCTGTAGATTCGCAAATCGGTGATTCTGATGAGTTCGATTCTACTTCTAGAATTTCCAACTCCCGTGATGATGAATTTGCCACTGCAAATTCCTCCACGTCCTTCAGCTTTGCTCTTCATTCTGAAGTTGATCATTTTGGTCCCTCGGGTGTTGGTACTATGGCACCTTCATTGGTTAGTTCTCCCTTCATTATGTCTGAGGGTGATAATAGTGAAGTTGAAAATTTTTCTACCATAGTGACCTGTATCAGATTTTTCTTTATGTACGTTTTAGAGATGATCTTGGTACTTATGTTTCTTGGAGACAAGATTCTTAGATGGAATTATACTTGTTTACTTGTCCTGTTCGACACTTGCTTCCGCCATGGCCGGAATATTCAGAACCTTTCATATAGGTTTAGGCGTCCCCATTGTTATGATGCATTTGAACTTATTACTATCTGAATTCGCAGAAACCCCCTGAGTGTCCTTATCTTGTTCATGTTCCTTGCATTATGCATAGCTTTGTTCCATGTGCTTGGAACTAGTCTCACATGTCCCTGACACTCGTCTGCCCCCATTACGAGCATTCTTCCATCTCTCCTTTGAGCTCGTTAAAAACAGTAAGGAGGTCATGCGTTTACTTTTTTGGGCTCGTTAAACCTTTGTCGCTTCAAATCAAACAAGATTGCTGAGTATACTTGTCATTTTAGACTCGTTAAAGGATTTGAAGCGACATTCACTTAGGTATAATTTTACCACTTTTCCAGACCTTTGTGGATTAATTACGAAAAAGGTATAATCTAGTCATACGTGACTAGAAGAGTTCTTGTCTCATTGTTTTACACTTTTCCGGGTGAGGAGACTAAATTTACGAAAAAGGACTTCCCTTTTATTTCAAGTTGTGATTGCATTGCATTATCCTACTTGCCGCTTGAGCCTTGTGCCAGCTCCTGCTTACTCAGTTATTAGCCTGGTGCCTGAGCACTTTTCCCTATCAAGCCTTGCAGAGCTTCCATTTGTCCTTCACAATTTGATGACCTTTTGACCCTGAGGGTACACACCCTCGAGTGTCCACATCCTGCATATGCTTCCTTGCATTGATCATAGGTATGTTCCACTGCTTAGGACTAGTCTGCTCGCTCTTTGACACTCGTTCCCTCACTTGTTGTACTATAAGCAATTTTATTCTTTTTCAAGCTTTTCCCAAATATAAAAAAGACCAAAAACAATCAAATATTTCAAAAATCCAGACAGGATTATGGTTACTACTTCTAGTTGGAAGCTGTTGTGTCGCCTTTGAACAGAGCATTCATTCGACTCCATACACTATGAGTCGGGACTATAGTTGGACCTTAGGAGCTGTACTTGTTTCTCAGTTTCTCCACCGATTGGTTAAGCTTCCAGTCATTATGGAGCCCTTTGTAATGCCTCCTGCATCGCACAGTCTATATCGTCTATGCTCCCTACGTCTATCCATCTGCTCATGCTCTTGTTCAAAGGAAGTCCTGAAACCAGTGTTGGCCACTCCTCAGATCTCTTGACTATTGCATGTCGGCCATCCTTATTGAGTCAGTCTGTTTCACTTGAGATCTTCCAAATCTTTCAACATAGTTGGTACCTCGTGCTGGTTGATGGGGGATGCATTAATTCCCTCCTTCCAACGAGTCTCATTTCGTCGACTTCAACCCATTTATTCTTGGACTTGAGGCTTAGAGTTCAATTAAGTACCTTGAGGCTTGCAGCCATTAGTGGCAGGTTCTCTCGCCATCGACCGTTTTGGGAATACATCAATGTCCCCTGATTGATGGATTTATCCTAGTGTTCGACTTCAACTCATTTATTCACACTCCGATGATTGTGCTCTGTGCCTTGATTCCCATTTTCATTATTGGTGGGTTATCTCATGTCTGTTAATGGTGTACATCATTGACCGGTAATTAGATGATGTCACATCAGGTTTGACCCCAACTCCTTTATTCACTTGATGGGACTTGCACCGTCGAAGACTTGTGTAGAAGACCCCAGGCGATAGTGGCACTCAGTATGCTACCTATGACTTTGACTTTACATCTGAGATATCACCTCTCAGATATCAGCAGTTTGTACCTCCAGTTTGCACTCGTTGTTTCCTTTTCAGCAGGAGACCATATCTTACTGTAGAGGGATCATGGCTATGATCACTTATGACATATATCCATTATGTACTGCCTATTCATGGCAATTGTATCAGATTGTTGTACTATATCGACATGTATTCAGAGATACTATTGTATTATGACGAGTGAGCTACTCTTTCCACTTGTGTTTCCATCACTCCACTTCTGAGTTTTATAATGTATTTCGGCCATCCTAGCATCAGTCTCTGACCTCACACATTAGGGAGCATCCGTTACAACGTAATTTTCCACCTTGTGAGCATCAGCATTCTTTGGCCTATAGGATCCATTTCACTAACTCAGATCCACTTTATATCCTTCAGACACACTATTTCCTCATTTTTTCCCTTGTATGATTGTTGCATTATTACAGCAGGTGTACCCATGAGTTTCATCAGTATAGCCCGCGGGTAGCATGTACAATGGTAAAAATCACTAGTTTATTACTTTTTACTCCCAAAAAGAAGTTATTTGGTGACCTTTGACCCTCCATTTTCCCAAGAAACGTCTCAATGTGTCCTTTCACTTACCTTTGAGAGGACTATATATTGAGCAAATATAGCTTATGGACGGGAGAAGAAAGAAGAGAAAGAGAACTCTAGTGAATTTTTGCTCTATCTTGAGTCTACACTCATTGATCCTTGTAGTTGTGAACCCCTTATGTTCACTTTCCAAACTCCTTCCATATTTTGAGTTTTCCATTCATGAAGGATTGAAGTGGTGGAGGCACAAGTGGATTGATCCAGATATTGGTTCAGATTGGTTTCCGGGAAGAGGTCGTATCACATTGTACTTCTTCTTGTTTATTAATAGAAATACTCATATTCTCATCCATTAATGTTGTGAATGTTGTTTATTCTACATTGGGTTGCATTTACTTATAATATCATGGACCATTTCTATTGATGATGTTAATGTTGTTTATATATTATATGTACTTGTTGTATATTGGCTGTCAAGACTAATTTGCAGATTCAAGTGCACGGATTGAAAACTCCAACGGGGATCTACATCAAACGTTTGGATCAAGGTTGGTTACATTCTCCATTATCTTAGCATTGTCATTTATAATAGCATAGTTTTGAGAATTGAGTTAATTTCTGGTAGTCAGCTGTCTGTAGTGGTCTATCCCAAGCCATAGTGAGTTTTCTCCAATACAACGAGATTTCAATCTCGTTCTACACACAGAAATGAAACTTATCAAAATCACAATGCTTTCAATATAAATATCTATTGTAGGTTAAAATCATCAATTCCATACATTCAAATACAAAGAGTAACACACAGGTTAAACAAAAAACTCTGTTTCTTTTTCATTGATTCAAAAAATTGTGAAAGGCATAAGATCTTTCTACTCTATTGTTGTACATGGTCCATCCACTAGCTCTTCTCCTAAAATCGATCTCTTGAACCTTAACCTCCTCTTCTACGGTATGGATCTTCCTCTCCCTAGCCCTCTCTCTCCCAAGAGTTACAAAAATTTTCTTTCGACTAACCCCCCTTTCTTTCTCGAACTGCCACTAGCAAGATTCTACCCTAACAGACACTTCCACAAATTCAAGAATTCTTTCTAAATTTAGCTAACTAACTCCTAAAACTTGTAATGACTTAACTAGATTGCTTAGTCTCCTCACAGGGAATTGTAGTTAGCCATTTTATTCCTATCCAAAATCTTTAATTGACAGCAATACCATCTAACAATAATTATCTACTTAAATAAAGATTCGAATAGATTTCTCAGCCTCCTTAGTTCAATTCCTAGCCACAAAATGTGACAAAATGATCACATTGTTGGCCTTAGTTGGATGCTCCTACATCATAAACTACTGGGACCCATAAGCCCGACATTTTGACGTGGATGGATAACCACTTCCATTGGAAATGGAGGACATATACTTCATTACCGGCTTATCCCACCGAGGAGAGGTGGCAAGCCTCAGATCTCACAACATAGGGGGAGGAGTCACAATAAGTGACTACATTGATAGATATTGCGTTAAGGGCACCCAGAAAGTGGGTAGCCAAGTCCCCATGGAGGCTATATCAATTATGAGCATGAATATCATCATCCTCACTCTTGAGAGGATAGTAGGGTCTGCTTCACTTCACGAATCCTCAAGGCCATTGATATTCTATGCAGCCGAGGGCTTGAGGCCTATAGTATATGACTGATTTACTACACCGTTGGGTACAATGAAACACCAGCTGGCAAGGTGCAAGTTGGGGAAGACCAAAAAATTTGGCTTCAGGAGCATACTTTGCAGTTTATTCTTCAAGAGGGTACCGTGCCTTAGTCTGAGGGTGGAAGTCCTTCCTCACAGTCTCTGAGATCCTGCTCAGACCCTGTGGGCAAAGATATTGACATGAGAGGGGGGTGGCCGACTGGCCTCTCCATATATAGATGAGTGGTTCCACTGGTGGCGGCAACAAGTGATCACCATAAATGACTATCCCTATGAGGGGATCGACTATAGAGGAGATCAAGACATGCCACTTCCACCAGGGGCCGTGTTCGGAGACATCGGTAAGACACTCTTTTTAAGTTTCGAATATTTAATTTTTTGTATTTTTGTTTTAAGTGAAAGAAAAAATATTTTTGTTGTGATATCATGTATTAATGATCGACTGTTTTCTCGCAAACTTGGCTCCACGAAGACCAGAAGGCCACCCACGACATTGGCGCAGAGGCAAGGGTGGAGAGATAGTTAGTGTAGCAGCGGAGCTCACACTAGAGACCTTACGGGTCAACCTGACTCGCATGACTATTACAGCGTATTTTTCCACCTTGTGAACATTAGCACTCATTGGCCTTTATTATTCATTTGATTGACTCGGATCCAATTTGTTTCCTCTAGGAACCCTTGTTTCCCTATTTTTGTTCCTGTAAGCGAGCTGCTTCACTACAACTCGCACATGCATAGGATGTCCCATGGTAGCTCACGTACTCCGGTATTGTCTTGTTTATGATCATTGGTTGTTGCTGGGTTGATTCTGGGTGTTCTTGAGTCTTGGTAGGCCTATTTCCTAAGTGTTCCATGCTCTTTTATTGACTAGAAACTCCTCTTTCTTTAGTTTTTGAGCTTTTGGTTTCCAACCATTTTTTGTTTTTTATAGCTCACTAGCTTGACCGAGTCTTACTTTTTGCGGTTTGTTGGGTTGTCTTCTTTGCATGCTCTACATTTTTACTGAAGAGTTCTAATTCTGCTTGCATTTTTCATTCATTTATATTGAAAAATACAAAAACATTTTGCATTTTCAATTCATTTATACTGAAAATACAACAAAAAAATTGCTTTATGTTATTGCATTTTGCATTAGAGTGCTTGTGCTTTCATTAGGAGTTGCTTGTGCATGAAATTATAAAGAGATTGCATTTTTATTTCAAAAATGAAATGTTGGTTTAACTGTCATTGTAGTGGCATATTTTTTCATTGGTAGTTGAGTCTAGTGCTTTTCGGGTGTGCATTTCATTGAGTCTATTCACGTCATTAGTTTCACGATCATATCCTTTGAGTAACCATAGCCATTAAAATTAATGCTTAATCTAAAATTGATTAGAAACGTTTTTCTCTTTTATCGAGTGCACCAACTAGTATAGGTGTAGAGTCTTGGAATAGATCATTGTGAGTAAACGATCCAAGACTATTAAACAAACATTATGTGTCTGACCAGGAGTGATTAAATCCATGGTATACATCACTGTTCTCAGGACATGCTACTCAAACTAGAGTTAAGCACAAGGTCACGGTAGGTCAGTTGCAGAGATAGCCCTCCAATACTTGTTGAACGTGGGAGATATTTCCAGGATTTGTTCATATCTAGGGATTGTTGAGGGATTTGATCCTCTTGAGTTTGGGCTTAGCTACCCTATCCATACAATGGATCCCACCTACGACTGTTCACCTGAGCATTGGTTATACATGGTGGCCATAGTTACTTTACCTAGGTATCACATAGGGCATTTGCAGCGATTATTCTACGATTGTCTGGAGTCAGATAGGGGTCGGACAACACAGTTGTGCTTGACACAGGGATTTGACCTTGTTTTGCGCAGTGAAGCCTGGGGGCCCTTATATTGATTATGTTACCTCTGGTAGTTTGGGAGTCTCAAACCTCTCCTAGGAGAGACGTACTAGCTATAGTGTCGGGAGGTCCCTTGAGCCAGTCCTGTTTGTGTGCATTTGGCTGTAGTTTCTTTAGGTGTGTTCTCTGTGACGTTCCAATTGGCCATTAGGAGACGTTTATATTTGTTGACTTATTGGAGTCATTGTGGATCGAAATCCGTCTCTCCGTCGATCTCGTCATTGGCTAGTTTACCAGCTAGCAATCCGTCGCAGTCTTTCATTAAGAAGTGTCGGAGGACTACCGCTAGTCCTATATTTAGATCTCATGAGTTTCAGAGAGCTCCTGTCATGAGTTCCACATCTAGCACCATGGGAGTCCCCGCAACTCCATCCAGTGGCATCACAGGAAACACTTCTCCTTGTACTCCTAGGAGTGGATGGGGGGATATTCACCGCACATCACTCCTCCCGAGTTTGGGGTATCCCCGCCCATTAGTACAAATCCATTTGATGATACTCATACACCAAGTTTCCGTTATGGTATGCTAGGTTATGAATCTACGACCGTCCCTATGAAAACAAACCTTTTTCATTGGGTATGCCCGGTGTTTTTCCAACTACTACCTCCACTATGTCCAGTAGTCATGCTATTTCTAGCCTTGGGATTGGGGGCACTACACCCCCATTTTCTGCATAGCAGTTTGGAAGTAGTCACATCCCTCCATCTACTCCGTATGTTGGGGGAGGACCACCCCTAGTGTTAGTACAAATATTTTTCCTACTCGAGGTTTTATGGTAGGCATTGGTACTACGACTTACATCCCATCCATCAACCCTTATGCCTCTACACATATGCCTGTGCCCACGAATTCTTTTATGCTTCCGCATCCTCCTCCTCCTAATACTATGGTTTCAGGGGTTGGGAACATACCAGTTTCTTATGGCCATCAATCGACTGCTCCTTCTATGACTAGTGGTTATATACCCCATACATATGGCAGTAAATTTTATTGTCATCCAACCCGTTTTGGCCCTTATTCCAATCCCCCCTATGGATCCTATTATACACATATTCTTTTGTATCCTCACATGGGTCAGTTTGGAGGAAGTTATTATCCTTATGGTCACAGTCATGGTTACTACCAGAATTCTTCGGCACCTCAGGTGTCGAATTCTATGAACACAGTCCCACCTCATGGTTCGCAAGGCCAATATCTTTTGGGAGCTTATAATCAAGCTTTGTAGCCACAGATCCCATTTCTTGCTAGATTGAATTTACCCAATCTTTCGAAGTTCACGAATGATCCAGTGTGTCACGACTACACATGGCCTCCAATCCCTACCAAGCTCCCTTCTGATGTTCCAATGTTTGAAGGGAAGAATGGTGATTATCCTGGTGATCACGTCACTAATTTTCACTTATGGTGCTCCTCGAATTCCTTGAACCATGATTCTATTCATTTGAGGCTATTTCAACACCCCCTCACAGGTGCAGCAAGGAAATGGTATGTCGAGTTTCCTAGGGGCACATATAGGAGTTTCAACGATTTGGCCTTGGTTATCCTAGATCACTTTTAGTTTCCGATTCATTACGATACTGGCACCGAACTTTTATCTACCTTCTGTCAGGACAAAACCACACACATATCTGATCATATTCAAGAGTGGCGTCGATGGAAGAGGCTAGTGAAAGCCAACATTCCTCCAGATTTTCTGTTGGAATGGTTCCTTTAGTCTTTACTCCCTTAAATTTCAAAGGATGTTTCATTGTCCAGTATTATGACTGAGGAACAAGCCATTTCAAATCCCAACAGCTAGACCTAGTCTATGCTCAGTCTAGCATCTTGTACGACATTATTCTTGATGCACCGAGATCATGTCATGAGCCCAAGCATGTTCCTGGAGCGCATTCTGATGGCATCGTTGGTTCCACAAGTACCCGTCCTGTAGACTTAGTTACAAATCAAGTGCATAAATTTTATATTAACCAATCTACCCCCGGGCAGGCTCACGCCTCGTCCATTTCCATCCAATCGTCTGATTTTCACTCTATAAAATTGATGAACCCATCAGGTAACCAACAACCTGGTGGAACGAAGAAGGGGATAAATAATTGTAGGCATGGAAGAAATGGGAAGAATAGAAATAATCCTAAGAAAGAGAACGCTAACCCTCCTCATGATGGCAGAAATGATGGTGAGGACTGCAAATCTAGACGTAAAGTGAATTTTCCTTGAAAACTTTGTTTGGAAGAGCACCTTACACATGTGTGTCCTCGTATTGAGGATGCTTTGAAACATCTTGCACAAATCCCAGCTATGTTGAAAGATCCCCTTCCACATCACCAAAATATGGCTTCGAGTGCTTCCGTCGCCGGTAATGGGTCTAATGAAACTTCAACGTCCTCTACCCATGCCAATGGATTTGGATGTGTTAACATGGTTCAATCTGAGGTTAATATTGCTACTCACTCACGTGACTATGGAGAAACACAACATAATATGGGGAATGATCCCCCTCCTCCTGATTCTCCTTTGCATATCGAGAAGCCTAATTCTATGTCACGGATACCGAAAGGTGTTCTTAAGTGCTCGACGCACAATCCCAATGCCCGAGCCGCCCATAACTACTCCATTGTAGAATATTTAGGCCAAAATCCATGTGCAATGTCAGCTCTTGAGGTTCTCTGAGCATGTCCTTCACAAAGGAATGCCATTTTATGTGATTTGGGAGTACGGGATCAGGGTATCCATAACGTTATCAAGTTCGACACTACTGATGTTCAGCCTCGCTTTCCTTATCATGTGTCTTTCCAAGTCCATGTTAGGTGATTACAAATGGTCGTTAAACATACTGTGGTTGACGAAGGTGCTTCCACTTCCGTAATGTCGTTATCTTGTTGGAAAGCTCTTGGCTCTCCTCCTTTTTCGAAGTCTATGATCATGCTTACTGCATTCGATGGTCATTCAATTAGGCCACATGGTATTATCCCTTCCCTTGAGGTCCACTTGGGTGAGAAATCTGTGCCTATTGAATTTGAGGTGGTTGATGCGCCCATCGACTACAACCTTTTACTGGGTCGGAATTGGATCTATGCGATGAGAGCGATCATGTCCTCTGTTTTTAGAGTTATTTGCTTTCCCCACGAACGTAACATTGTGACTGTCGATCAGCTAGATTTCATTATTTCCAATACCATAGCATCTGCAAGAACTGTTGTTCCTCAAATGAAAAATTCCAAACCGGCAACTGGGAATATTGGTGTAGGATTGCATTCCTCTTTGATGGGATGTTTCAACTTTGTTGCACCAATCTCCTTCATTGGAATTGTTTCCGATAGTGCACCTTCCTCATTGAATAACATATCATTCTGGACATCATACTTTAGTGATCTGTGGACTTTACCTTCCACGATTTCCCCGTCTGGAGATGTTTCGCACGTTGGAATGGCTATGCCCTTATCTGTAGCCGAGCTTTCTTACCATGATATTCAACAAGCCACTGCAGAGACAAATCTCTCTTCTTCATGGAAAGAAGAAGAAGATCATGTTATGCTGCTCGCGTGGGAAGTCATCTCATCTTGCTCGCATGATTTCCTTGATGGTACTTTTCCTTTGGATGAAGCTATTATCAAGGCCATGAACGGTAGTGACACGCCTTGGGGGGATCTCTATCATAGATCTCGCTTCCTCCCCACACTTGATTTTATTGAACAATATGAGTCTATAATACAGTCTTCCATCCATTTGGATTTTGATCTAGTCGCAGTTATGTCTAGCCCTGGTTTGACATTAGAGTCTAATATTCCTAATGTTGAGTCTTTGGACTCTCCTATAGATCCACAAATCGGTTTTCCTGCTGATTTTGATTCTAGAATTTTCAACTTCCGTGATGATTAATTTGTTCTTGCATATTCCTTCACATCCTTCAAATTTGATCTTCATCTTGAAGTTGATCATTTTGATTGTAATCCCTCAGGCTTTGGTACTATAGAGTCTTCATCGGTTAGTTCTTCCTACATTATGCCTGGTGTTGATAATAGTGAAGTTGAAAGTATTTATACCACAGTGACTTGTATCGGATCTTTCTTTACATATATTTTAGATATGATTTTGGTACTAATATTTCTTGGAGACAGGATTCTTAGCTAGAATTATGCTTGCTTACTGGTCCTTTTCGACACTTTGTTCGATCATGTCGGGTATATTCGGAACCTTGCATATAGGTTTAGGCTTCCCCGCTGTTATGATGCATTTGAACCTTTTTCCATCTGAATTCGACATAGGTCGAACCTGTTGGCCATTCGTGTGTTAGCCATATTCATATGCATTGTGCACCAATCCGACAGCAGATCCTACCTAACATTGGTCACCCTAGTTAACACCCTTATGCCATTTTGGTGCCCATGCTGAGTTTTTTATAGGCTCGGGAGCCTTTTTACATTTACCATGACTTTGAGAAGACGCATCATATCTTTCTTTCTCATATATTTCTGGCCATCCCTGATAAGGCTCGTATTTTTGTGTTTAAGTTGCATGTGCATTTATTTTGATCCCGGGTGCACTAATGAGCCAGATGTCGGCTTCCACGCTTTTAACTCGTTATATAATCCTCCATCTCTGATCTCATTTCCGATAAGCTATGTATCACTTCTCCTTTGTTATTTCACATCCTTTACCTGGAGGAGACACACCTTGAGTGTCCTTATATTGTTCATGTTCCTTGCATTATGCATAACATTGTTCCATGTGCTTGGAATTAGTCTCGCATATCCCTGACACTCATCTTCTCCCATTACGAGCATTCATCCATCTCTCCTTTGAGCTCGTTAAAACAGTAAGTAGGTCACGAGTATAGTTTTCATTTCTGACTCGTTAAAGGATTTGAAGCGATATCCACTTAGGTATAAGTTTACCCCTTTTTTGGACCTTTGTGGATTAATTACAAAAAAGGTATACTCTACTCATACGTGACTAGAGGTGTTCTTCTCTCATTGTTTTACACTTTTTCAGGTGAGGAGACTAACTTTACGAAAAAGGACACCCCTTTTATGTCGAGTTGTGATTGCATTGCATTCTCCTTCTTTCCTCTTGATCCTTGTGACGGCTCTCGCTTACTCAATTATTAGCCATGTGCCTGAGCACTTTGCCTTCCGAGCCAAGCGGAGCCTTAATTTATCTTTCGCAGCTTGATGGCCCTTTACCTTGAGGGAACACCCCCCCGAGTGTCCACATATTGCACATGCTTCCTTGCATTGATCATAGTTATGTTCCACTGCTTGGGAATATTTTGCTTTCCATTTGACACTTGTTCCCTCACTTTTGTACCATAACAATTTTATTCTTTTTCAAGCTTTAGAATATGAAAAAGACAAAAAAATCAAATAACTGGAAAAGCTGGACGGGAAAATATTTACTACCTGTTATTGGCAGCTTGCATGTCTCCTTTGAACAAAGCATTCATTTCCACTCCATTCATCTTGAGTGAGGACTTTATTAGGACCTTAGGAGATGTACTCGTTTCTCAGATATTACTCCACCGACTGGTTAAGATTCCAGTAATTATGGAGCCTTTGTTGATGCTTCTTGCATCGCAAAGTGTTATTGTTATCTAGTACTTGTGTCTATGTTTCCTGAGTCTATCCATCTTCTCATGCTCTTGTTCAAACGAAGTTCTGAAACTAGATTCGGCCACTCCTCATATCTCTTGACTATTGCATGTTGGCCATCCCTTTTGAATTAGTCTGTTTTGTTCATCCGAGTTCTTCCAAATCTTTCAATGTAGTTGTTACCTCGTGCTAGTTGATGGGGGATTCATTAATGCCCTCTTTCCAACGAGTTTCATTCCATCAAATTCAACTCATTTATTCTGTAATTGAGACTTGGAGTTTGTTGAGTACCTTGAGGCTTGCAGTCATTAGTGGTAGGTTCTCTCGCCATCGACAGATTTGGGAATTCATCAATGTCCCCTGATCGATGGATTCATCATAATGTTCAACCTCAACACCTTTATTCGCACTTGATGAATGTACTCTGTGCCTTGATGCCCATTTTCATTATTGGTGGGTTATCTCGCATCTGTTAAAGGCATACCAATGACCGGTAATCAGACGATGTCACATTAGGTTCAACTTTAACACCTTTATTCACTTGATGGGACTTGCACCGTAGATGATTTGTGTAGAAGACCCCAGACTTCAGTGGCATTCAGTATGCTATGTATGATCGTGATTGTACTTGTGAGATGTCATTCTCATACATCAGCAGTTTGTACCTTCAATTTGCACCAGTTGTTTCCTTTTCAACAGGAGACCATATCTTACTGTATATGGGTCATGGCTATGACCACCTATGATATGTATTCACTATATACTGCCTATTCATGGCCATTGTATCAGATTGTTGTATTTTACCGACATGTATTCAAAGATATCATTGTATTATGACGAGTGTGATACTCCTTCCATTTGTGTCTCCATCACTCCACTTCTGAGATTTATAATGTATTTCAACCATCGTAGTACCTTCTCTGACCTCACACATTAGGGGGCATCTGTTACAGCGTATTTTTCCACCTTGTGAGCATTAGCACTCATTGGCCTTCATTATTCATTTGATTGACTCATATCCACTTTTTGTTCTCTAGGAACCCTTGTTTCCCTATTTTTGTTCATGTACGCAAGCTGTTTCACTACAACTCACGCATGCGCAGGCTATCCCACTGTAGCCCGCGTACATTGAGTTAAATGGTAAAAAACAGTAAAAACTCTACTTTTTACTTCCAAAAAGCGGCCATTGTGACCTTTGGCCCTCCATGCATCTCGAAACGACTCGATTCAACCTTTCACCTACGATTGGGAGGGTTATATATTGAGCTCTTATGGTGTATGGAAGGAAGGAGAAAGATAGAGCAATGAAACTCTATTGGATTTTTTCCATGACTTGAGTCTACATCCATTGATCCTTGTTGTTGTGAACCTTTTATGTTCACCTACCAAACTCTTCCATATCTTGTGAAGGACCCTATCCTTTAATAGTGATTTTTCCATTGCATGGGGGATTGAAGTGGTGGAGGCACAAGTGGAGGGACCTAGTTCTTGGTTCAAATGAGTTGTCAGCAATAGGTTGTATCGTGTTCTTCTTGTTCAATTTAATAGAAATACTCATTTTCTGGTCCAATTGATCTTGTAAATGATTGTTTAATTACATTGGGTAACATTTGCTTATTATATCATGGACCATGCTATTGTTTATGCTAATATCTTTCATATATTATATGCACTTGCTTGTATTTGTTGTTGAGACTAAGCTCTAAGTTCAACTGTAGAGATTGGAAAGCTCAACGGGGATCTACTTCGAACATCTAGTTGAAGGTTGGTATTTTATCCATATCTTAGCTTTTACATTTATATAGCATTGCATTGGGAATTGAGTTGATTTTTGGTAATCATCTATCTATTGTGGTCTACCCCAAGCCATAGGAAGGTTTTCTCCGTAACAATGACCACCAGGGTACCTATGATCGAGGTGGAGCACCTCCCTGAGGCGATGCATAGACATGTAGTGGGGGTACCAACTACATGTATGTGGTTGCTCCGTTGTATAGCCAATGCCATGGACTACTATGTGTAGACGCATCTTGCCAAGGAGGCGAGACTTCCCCGTAGGGCTTAGATGCCATGGGGTATCATTTTTTGTATCGGATATATGTATATTTGAGAGCTACGAGCTCCAGTTTTGTACTATGACATCACTTTTTTTGGACATATAAAATTTGATAATGAAAAACCTATGACTTTTTCTACTCTACTATATTATGTGTCCAAATGTATGAATGTTAAATGTGTGATTCATTGCTTCTTTTAATTATGTGACAAGTGCCAATCTAGGAAATAGTTAGTGTATGCATCAACAATATGATTAAAATGGATTTGAACATGAATATAAGTAATAAAATCAAAATGACAGTCCAAGAGTCTTACCCTTAAGAATCTCCTTAGTAGTGTAGGATCCCTCACACAGTACGGTCCATTCAACTGAGATACAACCAGCTGTGAATCCAGGTGTACTTCTAAATACTGGATACCATGCGAAATGACATCATGAAGCAACTCAGCAACGACACTATACTTAGCCACATTGTTCGATGTAGGACCGAGACAAGCACCTCCTGAAGACACAAGCTGGTTGTCAGGCGAGTAAATAACCGAAGTAGCAGAAGCTAACCTTTTCGTATGACGGATGGCCCCATCTATGAATCCTAAGAACACCGGAGATTCTGCTAACATTTGTCAACCAAAAGGAAGCGAATCAGTAGACTCGAAAAAACCAAAGGAAAGCTAAACTATGTACAGAAACTATACAATAGTATACAAAGTATCAGCTCAATCTAGAAGCTCAAGCATAATACCGCTTGAGGTAGAGCCCATTTCTTGGCTCCTTCAGGACGTTCCCCTCATAATATTCTAACACATAGGCTCCTTTCTCAAGGACACACCTCACAATATAAGGATCGTGCCACATCGGGTTAAACTTTCCTGCCCCAGGGGTTCCTTAGCTTGGTCATAAAGAAGAACCAAGTCACCTTCAGCATACTACCGGGGATGGACAAACCTATCATATTGTGCCTTGACATGACGTTTATTGGCCTCTATTTCCATGATGACATCCCGACGCTGCTCGTCAAGCTGCTCAAGTTGGACTAAGCGTTTCTCTACATCTGAAGTATTAGGAAGTATTTTTATGCCTAGCTTCAAAGAAGGGATCTCGCATTCAACTGTTAAGATGGACTCCACACCATGAACTAACTAGAAAGGTCAGAAACTGGTGGAAGTCTTCACTACGGTTCAATAATCCCACAAAGAAGGATACAACATGATATTCCAATTATTCTTCCTTTATTGGATGATCTTTTGGAGAATGGGCTTAAGGGACTTATTGACTGCCTCGACCTGGCCATTCGCTTGGGGATAATACAAAGATGAGTGATCCTATATAAACCCAAGCTTAAGTGATAATTCAGCCATCATATTATTTTGAAACTAACTACCATGGTCAGTGACAATCTCTCTCAGGATACCGAACCGAGCTATCATATGATTGAACACGAAGTGGGCTACTGTTTCACCATCGGCTTTAATGGTGAGCATGACCTCAGCCCATTTGGTAAAGTAATCTACGGCCACTATGATATGACAATGCCCCCCAATCAAAGCTTGGTTTCAATCCATGAAATCAACCCCCCACTTGGTGAAGGGACCAACGATGACAACCAGATAGAGAGGGGAAGGATGCGAACGTACATTCCGAGAAAAAAATTGACAAGGGTGGCATCCCTTTACACCATTAACACAATATTTAAAGATCATAGGCCAAAAATAACCCACTCATAAGATACGCTGAGCTGTAGCAAGCCCGAATAAGTGACCACCACATTCCCCACTATGGCCGTCATTGAGCACTAACTCCTCCTCTTCACGAGTCAAGCAACAACGTAGGAGAGAGTCCTTTCCTCAGTGATACAAAGTCTCACTAACGATGACATAATATTTGGCATGATGTCTCACACACCGTCACTCATCTCGCGAAAGATGTGAAGGGAACTTCAGAGTCTGGAGATATACATTGATGTCTCCATACCAAGGGTCTGACGATGACTTCACAGACTTCACCGAGGAAAAATATGACATCAGCTCTGCGAAAACCAAAGAATTCACAAACTTCACCGAGGAAAAATATGACATCAGCTCTGCGAAAACCGAAGACTTCACAAACTTCACTGAGGAAAAATTGAGATCGAATTCCTGAAGGATGACAATCCATTTATTATACTCCCCCCAATCAAACGTCATGTAAGGATGAACTTAAATGGATTGACATGTGATATAACCATGGTTTTCCTAAGCAAGATATAGTGTCGTAATATCTGGACTGCATGAACAGTCGCAAGGGCTATTTTCTACACATGAGAATACCTTAGTTCGGCCTCTACAAGGTTTCGACTAAGGTAATAGACAACATCCTCTTAGAGCATATCATCTTCCTGAACCAAGACCATACCAATCGACTCCTAAGAAGCGGCCACATAAAGAAAAAATTCTCTTGCATAGTTGGGTGGACTAAGAAGACGGGATGATACCAAGGCTTTCTTAAGAGCATTGAAAGACTGTTGGGCTTGCTCATCCCAGATACAAGGGGTGTTTTTCTTCAATAATCGCATGAAACCCTTAGTAAGACTGGCAAAGTTCATGATGAAATGACGTAAGAAATTGGCCTTCCCTTGGAGGCTTTGAAGTTGAACCAAAGTACACGGGGGAGGAAACTGAAGTATTGCCTCAACCTTCAACAGATCGACTCTAATACCCTCCTTCGAGACTAAAAACCCTAGAAGGTGACCAGCTTTCATGCAGAAGATGCACTTGTTTGGATTCAAACGAATATTATAATGAGAACATCTCTCAAAAATAAGACAGAGGTGGCCTGGGTGATCCACTCTACTACGAGAGTGAGCAGCAAGATCGTCTAGGTAGGAATCCACTATATGCTTAAGATCGTGAAAAGCATAAGTCATGGATTGCTGAAACATAGCTCTAACGTTTTTAAGGCCGAAGGGGATTTTCTGATATGTGAAAGTACCCTAAGAACATATAAATGCAGTTTTATGTTGATCCTTGGGTTTGATTTGGATCTTATTATAGATCGAAAATCAGTCCATAAGCGAGAATACTTCACTTCCCACACACTCATCCAAGATTTGAGCTATGACTGGGGTGGGGAAGTTATCTTTAGGAGATGCTTTCTTCAGATTGCGAAAGTTAGTGCACACACGTATGGTTCCCTACTTCTTATCCAAGGGAACGGGGTTGGATACCCATTCGGTAAGGGGACCCGGGTAGATGAAACCATCCTTAAGCAATTTCTCTTCGTATGCCTTAATGGAGGCTTCCTTCCTAGGATTAATAGTACAAAGACTCTGTCGAACAAGATTAACATGTGGGTAATTCTTAATATCGTGCTCAACAATACTGGGGTCAATACTTGGCATCTCCTCGTATGACTAGGAAAACACATCCTGAAACTATTTGAATAAATCGGTGTAAATACAGATTTCTTCAGGGGAACAATCAACACCGATGTATACATTTCAACTTTTCCAGGAGTACGAGAAATGTTTATCGGGATAGTAGGGGAAATATTAGCCATATTTCCCTCCACGTAAATTCCATGCGACTCCAAAGGAACCACGGGGTGACCAAATTTCCTGGCTAGAGTCGATTGAAACTCATCTTGCTCAATAAGATCAAGGTTGGGAAGGAAATACGATCTATGATGGAGGTCCTCCCAAGGCTTTTCATTTCCATTCATGGCATCGATAATGGCTTCATCCAAAACTAAAGTATCATCAAGGTAGTCATGTGAAAAAGACAAGTCCACTACCCATGCGGGCAGCGTAACAGGATCTTCTTCCTCTATCCCTCAAGAAGAGAGATCAGGCTCTGTAGTGACTTTTTGAATATCACAATAAGCAAGCTCAACTACAGATAAGGGCATAGTCATTCTAATTTGTGAAGAGTATCCTGACGAGGAACTCGTGGAAGGTAGATTCCATGGATCAGTAAAGTACGATGTCCGGAATAGTACAGAACTCGACAATGAAGGAGCATCATCGGAGATGGTTCCTATAAATGAGATTGGTGTAGGAAAATAAAAAGATCCCATCAAGGAGGAATATAATCCTAAACAAACATTCTCAGTTGTCGGCTGAGAATTATCGATTTGAGGGACCACAGGTCCCAACGATGCTACGAGATTGGAACTAGTAAAGGATAGTTGATTGATCGACACAATATTGCCTTCGTCGGGAAAGAAGATGACTCTAAAGACATAGGATATGATTGCTTTCATAGCGTAGATCCAATTCCAACCTAGTAAAAGGCTATAGTCAAGGGGAGCATCGACCACCTTGGCCTCTATAGGCACGAACTTCCCACCCAATTGGACCTGAAGGGAGGGGATAATACCATGCAGCCTAAAAGAACAACAATCAAATGAAGTAAGCATGGTCATGGACTTCGACAATGGAGGAGAGTCGATAGCCTTCCAACAAGATAAAAACATCACGGAAGTGGAAGCACCTTCGTCAATGACGGTATGCTTAATGATCATCTCTAAACACCGAACATGAACTTGGAAAGCCACATGATAGGGAAACTGAGGCTAAAAATTAGTAGTGTCAAACTTGATAACATTTGGGCTATAAGGATCAAGGACTCCCAAAGAAAATAGAAGGGTGTTCCTTTGTGAAGGACAAGCCTGAAGGACCTCAAGAGCCGACATAGAACACGGGGTTTGGCCCAGATCATCCACAATTGAGTAGTTCTGGGCGGCTCGGGCATTAGGATTATGTGTTGAGCACTTGAGGACACCTTTCGGTATGCACGGCATAGGGTTGGGATTCTTAATATGAAATGGAGTCTCGGTTGGAGGGGGGCTCATTCCCCAAAGAAGGTTGTGGAGCTCCACAATCACGCGAGCGAGAAGCAACAAAAACATCATATTTGACCATGTTTATGCATCCAAAACTGCCGTCATGGGTAGAAGAAGTCAAATTTTCAGTAGTCCCATGACCAACGATGGAAACGCCAGAAGCCATATTCTGATGATGAGGAAGGGGATTCATGAGGAAGGGGATTCATCAACACAACTGGGTTATGTGCGATGTGCTTCGATGCTTCCTCCATATGAGGACACAAATGTGTAAGGTAATCCTGAGAGAAAAGTTTAAAAGGAAATTTCACCTTACGCTTGGGCTTGCGATCCCCACAAGCATTTTCACCATCCCGAGTAGGGTTAGCATTCCCTTTCTTATTCCTATTGGTCCCACCCCTACGGTTATTCTTCCCCTTCTTTTTCCCACCAGGATACTGGTTACCGGATGGGTTTTCTAGTTGTATAGAATGTATGTCGGACGACTGGGTGGAAATGGACAAGGCAAGATCCTGTCCAAAAGTAGACTGGTTAATAGACAGGTTTTGCATCTGATTTGTAACCATATCTATGGAACAAACACTTGCAGAACCAACAATTCCATCGGCATGCAATCCAAGAGCAGTCTTGGACTCATGTCTTGATCATGGTGCGTCAGGTATAATGTCATACAAAATCCCAGACTGAGCATAGACCAGGTCTAACTATTGGGCTCTAAAGATGGCTTATTCCCAAGTCATAATTCCAGACAATGAAATGTCCTTCGAAATATAAGGGAGCACACACTTGAGGAACCATTTCAGGATAAACTACGGAGGAATGTTGGCTTTTACTAACCTCTTCCATCGACGCCACTATTGAATGTGATAAAAAATATGCATGGCTTTATCGTAGCGGAAGCTGGACAAGATTTCGGTGCTAGTGTCATAACAAACCTACCACTGAAAGTAGTCTAGAAAAACCAAATCCAAATCGTTGAAGTTCTTATACGTGCCCCCAGGAAACTCGACATACCATTACACGACAGCCCCCGTAAGGGTGCATTGGAATCCCCTCAAACAGATGGGATCATGGTTTAAGGAGTTCGAGGAGCACCATAGATGGAACGTGGTGATGTGATCACCTAGATCCTCACCCTTATTCCCTTCAAACTTTCGAATATCGGAAGAGAGCTTGGTAGAGACTCGAGTCCATTTAGATTCATGACACACTGGATCATTCGTGAGCTTAGAAAGATCAGGCAAGTTCAACCTAGCGAGGAATAGGAGCTGAGGCTACGAAGCTTGAGTACAAGCTCCCAGAAGAGTCTGACTCTGCGAAACAAAGGATGAGACTGTGGACATCGATGTCGACACCTGAGGTGTCGACGAACTCTAGTAGATACCATGGCCCTAACCAGTAGAATAATACACTCCTCCCACCTGACTCATATAAGGATACACGGGAACGTGCATAGAATGGGATCCATAGGGGGGAAACGAAATAAGGGCCAAAACTGGTTGAATAATTATAAAATTTACCTCCATAAGAATAGTGTTCCATATAACCACTTGACGCGGAAAAACCAGCCATGTAAGGGCCATAATAAAATGGTATGTTCCCACCCCAGGGAGCTGAAGAACTAGGAGGAGGATGCAGAATCATATAAGCATTCGTAGGCATAGGCACATGCACAGAGGCATATGGATTAACAGATGGGATATAAGTCGTAGATCCGATGCCTATCATGAAACCTCCACTCGAGAAAGGATTTACACTAACACTAGGGGCTAACAAAGGAGGAGGCCATCCTCCAACACTCGGAGAAGAGGGAGGGATGTGACCACTCCCGGACTGATAAGTAGTAAAAAGGGGTGTAGTGCCCCCAACCTCAACGCTAGAACTAGCATGACTACCAGACAGGGAGGAAGTAGCACTCGACATAAAGTTGGGCATACCCAATCTAAAAGGGTCTGAGGTCATGAAGACAGATGTGGAACCAACACCTGACACACCTGTAGATGAACCATACGGATGACCTGATGACCATGCATCATCAAACGGGTTCCTACTAGTGGGTTAGGATGTCCTAAACCCCTGAGGAGTGATGTGTGATGAACCTCTCTCCAGTCCAGTTCTCGGGGAGTACGTGTAAGGATGGGAAGTTCTCTTCGTGCCAGCAAATGCAGTCACCGGGACTCCCAACATGCCAGATGCAGAACTCATAGTAGGATCTCTCTGTAGCTTGTACAATGTGAATAAAGGACCAGCGATAGTCCTCCGATGTCTCTTATGAAGAGACTGTAATGGATCTCCTGCTGGTAAACTAGCCAACCAACGAGATCGGAAAAGAGATGGATCTCGATCCATGAAGACCCCAAAGATCGTCACATAGCACACACCTCAAAGAAGCTACAACCAAAACGCACACAACAGGGACTGGCTCAAGGGACCTCCCAACACTACAGCTGGTATGTATCACCTAGGAGAGGTCTGAGACTCCCAAACTATAACCGGAGGTAACATAATCATTTGTAACGACCCTCAAACTTCAATGTGTAAACACAATGTGTTGTCTGACTGTTATTTGACTCGGGACACCCACAAAATAACCACTACAAATTCCCTATGTGATACCTAGGTATGGAAACTAAGGTCACCATGTGTAACCAATTCTTAGGAAAACAGTTGCAGGTGGGATCCACCGTATGGGCAGGGTAGCTAAGCCCGAAACTCAAAAGGGTCAAATCCCTCAAGAATCCCCAGATATGAACAAATCCTGGATATATCTCCCACGTTGAGCAAGTATTGGAGTGCTATCTCCACAACCTACCTCCCATTACCTCGTGCTTAACTCTGGTGTGAGTAGAGATTTATGAGAACATCGATGCATACCATGGGTTTCACCACTCCCTGGTCAGACACATAATGTTTGTTTGATAGTCTTGGATTGTTTACTCCCACAAGTTCTATTCCAAGACTCTACAACCTATACTTGTTGGTGCACCCTAGAAAATAAAAAGTGTTCTAATCAATTTGTGAAGAACCTGCAATAATTAATTAATGAAAACACACGAAATAGCAGAAATAACAGAACTCATAATCACTTTTATATTGATCGCAGGCCACTTCAAGGGGGCAACCTTCTTTGAGCAAGCTCAATACAAATAAATTCACGGTACCTTCATTGGTCTCAACACAAACTTATATACTAAGTCTAGGTGCCAATACCATGGGTCAATACCATGTGTCAATACAAACCATGGGCCAATACAAAATATGGATCAATAATTACTACAGGACGACTTACAAAGCATATGCGTCCAACAACAATAATACAAACTATGGATTAACAAATACTACGGGACGACTTACAAAGCATATGCGTCCAACAACAATATACTAACAAAGTAAATAGAAGGGTTTACATGGGTTCTTAACATCCCCTCTCCCTTAGAAAAAGCTTTGTCCTCAAAGCTTTAGATGTGGAAATTGATGCAGAATCTGAAGGAGTGGTTCCCCTGTAGCATCCTCAGGTTGCATTCTGGGCCACTGAAGCCTTGTGAGTTTCAGGGAGGGTTGCTTGGAAGGCTGTAGACAAAGAAGAACCATATCAACTACGTGAAAAGTGCGCTCAGAATAGTGTTGATCGACTTGTTGTTTCAGTCGAATTCTTGCCATGTGAAGATTGTCCTGCAAAATGAGAAGAATTGGATCTCGGTTTCGAAGAACCGAATCAATTTCCTGAACTGGGGATATGTTGAGGGTGTATGGAAGAATAATTGGCGGTGCCTGTCCATAGACTGCTTCATATGATGTTCTTTTAGATGTGGTATTGTACCACTAGAGTGCTTCTAGGAAATCCATAGAAATAGTTGTCCAAATCTGTGTACGGATGGGAAAGGGTTCGAGCAGTCCTGAAAGGAGTGTCGTTTCACCCTTATTGTCCTGGCAAGTATCACCGTCAGCCACCATCTGTTGAATTGTCATTTTCAGTACCTGCCAAAAGAAGTTACATTGTTCCTAGTCATACATTTTGAGGAACCCAGAGTGCCCTGCTGATGAAGAAGCATGGAGTGCATAGAAGAGATAGCCCTGTTGAACAGATTGCAACCAATTTGGAACAAGCAGAGAAATAGCTGGAAGACAAACTAGGTCATCAAATGTGCGAGAAGGAGCATTTTCCACCATATTGTCCTTACCCTTCTTGTAAGTGATCACATAGGCATAACCCATGAGTTGGATAACCCATTTCAGGTGTGCTAGGGAGGAGACCCAATGTTCCAAGAAATTTTCCAGACTCTGGAGATCAGTCTTGATGCAGAGATAATTCCCTAATAGGTATGGTTGCCACTTCTGTACTGCATGCAAAATAGCCATAATTTCCTGTTGAGATGTAGATGCGGCTAAATTCTTACCGGAAAGGTCTCTTGAAGGAGACAAGCCCGCTGGTTCAGCAAGGACACCTGCATATCTATAAAAGGAAGTAGGGGAGACCATTGATGGGTGCATCTGAATGGAATGGAGTTGAGCGATGACACCATGTGAATTCTTCTTAAGGATCTTTTCCAAGCGATGTGAACTGATGATGTGGAGAGACCCTTGTTGTAAGCCCTTAAATTTGTGTTGTTTCCCATTGACTGAAAACTGCATCCAAAGTTCAGCAAAATCCCATAAGATGGGGCCAAGTGTGCATAGCCATTGAATGCCCAAAACCACATCACATCCGCCTAAGGACAAGGAAAACATGTTAGAGCATAGGTTATAATATTCCAGAGAGATATGCACATTGTGACACTTTCCCTTGCAAGGTAAGGTGCCCCCATTGGCAAGCATGACTTCAAAGTTGGAGCAAGGATGGACAAAACAATCAACATGTTTGGCGATCCGAGGGTCAATGAAGTTATGAGTGCTACCAGAATCAATGAGTATTGTAAGAGGAAGCTTCTTGAAGTAACCCCTGACCCGCATTGTTTGGGGCGTGGTGACGTCGGATAAAGCATGGAGAGATATCTCCGGATGGTCATCCTGAGATGGAAGGTCAATAGGCAGCTCCTGAATGTCGAACTGATCATCTGGTGTATCTGGAGCCTCTTCACCAACTTCAAAGGCGGGCAGAGAATCCACATACAAGAGATAGAGCTTTTGTTGAACACATCTATGTCCCCAAGTGAATTTTTCATCATAATTATAACAAAGCCCTTTTTCTCTGCGTGCCTGCATCTCTGCTTCAGACAAATGCTTGATAGGAGTTGGTCGAGGAGCTAGCAGGATGGGAGGTTGTTGAGAACCCATATTTAGGAAGGTAACAAAGGTAGGTTTGGAGTGTTGTTGGGCGGAAATCGTGTCTTCTTCCAACTTAGCCAACCCTAGGGCTTCCATCATTGTGGTGGGACAGAACATTTTGACCTCTGGGCGGATTTCATCCTTAAGACGACTGATAAAACAACTCATGTAGAAGTCATCAGACAAGCCTTCTATGTGGTTGGCTAGTTTCTCAAATTCTGTCTGATACTCTCTCACAGTGCCAATTTGACAAAGTTTAGTGAGTGCCCCAATGAAGTCATCAAAATCACTAGGACCAAATCGTTGAAAAAGGAGTTTGCAAAAATCTGTCCATTTTGGCTCGTCGTGAGCCTTGATGTACCAACGGCACCATTGAAGGGCTTCCTGTTCCAAATGAAAGGATGCAAGTGGAAATTTTTGGACATCAAAAGTATTATGCAGACTGAAATACTGTTCTGCACGATAGATCCATCCAGTCGGATCAGTACCATTGAAGCGAGGAATTTCAAGCTTCGGACCACAGAAAGTGATGGAAGAGGAACCCATTGGCTGCAGAAGATTCTTGCTGTTGGTTATTGTTGTTAAAATTCAATATGCTAAGACAGAAAATAGCAGCATTACATTCCATTTCACAATAATAGCATATACAGGATCACTAAAGAAACAACAAGCATAGCATAAACACAAGAGACAGAGATTTATCCTGGGAAACCCTCATGGGGTAGAAAACCCAGTAAAGCTTCCTCAATATAGATGACCAGCAATATACAAAGATGCAAACCCTGAGCATAAGCTCCTTCTTCTCCATAGCAGACCTCTCCTCCACAAGTGCGCCTTTCTCAAGTGAGAGTGTGTGTATAATGAGGAACACACCTCCTCTATTTATACACTTCTCTGATATGTATTTTACACAAGTACATGTAGGCTCGTATTTAACCATTAGGTTAAATACCCCATTATAACTGACTGGGCCGACCCCTCTAGGGTGGTCTAATAACCCTTTGACCCACATAACACATTTAGGGCCGACCCCCACTAGGGAAGTCTAATAACCCGAGTTACCACATTCCGACGGAGGAATAAACATCTCCGGATATACAATAAGATCTTCACGGAGGAATGAATCATCTCCGGAATAATAAAGTACAAATATAATATTCTTTGAAGTTACAATATCTCAACACTCCCCCTTAACGAGAAGGATATTATAACAGCATCTGCCCGAGCAAGGAGTCATCAACATCATACATGATACATCTATAAATCACTGGAAGCTTTCTCAACATCATCAGTAACTCAAGTAGTTACTGGAACATCACTGTCAACATCAATCATCAACATCACGATCTTTAGCATCGTCTTCATACGATCAGCAGCATCGTCATCACACGATCAGCAGCATCGTCATCACACGATCAATAGCATCGTCATCATACGATCAGCAGCATCGTCATCACATGATCAGCAGCATCGTCATCACACGATCAGCAGCATCGTCATCACACGATCATCATCATCATCGTCACACGATCATCATCATCATCGTCACACGATCATCAATATCGTCATCACACGATCATCAGCATCGTCATCACATGATCATCAGCATCGTCATCATACGATCATCAGCATCGTCATCACACGATCATCAGGATCGTCATCACACGATCAGCAGCATCGTCATCACACGATCAGCAGCATCATCATCACACGATCAGCAGCATCGTCATCACACGATCAGATTTACAGGATGATCAATCCTGCTCTCTTTAGGACATGAGTCCATGGATGATGCAATCCAGATCAAGTTCCAGGATGATCAATCCCTATCACAACTACAGAGCCAGCCCTGTTTCATGCTGGATGTATCACAACTACAGAGCCAGCCCTGTTTCATGCTGGATGTATCACAACTACAGAGCCAGCCCTGTTTCATGCTGGATGTATCACAACTACAGAGCCAGCCCTGTTTCATGCTGGATCTATCACAACTACAGAGCCAGCCCTGTTTCATGCTGGATGTATCACAACTACAGAGCCAGCCCTGTTTCATGCTGGATGTATCACAACTACAGAGCCAGCCCTGTTTCATGCTGGATGTAACCTAGAGTAATTCTAGGATTTGTCACGTACATTTTGAACCGAGGTCCAGGGACGATTCAGTCCTGTCGTTCAGTTATCGGAGACCTCATGTCTACGGCTCTTCTTTAGGACTGAAGTCCGGGAATGATCCAATCCCCTCACATGTTCATCAAGAACTTCATTATCGAAGACATACGTCTACGGCTCTTCTTTCAGACTGAAGTCCAGGAATGATCCAATCCCTTCACATGTTCATCAAGAACTTCATTATCGAAGACATACGTCTACGGCTCTTCTTTCGGACTGAAGTCCAGGAATGATCCAATCCCTTCACATGTTCATCAAGAACTTCATTATCGAAGACATACGTCTACGGCTCTTCTTTCGGACTGAAAGTCCAGGGATGATCCTAATCCCCTCAACTGTCCACGAAGGACTTCATTCTCGGAGACCTTATGTCTACGGCTCTCTTTAGGACTGAAAGTCCAGGGATGATCCAATCCCCTCAACTGTCCACTAAGGACTTCATTCTCGGAGACCTCACGTCTACGGCTCTCTTTAGGACTGAAAGTCCAGGGATGATCCAATCCCCTCAACTGTCCACTAAGGACTTCATTCTCGGAGACCTCACATCTACGGCTCTCTTTAGGATTGAAAGTCCAGGGATGATCCAATCCCCTCAACTGTCCACTAAGGACTTCATTCTCGGAGACCTCACGTCTACGGCTCTCTTTAGGACTTGAAAGTCCAGGGATGATCCAATCCTCTCACATGTTCATCAAGAACATGTATCCTCATCATCATAACATGTATCACCTCAACATGCATCATCAAAACATGTAAAACCACAACATGTATCATCATCATCAAAACATGTATAACCACAACATGTATCATCAACATCAAAACATATAGGACATGTATCATCAACATCAAGACATGTATAACCACAACATGTATTATCATCATCAAAACATGTATAACATGTATCATCAACATCAAGACATGTATACATCACAACTAGCATGTATTCTTACTAATACACCAAAACATGTATACATCTAGCATGTATTCTCACCAATACATCTATCATCAAAAGCATGTATAAGTAAAGCTAAGTATTCTAAGTATAAGAGTCCTAAATCTAAATATTTCTAAGTAACTGGGTGTAGAGAACAAGTTACCTCATCAACGACCTTGTTGTTTGATGAGACAATCTCATCAGTAGTGACTATACTACTCCCCCTTTCGAGGAGGGTCCTTTTGAACTACACCAAGCTTGTCTCGGAAGTATTCAAACTTCACTCGAGACAGAGGTTTGGTTGGTAACTTCTTCACTTGACGTAGAGGCTTGGTTAGTACAACGGTAACCTGTTACAAATTCAAACTTTTAGAGTTCCTTTCTGTGTCATATCTTGTTAGTTCCCTATGTTCTTTGACTTATCATGGAACACTAGATTCTATGTCATCTTGATACAACTCTAATTATCACATAGGATCTCAGTTGGTTCTATCTCTAAGTCAAACAATCCTAAAGCCAAACTTCTTCACAACTAGCAGAGCAAGCAGCCATAAATTCCGCTTGTGCTGAGAGCCACACTAGACTGCTTCCAGCTAAACCACGAGATCATGGCTAATCCCAGACAATAACATCCTCTCGATGTGTTCTTCTTGTCTGATACACTTCCTGCCCAAACATAATCTGAATAGCCATCTGAAGTCATGATCTTCAAGATAGCATAGATCAAATTCTATCGTGTCCTTTATGTGCCTTATCACATACTTTGCAACTATTAGGTAAACACATCTAGTTTCCACTAGATACTAACTCAAGGTGTTCATAACAAAGTATATATCTAACCTAGTATATGTTAGATATATCAAAGACCCAATAATTTGACTGAACAGAGTTATATCCACTAACTCTGATGAGTTATCCCCTAACAGCTTCAAGTTGGAATCCATAAGAGTGGCCATTCCAACACCTCAAGTCATATTTCTCATCATACTTTCCCTGGTTGAGAAATATTCCTTCTGAGCCTTGCCATACTTCCAGACCTAGGAATTAAAGCATCAAATTGAGATCTTTCATTTTTCATTTCTGCATTGAATGATCTTCTGCATATCTATCTGTGCCATCTCTCGTTAGATGGGTCTACTGATATGAGCCTCAATATCATTCGAACTCTGTGATGAGTTCCTTCTTGCATCCATGTCATATGTGTATCATATTCAACCTTGTAGCAAAGGTTGAGATCCACATCACCCATGGTGATCATTAAGATTATCAAATTATTATCGATCCTAGGTACCTATACAGAACCTGATTCATACTTCTTCTTTAATTACACCATACTTGGAGCAAACATCTTGTCGTGATTCTCTTCCCCTTTCTAAGAGAATCTTCTAGCCATGAGCCTTCTATATTTTGTTTGATTTGTAAATCTTCTTGTTTGAACATCCGCCACTTGTACGGTGTCCATCATTCTTCATGACCTTTCCTACAAATCAAAATTAAGTACATGATTAGTAATACTTCATAATCATCAAAAGATAACCCATTATGCATACAGATATCATTTACATAGTGATGCAACTATTTTGACCAATACTTTGGCACAACACTTTCCCATATCCTGTATGCATACAGTGGCTATCTAGATGCCTTCCATCTCTACCAGAACATACTATCAAGAGTGTGCACAACTCTCAGCATGTCAGCAAAGAGGTTTCATTCTAGACAAGCAACAATGGAATGTTTGTCCAAACATATGCACATTAGTTGTATACTGTTCAATGCTCTATGAATGTTTACACTCAGCATTATATATTCTAGGAATACAAATATGCATGCAGGCAATATCATTACTATTTCAAATAGCAACTCAAATACTTATCTTTTATGTTTGTGTGGCTGCCTCCCGCTTGATCTTCTGTATGTCTTTTGAACTTCTATTCATTCTGTACCACTGTGCATGCTCAAGAGTCATCCTCATAATCTCATACACAAACATACACTCATTAGTATATTCTAAATGCTATCAAAACATTATAGTACTAAATAATCTTGAAAACGTACAGTCATGATTGTAGTTAATAAACATTAGTATTCAAGATTTCAGGGAAGTCTTCTTTTACTCATGCATATCATTGATAAAAGATATAATATGCATAATCCCTTGATTACTAACTTTATGAATAAGCATAACCAATCATTCCAAGTATACTTATATAAGGGATCCTAACACAAGGTAAGATTCATGGGAAACATACCTGGATTAGTATACCTACTTGGTTATGTACAACATACCTAAACAATCTCTTCAATGATTTAGAGATCCTGAGCTAGAACCTGCATGTCTCATAGGTTAAGCATAATATAACAAAGTCATACATACCTCATAAGTAGAACAAAGATTATGGATGAGTCTTTGTCTTCATGTTTTCATGGTCATGGAGCCTGATTTGTCTTTTGTGATGTACCTGTATCTTGTTAGCAGACAACCTCAACCTCACACAACACCATAATGCATTAGTACAATCATAAGTGTCAACACCCTAACCAATGAATATCTTCTATCATGCATTCATAATTTTGTTAAGGTGATACAACAAATCTAAAATCAAGATTAACTGTAATAACATGAAGACAAACATACCATAAACAAATCTCAAAACATACCTCGATGAGTCATACCTATCGAGATCGCTTGTAATCTCCTTATGTAAAGCCTTAGCCTCATCTCCCTCTGAAACATGAACTCCTTCACTTATGTAGGTGACCAATCCATCTTCTTCTAGGATTAACCCTATCCACTTGATTTGCAAGAACTGGACCTGGAGCTGGATATGGGTTTGTCAGAGAAACCCCAAAAATTCAAACTTTGAATTTCAAACTTCCGAAAGGATAGAGATATGCGCCTTGATGAGCTGATCAAACTGATATATTCAGAATTTGAAAACTGCAAAGTTTTACTCCTCAATTTTGCCTTTGAAACTTTCGGATTCACTGGACGTGACCCTGAACTGGGGTTTGATGAAGCCCACTCTTTTGCCCCATCAAAAAGTTTGATCCAAAGCTCTAAGATTCTATTTTTCTGAGGAGCTTCCAGCCGTGGTCACAGATTTCAAAAATTCCCATTTTTACAGAAGCCCTAATTTTCCGCTTTTCTGACCAAAGTCCCGAACTAGGGTCTAATCAAGCCCGGCCTTCTGCCCAACCAAAAATTCTGATCTTGGTCTCTAAATTTCTATTTTGATGAGTAGCATCCAGCCGTGGTCTCCGATTACAAAAATTCCAACTTTCTCCAAAGCCCTAAATTCCGGAAGTCATGAATGAAGGTACCAAAAAATAATTCTGTTTTGACAGAAATATGTACCTGATTGTTTCTGGTGTAACTCTGAAATTTTTGATCCACATGGTTTGAAAAAGTTTCCTGAGATAGCCTGACCTGTTATCTTTCCATCCTGACAGGTCTGACCTCAATTGGATTTTCTGAGAGAGAGTTATGCCAAGTGTCGCAATGTGACCTGTTTATGGGATAATACAGGAGAGCGCACTTGTACGGAGTGCCACGTGTCACTGGTTCAACTTCGGCCTCTGAAAAAGTTTTCTGAGATAGTGCAGACTGTGTACTACCTGTCAATTTTTACGAAATTTCATTTGGAGCTTCCTAGCCCAAGATATGACCTTTTTCCCAAGGTCACCTGATTTTGACTCAGATCTGGAAGAGGCAGAAACCCTATATTGTACAGATCATAAATCACAAAGTACAACGAATTAGAGGTTTTCCTTTGGACACAAGGTACCTGGAGATTTTAGCTTCGTCCTGTAACAATTTCAGATCCGAAAACTTCGCCAAAACGGATTTATAGCGAAAGTTCTACGATGACTGGTTTTTGCTATGTAAAACCCTAACCTTCAAATTGTCGTAAGTAAAGCAAGTGTCTTTAGTGCCATACCTTGTATTCCTTCAGGTTAGCTCTGATACCATGTTAAAATTCAATATGCTAAGACAGAAAATAGCAGCATTACATTCCATTTCACAATAATAGCATATACAGGATCACTGAAGAAACAACAAGCATAGCATAAACACAAGAGACAGAGATTTATCCTGGGAAACCCTCATGGGGTAGAAAACCCAGTAAAGCTTCCTCAATATAGATGACCAGCAATATACAAAGATGCAAACCCTGAGCATAAGCTCCTTCTTCTCCATAGCAGACCTCTCCTCCACAAGTGCGCCTTTCTCAAGTGAGAGTGTGTGTATAATGAGGAACACACCTCCTCTATTTATACACTTCTCTGATATGTATTTTACACAAGTACATGTAGGCTCGTATTTAACCATTAGGTTAAATACCCCATTATAACTGACTGGGCCGACCCCTCTAGGGTGGTCTAATAACCCTTTGACCCACATAACACATTTAGGGCCGAACCCCACTAGGGAAGTCTAATAACCCGAGTTACCACATTCCGACGGAGGAATAAACATCTCCGGATATACAATAAGATCTTCACGGAGGAATGAATCATCTCCGGAATAATAAAGTACAAATATAATATTCTTTGAAGTTACAATATCTCAACAATTGTTCATGGTTGAATGCTGAAGATGGAGGATGAGAAATTTTTCATCCAGATCTAGGAGTTTGGTTTGGATGGCTGCAAGTGCTTCCTCCATGGTTTTTGCTCCTGCATGGGTGACAACTGTAACCAAGGGTTTTTTTTTTTGGGGGGGGGGGAATGGATAGAAAAACACAAACAAAAGCTTATTTAGTAAAGGGAAATTTGGATTTGGGAAAAACTCGGATGGGTAATTGGGGTTTGAATAAGTTTTGGACACTTTCTGAAGGGCAGGGAAGCAAAAAATGGGGATTTCAGAAGCAGGGTGAAAGAATGAGAGAATTTGTCAAAGAGGGACAAGGAAGCAGAAATAGGGAATGAACACGGTGACAAAATTTACAGGCGAGTGGGTGAAAATTGACGAAGTTATGGAAAACCCTAAAAATAGACAAATGTGAACTTTCTAGATTTGGGAAGTAGAATTTGGGATAGGGTCCTCAGGAATGAAATATGTGGAATGGGATTGCAGAGGTGTCCAGGAAGTTTCAAGGGAAACAGAATTAAAACAAGGGAGATATGGTGAAAAAACAGAATTTTATATATATATATATATATATATATATATAATTTTTTTTCAGGAATGCATCTGCAACGGCGCGGAAGGAATCAAAAACATATAGATCTAAAACAGAACGAAAAAACGAAAATTATACTCTATTTTCTTTCTTTCTTTTCTTTTTTTTTTCTTTTTTTTTGTTTCAGGAATGGATCTGCGATGGCGCTAAAGGGATCGACAACAGATAGATCTGAAACGATGCTGAATGGATTAAAAATGGTTTGATCTGAAACGGCTTTCAAAATAGATCTGGAACGGCTCGATCTAGAACGACTGTCAGAATGGATCTGAAGCGGCTCGAAATGGATCTGAAACAGCTCGAAATGGATCTGAAACAGCTCGAAATGGATCTGAAACGGATCGGAATGGATCTGAAACAGCGCGGAAGTGATCGGCAACAGTTCAGCTGAAAATAGATATGGACCCCAGGTATGTGTGACTTCCTAATAGTTCAGGGGTTTCACTCGGCCACCAATGCTATCTGACGGCTTGCATATTGGGGCAGTACCCCTCACTCCACGGCTCAGGTAAAATTGATAACCGTTTTTCCACAAATGACGGCTCTTGGTTTACCTCACGGGTGGGAACTAGTCAATCAGATAGGGGTCGTTTCCCTTTTCGCTGCTAGGTCCTCTCAATGGGGCAGCTACTTTGGGGTTCGTATGGTACTCCTCACAATGAGTTTTAGGGCTTATGTCCAAGCAGTTCCCACAGTTAAGCGGGTAGGGATTATTCCCAGATCCGAACTTGCAACAAATGCGAAAAAACAATTTGGTAGAAATTCCACCCAACGAGCCCAAGAAAGTGCTCTGATACCAGATGTGAAGAATCTGCAATAATTAATTAACGAAAACACATGAAATAGCAAAAATAACAGAACTCGGAATCACTTTTATATTGATCGCAGGCCACTTCAAGGAGGAAACCTCCTTTGAGCAATCTCAATACAAATAACTTCACGGTACCTTCATTGGTCTCAACACAAACTTATATACTAAGTCTAGGTGCCAATACCATGGGTCAATACCATGTGTCAATACAAACCATGGGCCAATAAAAAATATGGATCAATAATTACTACGGGATGACTTACAAAGCATATGTGTCCAACAACAATAATACAAACTATGGATCAACAAATACTACGGGAGGATTTACAAAGCATATGCGTCCAACAACAATATACTAACAAAGTAAATAGAAGGGTTGACATGGGTTCTTAACACAATTTTAATTAAGCGTTAATTTTATTGGTTGTGCTTACTCAAAGGAATATGGCCGTGAAAGTAGTGATATGAAATGACTCAGTAATATGCACACCTGAAAAACACTAGACTCGTCTTCCAATATAAATATGTATGCCACTAAATGAAAGTCAAACCAAAGTCTCTTCTTCAGAAATAAAATGCAATCTCTCTACAATATTTCATGCCCAATCAAACCCTAATGAAGTCACATGCACTCAAATGAAAAATGCAAGTACAAAAAGAAATTTTTTTTGTATTTTCAATATAAATAAATGAAAATGCAACTAGAATCAATACTTTTCAGAAAAAGGATGCAAAGAATGCAATGCGGATAACCCAGCAAACCAAAAAAGCAAGACTCAACTAAGCAAATGGTCTATAAAAAAAAATGGCTAAAAATAAAATTTCTCAAAAAACAAAGAAAGAGGAGCTTCCAATCATTGAAAAGTCAAGAAACAGTCAGGATAAAGGCCCGACAAGACTTAGGAACACCTAGAACTCACCCAGCATCAACCAAACACCAGAAACAAGGCTAAAATGGATATGTATGCGACTATTCAGTGAACAGTAGCGTATGTACGTGGGATGGTTAAATAACAGTCACGTGTATACATGAGTAAACCACAACAAAGGCACATACAGGGAAGGATAGGTGAACAAAAATAAGTAAAAAGGCCACGAAATTAAAGATTTTTTCTATATAGAACCTGACAACCTACCAGCGACACAGAAACCCGAAATAACAACAAACCAAAACAAGGAAAAATTGCCCAAAAAACCCCAAACTGAGGCTTCTCCCCAGTGGAGTCGCCAATTCTGTTACGGATAAAAACTTCCTATAGCTCGGGGTAGACCACAACAGACAGATGGACTCGAGAAATCAACTCACTTCCAAACATATGCTATATAAATGTGAATGATGATAAACAAAATAAAGGACCTATCTCAACTTGACATCTGATGAGGAATTTCGTTGAGCTTTCGAATCACAACACTTGAGCCTGCAGCTTAGCCTCAACAATAAATGCAAACAAGTGCATATGATATATAAAAGAGGTCAGCATATACAATAGAATAATCCATGATATATATAAGAAAATGTACCCAATGAGAATAAATGATCATTCACAATATAAATGGAAGGGAAAATGAGTATTTGTATTAACATAAACAAGAAGTACAAGATACAACCCCATGTCGGAAACTCATTTGAACCAAGAACTAGGTCCCTCCACTTGTGCCTCCACCACTGCAATCCCCCATACAATGGAAAACTCACGAGTAAAAGAACAAATCCTTCACTAGATATGAAAGAGTTTGGGAGGTGAACATAAATGGTTCACAACAACTAGGATCAATGGATGTAGACTCAAGAAAGAGCAATCAAGGAAAAATTTCAATAGAGTTTCAATGCTCTTCTCTTTCTCCTCCTTCCATGCATCACAATAGCTTAATATATAACACTCCAGAGGCAAGTGAAAGGTCGAATCGAGTCGTTTCAAGATATATGGAGGGCCAAAGGTCACAATGGCCGCTTTTTGGAATGAAAAACAAATATTTTACTCTAATTTACCAAAAACGTTGATGTACATGGGCTATAGTGATGCAATCTGCATGTACGCGAGTTGTATTGAAGCAGCTTGCATATAGGAGGAAAAATAGGGGAAAATGGGTTCAAGGAGAACCAAAAATATGGTTTTGAGTCTATAGATGGGTAAGGGAGGCCAAGGACTGCTATTACTCACAAGGTGGCAAAATACGGTGTAACAACAACATAGTGTGAATGATTGAGCAAACAATCACATTCATGGCATACATATAATTTTGACAGAGCATAATGTTGTAGTTAAGTGGGGTGACTACGAATTTTATATCAATCATGACTCTGTTACCCCTAATTCAACGGGGAAATTCTAAAATTCCCTTTATACATGGAAGGATGGCCATCATAATCCCAAATGGTGATGGTGAATAAATTCAACTCAAGGGATCCTAACTTCTACAAGACCATCGTGGGCATGAGACAATAGATGCACATATCATAATGATACATTGATGGAATATGAGGATTTTAATTGTGGCAAAGTTTGAAAAACAATGGATGAAGGAATCCTTGGTTTGAATTTGTCTAAGTGAAAATTTGAGGGGTCAATGACACCAAAAGTAATAGTAAATCCATTTTCTAAGAAGGACATGTTTGTGTTGGCGTAAACTCAGAACCTAGGTTCTAAATCATAGACCAACAATACCCCTATGAGAATCATCATTTTCATTTCCCAAGAAGGTAAAAGTCTCACATGAGGCTCTCACATGGATTATTGAGTCTGAAATAATACTAAGGATTGATAAGCATTTAACATTAATACATTCATCATTCAATGATAACTCAAAATAATAACATAAAAATATTCATATCATGCGCAATTCTACCATTATACACATACTAGTCAAAATAGATAGTTGGTCATTTTCATTAATATTGAAAACATTAAATATAGCAATACTTCATGTCATTCATCAAAACTATATCTTTCAAAATATCAATAGTAGAAACAAAAAAATTCCCAACTTTTCGGTATTTATACAATATGAAAGATAGTTATACACTTACTAACGAACTTGTAACTAATAATGCTTAATCGTGATATAAACATCTTATACTTTTACTGTGCAATCCTCAATACAACATATTGTGTGACCTACTACAAAATATAACATTCAAATACAAATATTACGACAATGTAACTAACATAGTACCAACATGCCCTCAACACTATGTTTGGCTTGATTTTGAGCCAATATTCATTCCTCAAGAATAACTTGCTAGACTGAAGGAATAACTTGTTGGAAATATTGTTTTTATTGATGTCAAAGTCAAGGAAATATTGTTGTCATTGATTTCAAATAATTTTTATACTACATATGTCCAAGATTAAGATGAAAATTACCCTAATAGGAAACCTCAATAAAGATAAACAATGATATTAACATGATTCCCAAGTGAATATATTGATGTTACCCCACTTCAAAGATAGGTATTGATGATTCCCAAGTGAATATATTGATCTACACCTCAGTTTCCCACTTGTCAAGTCAAGAAAACCAAATGAATATGAAGATTTTTTGAAATATTGTGTCATTGGTGCGTAGTTTGAATACCCTATCTCTAAAAGAATGTTTACTCTAGATACCCTATCTTAAATTGGATTATAGGTCACATGTTAATAAATATTATTCTTATAAATTTCCAATGGTATATGTACCTCTCTCTAACTCCATAATAATGAGGATATATTAAAGGATTTGTAAAGTAAACCCAGCTAGAATTTTGGTCGGCCCTCCCATGATATTGAACAATGTTATCTCGACCCAAAAAGTGATTTAAGAACAACATAAATAAGAGGAGAACTTTATAATTTGTTTACTCATTCATCCAAGACGTGGATATATTATAGGAGAGGTGCACTAGTGAAAAGGGTTGCATCATTTGAAGAAAAGGATGAGGAAAGATAGTGTATCATTCCAAAAGGAGTGATTTTCAAGTCATCTTGGAATTTTAGCTATAAATTTTTCTTGAGGATGTTTAAAATCATTAAACTTAGAGGATATGTAGAAGATATAGTGAAGTACATGTGGTTCAATTTTAATATGTTGGTTTTCTATACTTTAGGATATATGAGCTCGGGATGTTAGTGTTTTTGAATTATCTTGAAATAATATTTAAATAGGTAAATTTGGAATTTTCACTATAACTTTTGTTCTATGCAACTTCAGATGATGAAACTTAGAATATATGAATTAGAAATATTGAAGAACCTGTGGTACTAGTTCCATTTTTTTCTTTGATATATTTTTGGAGATATGACCTCTGGAATTTAGGGTTTTTGAATGATCCTGAAATCATCTTTAAACATGTCACTTTTGAATTTTTGCTATAACTTTTGTTCTAGGGAGATTTTGATAGTGATCCTTGGAGGAGATGTAGTAGAGATATTGAAAAACCTATGGTATGAATTTCAAATTTGAGTTCACTATATTTTAGGAGATATGATATTAGTAAGTTAGGGTTTATTAATGATCCTTAAATCAACTTCAAAAATGTTAGGTTGGAATTTTCTCTATAACTTATATTCTAGGACATTTTATATATTGAACCTTGGAGGAGATAAAGTACAAATCATAAATTACCTAGGGTACAAGTTTTAAATATTATTTTTCTATAGTTTCAGATATATACCCTCTAAAAGCAAAGGTTTCTATATAGTATGAAGTAGATCAGAGGCAGATTATGAAATAGATCAGAGGAAGATTATAAAGCATATCAGAGGAAGATTATGAAGCAAATTAGAGGCATATTATGAAGAAGATAAGAGTTAGATTATGAATTAGATCAAAGCCATATTATAGAGATGATTAGAGGTTGATCGTGTAGCAGATTGAAGTTTATTTTGAAGCTATGTTTGAGGTTATTATGTCAGTAGTATTGTACTTGATTCTTAAATACATCTGTATTTAAGATAGTAAGGCAACAGAGAAAAACTAACTTGCCAACCTTGAAGTTAGAATTCTTCTGAGCTCTGAAATAATGCAGATAATTACAAGACACTGCATCTAAGGCGTTGATATATAAATTAGGGTGCCATTTTTGGAGGGAAATGTGTTGATGTATCTGTAACTTTGGAATGTATTTCATATATGTATATTGTATTCCTATAGAGATGTTATTATTCCTCTATATGGAAGTGTCGTCATTTATATTGTAAGTGTCGTAACTTATACTTGATGGGTTATTAGACCACCTTGATGAGGTCGGCCCTGTATAAGTCATGTGGGTTAAAGGGTTATTAGACCACCCTAATGGGGGTCGGCCCTTTCAGCATTATGTTAAGTGGTTAAGTTGAGGCCGACCTAGTAAGGTTATTAGGCAAGTCAAGTCAAGTATAAATAGAGTGCGGGAGGCACTCTATTTTATCATTCACTTTCTCACTTATACACTCATTTGAGAGTGGCGCACTAGTGGAGGAGGAGAAGCTACTGCTAGGAGACTATCTCTTATGCTTGGGTTTTGTAGCATTGCTCTATCTATCTTTGAGGAAGTTATTGGGGTTTTTCACCTTTATGGTTTTCCCCAAGGAAACTCTGTGTGTCTATTCTCTCTTGTGATTGCTTCTTGTGATTGATATGTTGTACATGTTATTCTCTCAGTTAAGATGCTAGAGTATATTGAATTGATGCTCAAAAATTAACATGGTATCAGAGCTAACCTGAGAAGAAGACATTGTGCAGTTGCGGAAGCTAGGGCTTCTTGTTTTTTGGGCTTCTCTCCAGATATATTGAAAGGAAGGAGGCTAGATTGACTCTCCTTAGCAAGGTGCATCTTTCTGTCCAATCAGAATTCAATTATGAGCACTTTTAGTTTTGGCCCTAAATATTAGGGTTTCCACAAAAAGTGGAATTTCTGAAATCTGAGACCATGGCTAGAAGCTCCTTGGAAAAATCAAATTTTAGAGCTTTGGATCGAACTTTTTGGTTGGGTGAAGCTCCAGGAAATTCAAACCCTAGTTTGGGGTCCTGTCAAGTGAAGCCGAAAATTAGGGTTTTTGCAAATGTTGGAATTTCTGAAATCCAAGACCATGGTTGGAAGCTCCTCTGAAAAATAGAAGTTTAGAGACCAAGATCGAACTTTTTGGATGGGTGAAGCTTCAGGAAAACCAAACCCTAATTCAGTGTCCTCCCAAGTGAATCCGAAAATTTGAAAAGCAAATTTGAGGGGTGAAACTTTGCAGTGCTCAAATTCTGAATATACCAGCTTGATCAGCTCATCAATGCGCATCTTTCCATCCTTTCATAAGTTTGAAATTCACAGTTTGAATTTTTAGGGTTTCTTTGACAAATCCTAATCCAGCTCCAGATCTAGTTCAGCAAATCAAGTGGTAGGACCTAATAAATTTTCTATTTCCATTTGAAGTACTTCTTAAGATGTCTCACCACACCAAGCTTGAGGATAAGCTTGAAGGGGTTGATAACTTCCGAGCATGGAAGTATAGGATTGGGTTAATGTAATGTCCCCATTTTGACCCCCTTTGTATTAAATCGTAAATGATGTAAATATTGTAATTTAATCATGGTGAGGAGCTCAAGGCCAAGGCCCCACCATTGATTTAGAGTTTTATGTATCGGAAATTAAATAAATAAATGCCTATGGTTCTTGTGCTAGAAAGGCACAATGTAAATAAGACATCATGTAAATACGGATTTTAATGAAAAACCCACAACTAGCTACGCAATGCAACAAAGAGATGGGGCACGATTCTACAAGGAATAGGGAGGGAAATTATTCAAACCCTTGAGCCAATGGTGTTAATCCATGTGTCAATGAGAAAACCCATAAACCACCAACTACCCATTTTGGGTTATGCACCCAATCATTTAATTCTTCCAAGAGTTGGTTGAGGCAGTTAATGCCTTGGGAATGAAGAGGTATGGTAGCCAATTTCGTGCATGGGCAAGCCATCAACCTGGGAAATCGTATTTTGTCTCCTTGGGCAAGAAAACACCCACGAAATGGTGCCCAAAGCAATTCTGAACAATCAGTCTTTCCTCTCTCACGTAGTCTAAACTACTGGGTCTTTCCCCATCACGTTTTTCACCATTTTCCTGCATTTTTCCATGGCTGGGAGCTCGTTTTTGTGTTACACAGTGGCTAGGGAAGGAGGACCACGATTTGGGACTATTATGGAGGTCGTTTTTGCTCCAGAATGTCTATGGACGTTTTTCTGAAAACGGATTTGGCTTCCCAGGGTTATTCCCCATCTTCCAGTTTCGTTTTTGGGTTTCCCACGTTTTTCTAAAGCTAATGAAAACCCCATCTTTGCGCATCTCACTATAAAAACGTTTCTTCATGCCCAACACTTATACTTTTTCTATTATGTGCATCCTTGTTTTGGTTTGAATCTGTGAGCAAGAAACTTGGGGTGGTAGTGGACAGAATTGGCTTGATAAACCTAGTGGGGGGGGAGATAACCTCTCAAGAAGATCAGGAGGGCTTCGGCTACTCTTCTATGCACACCCTGAGAGCACTAGATGGGGAAGGTATGGCTTGAGGGACTGTGCAACAGTGAAAAGAATACTTCCTTGTGCTGGGTGTGTAGGTATTGTGGGTGCCAAGCTAGATAGATCTTGTACGGTTAGCCCTGGCTCTGTGCTTGAGCTCACTAGCTTATCCACTCTTCCTTTCCATTTCCTAGCAGCCTGATAAACCCAATTGTAGATTGGCTTGGCTCATCTTTGTGTATGCTTGGCTATGTGTGAGTCTGTTGTTCCTTGTAGAGATCATGCCCAACTCGGGGGTGGCAGTTGTATCAAGAGGTTGATAAGCACAACTAGCCTATGGTTGGGTGGAACGTTGCAGTTGCATAGCCAGTTGCTTGGGACTACTTTGTTAAGATAAGTATTCTCTTGTGTTAACTTTTCTATTATTATTTGATGAATATCTTGAATGTATGATGGATGTGTTACCGAAATTAATTCCGCTGTGTTTTTCTTATAAACATACATTTCATATGTTCTTTTATATTATGTGAATGCTTATTTGAAAGCTTTATGGGGCTAGATTCCCGGTTTTAGCATCACGATCCTCTCTATCATGCTGGTATGATAGGAGGGGACTTTACAATTAATCCTTGAAGAGAATGAAGTGGACACTTACACAAATGAAGAGGTTCCAGTTCTAGAGGGAGATGAGACTAAGGCTTCACACAAGAAGAACTTGGTCAAAGCCAAGAGAATCATTGCTGATTCTATTAAGGACTATCTCATACCCCATGTGTCTTCCCTAAAGACACCTAAGGAGATGTTTGATTCCTTGACCAAGCTATTTGAAGGGAAGAACATAAATCAGAAGATGACATTGAGGAATCAACTAAAGAACATCCAGATCCAGAATGCAGAGACCATGCAGTCTCACTCTTCAAGGGTCTCCCAGATAAAAATAACAACTTGAAGCTATAGAGAATGGAGAAGTGGTAATGACCACTCTTAATGGCCTTCCTAGGTCACGGGATTCCTTCATCCAAGGAATTTGTGCTAGGAAAAACTTATCTCGTTCAGTAGGCTGTGAGAAGAATGCTCACAGGAAGAAGCTTGGATTATAGCTCGAGAAGAAAAGATGGGGAATGAAGATCAAGCTCTCGCAGCACATACCAAGGAGAGGAGACTTTTCCTCAGATTGTCCTAAGAACAAAAGGAACAACAACAACTACTACTACAAGTAATCTAACAGGTATGACTTATAGGTATGTTTTGAAATCTTTTCATGATTAAGTTTATAATATGATTGTCTTCATGTTATTAAGTTTAGTAACAATCTTGTTTAATTTTAGACTTGTCTTATCACCCTAGTAAAAGTATGAATGCATGATAGAAGACATTCATCGATTATGGTTATGACACTTATGATTGTATTATGATTGTACTAATGCACTGTGGTGTTGTATGAGGAGAATGTTATGCGCTAACATGAAGGTACAAATCAAGTCTTAGATCAAGACCATAGCGACATGAAGACAAAGACTCATCCATAGTCATGGATCACATAGAGGTATGTATAATTTGATGGTTAACTTATGAGTTATGCAGATCATTGAAGAGAACAAGAAAAACATTGCTAGACACAACTAGCAAATATGATGACCAGGTATGTTTTTCCTATATCAAGTTAGAATCCTACCCTATGTAAGGATCTCATACTTTTGTATGATCGATAATGATTACTCATGAAGTTACAAGTTTGAGTAATCTAGGGTTTATGCATATTATGTCTCTTACCTTCATTGATGAGATGACTAACCAGAAGATTTCTATGGTCAAATATGAATATACATGAGTAAGAGAATTCTTCCCTAAAACTTTGAATGCTAATGCTTATTATCTGTGTTTGAAATGATCATGACTATACATCTTTAAGATTATTGCGTTTTGATAGTATTAAGATTATACTAATGAATGTATGATTATGTATGAGATCTCGAGGATAACACAATGATGATACTAGTAAGCATGCATAGTGATCGAGGATGGATATAAGTTCAAGGACAGGTAACCCAGGAAGCAAAGATCAAGAGGGAGCACACTCCAGTAGTTCCTGCAAGGAAGCAAAGTTTGAGAGGGAGTCCACCCAACAAACAAACAAAGATAAGTATTTGAATTGTCATTTCTTGTATATTTGATTGTTTAAATAATATTGTTCAATGATGTATATACTTATGTTCCTAGACTTAGGTTGTGTATCGTGCATATTAGAATAATTGCATTAATGAATAGTATACCACTAATATGCATGTAATGGGTAAGTGGCCTATGGCACTGTACAACATTTCATTGCTACTTATCTAGAGTGAAACCTCTTTGTTGACATGTTGGGAGTTGTGCACACTCTTAACAATGTTCTGGTAGAGATTGAAAGGCATCTAGAAAGTTACGAGATATGGATAAATGTTGTATTGAAGCATTGGCTAAATTAATTGCATGACTGTATGACATATTTCTTTATGTGTAAGAATTTGTTCTGAAAACTATGAGATGTTTCTAATCATGCAATTTAACTTGTCTTGTAGGAAAGATGGTATACCATCACCTACAAAAGAAGGACTACAACATTTACTCCAGCAACAAAGATATCTATTGAAGAATCTGAAGTTCCCAAGATCTGGGATGAAGTAATGATCGAAGAGTACCAGTCGATCATGAAGAATGATGTTTGGGATGTGGTCCCAAGAACTGAAGGGAAGTCTGTTGTGACTTCCAAGTGGATCTATAAGATCAAGCATGCTGCAGTTAGCAGCATAGAAAAATACAAAGCGAGATTTGTAGCTCGTGGCTTCTCCCAGAAAGAGGGGATAGACTATGAAGAGACTTTTGCTCCTGTAGCCAGGTACACTTCCATTAGATCAGTACTTGCTCTGGCTACAGTGATGAAATGGAAGATACACCAGATGGATGTCAAGACAGCTTTCTTGAATGGTGTAGTCGAAGAGGAAGTGTATGTGGAGCATCCACTCAGTTTTAAAGCACATGATAGAGGGACTCATGTGTGCAAACTGAAGAAAGCCCTGTATGGTTTGAAACAGGAACCCAGGACCTGGTAGAGCAGAATAGACAGCTTCCTATCCAGTTTGGGATTTACCAAGAGTAAAGAGGATTCCAACCTTTACTACAAGGTTGTGGAAGGCAATCCAATGATACTACTATTGTATGTGGATGACCTGTTTGTTACAGGTGAGGATAGATTGATTGCCGACACGAAGAGGAAGCTTGCTGCGGAGTTTGAGATGAAGGACTTGGGGATGATGCACTACCTTCTAGGAATGGAGGTGTGGCAGAGTGCAGATGGAATCTTCCTTGGACAAGGGAAGTATGAAGTAGAGATCCTGAAGAGGTTCGGGATGATGGACTGCAAGGCCATGGCCACACCTAAAGCATCAAACCTGAATCTTTTGTGTGATGCTTCATCTGATCCGGTTGATGTCACTGTGTATCGTCAGATGATTGGGTCCTTGATGTACCTGACAAACATGAGACCAGATATTTTCTTTGCGGTGAACACATTGAGCCAGTTCTTGACGGATCCAAGAAATGTTCACCTAGTTGCTGTAAAGCATACTCTGAGGTTCCTGAAGGGTACAATTGATTATGGGCTCAAGTATGATGCAAATCAAAAGTTTAACCTGCATGGTTATGTTGATTCGGACTGGGCAGGCAATGCTGCAAATAGGAAGAGCACTTCTGGGTGTTGTTTTAGTATGGGATCAGGTGTGATCTCTTGGTTTAGCAGGAAGCGCTCCTACGTAGCACTGAGTACAACCGAAGCATAGTATGTTGCATCTTGTTCAGCTAGTTGTGAGGCAGTATGGCTCGGGAAGCTACTATCTGATCTATTTGATCTCCCATTGGAGGCTACCGGTATCTTTTGTGACAACCATAGTTGTGTGAAGCTGTCTGAGAATCCGGTGTTCCATGACAAGTCAAAGCACATTGAGATCAAATATCACTATATTAGGGATATGGTGCAGAGAGGAGCAATGAAGCTCCTGTATGTTGCGACGGATGAGCAGGTTGCAGATGTGTTGATGAAACCACTAGCCAGAGTGAAGTTTGAGTACTTAAGAGAGAGGCTTGGTGTTCTCCAGATAGAAGATACTTCGAGGAAGAAGTGACGGGACACATTTGCAGGATCCATTCCAAGCATTGTGAGAGGAGAATCCTTCCCATGGCTATGGATGTAAGCACTGTGTGATGAGCATCAAGACGATGCTCCAGTTATTGCTTTGTATATGGATCAGTTGGATGCTTGATATGATCAGTTTGATCATGTATTTGTATATGCATCATGTTGGATGCTTGATATGATTAGTTGGATCATGTATTTGTATATGCATCATGTTGGATTCCTGATATGATCAGTTAGATCATGTATTTGTATATGCATCATGTTGGATGCTTGATTTGATCAGTTTGATCATGCATTTGTATATGCATCATGTTGGATGCATTGTATGATCAGGTGGATCATGTATTTATATATGTATCAGGTGGATGCATTGTATGATCAGGAGGATCATGTATTTATATATCAGGTGGATGCATTGTATGATTAGGTGGATCATGTATGATGATATGTATCAGGTAGATACTTGGTATGCATTAGGTGGATATATTGTTTGATCAAGATGATCACAGATGACAAGCTTCAGGATGTTGCTCCAGATGATATGCATCAGGATGATGCTATGATGATGATCAGGATGATCACTGATGACGAGCTTCAGGATGTTGCTCCAGATGATATGCATCAGGACGATGCAGTGATGATGATCAGGATGATCATGTGTGATGAGTATCAGGACGATACTCTGGATGATATGCATCAGGACGATGCTATGATGATGATCAGGATGATGTATGATGAGTATCAGGTTGATACTTCGTAGCCGTGGACAGGTTGTGAAGGTAGCATAGAAAATATCCTCAAGATCCGGATAGGTAGAGCAATGTTCTCGTAACAACCTAGGATATAGTGATCCGGATAGGTTGAGTAGTAAACTTGTAAATAAGTCCTGGGATGCTTTTTAGAGTACTTGCAGGATGCAAGACACTCTTTAAAGGTTTTCCTAACCACATGTAATCAGCCCTAGGGATCCGAGAGGTTGAGCAGTAAGCTCGTAATCAGTCCTGGGATGCTCTTTAGAGTACTTGCAGGCTGCAAGACACTCTTTAAAGGCTTTGTGGTGTGTGGGGTCACATATAATCAGTCCTAGAGATCCAATAGGTTGAGAAGTAAGCTCGTAATCAGTCCTGGGATGCTCTTTAGAGTTCTTGTAGGATGCAAGACACTCTTTTAAGGTTTTGTGACAGTCAACATGTAAAAGATCCTATAGTCTGAGCTAGGTTTTGTTGACGCACGTAATAAGTCTTGGGATCCACAGTATGGCCAGTGATGATGAAGACCTACAGGTGGTGGGCCTACATCCAGCATGAAAAAGGGCTGGCTCTGTAGAAATTCCTATGATGAGTAGATTGGAGATTGATTGAGATAATAGCAGCAGTGACGATGACGATGTTTCTATGACGATGATCCAGAGAAGAAGACTTTTGCTAGTAGATCTGTGTCGAGCAAATACCTTCCTACTTAAGAGGGAGTGTTGATGTATTTGTAACTTTAGAATGTACTTCATATATGTATATTGTATTCCTATAGAGATGTTATTATTCCTCTATACGGAAGTGTCGTCATTTATATTATAAGTGTCGTAACTTATACTTGATGGGTTATTAGACCACCTTGATGGGGTCAGCCCTGTATAAGTCATGTGGGTTAAAGGATTATTAGACCACCCTATTGGGGATCAGCCCTGTCAGCATTATGTTAAGTGGTTAAGTTGAGGCCGACCTAGTAAGGTTTTTAGGCAAGTCAAGTCAATTATAAATAGAGTGTGGGAGGCACTTTATTTGATCATTCACTTTCTCACTTATATGCTCATTGGAGAGTGGCGCACTAGTGGAGGAGGAGAAGCTGCTGCTAGGAGACTATCTCTTATGCTTGGGTTTTGTATCATTTCTCTATCTATCTCTAAGGAAGTTATTGGGGTTTTTCACCTTTATGGTTTTCCCCAAGGAAACTCTGTGTGTCTATTGTCTCTTGTGATTGCTTCTTGTGATTGATATGCTATACATGTTATTCCCTCAGTTAAGATCCTAGAGTATATTGAATTGATGCTCAAAATTAATAGAATGAAGGTTGCCTGAGCCTGAGCCCAGGCATCATTATCAGTTCCTCTACTAGACAAACTCCGAGCAGCGCTCTGCCGTAAACTTTCATTAAAGATGACGACTGTCTCATTCATAACCGGAATCAATCACTATAGAATCTTCGTCCTTTAGGGGGGGTTGTCTTCCGCCCCCAAAAGTGACCTACGGGGGGGTTTTTGGCTTTGGGGGCAGTTTTGGAAAAACCGCCCATAAAGGCACCGATGTTAAAAACATTTCCCTTTAAGGGCAGTTTTTGACGTGATTGGAACCACCCCCAAAAGTGACTTTTGGGGGTGGTTTGTGACCCCCCTCGTAGAGGTCTACGTAAGAGTTTTTAAACCCCCCTCGTAGACCCCTTCATAGAGACCTATGGGGGCGGTTTTGAACCCCCTTCATAGAGACCTACGAGGGCGGTTGTGAACCCCCCTCATAAGCCCCCTCACACAAACCTACAGGGGCGGTTTGGAACCCCCCTCGTAGAGGACTATAGGGGAGGTTTCAAACCCCCCTCGTAGAGGCCTATAGGGGTGGTTGTGAACCCCCCTCGTATAGTCCTATAGGGGTGGTTTGGAACCCCCCTTGTAGAATCCTATAAGGGCATTTCAAAACCCCCCTTGTAGAGGCTTATAGGGGCATTTTTGAACCTCCCTTGTAGAGGCCTATAGAGGAGGTTTGGAACCCCCCTCGTAGATGACTATAGGGGCGGTTTCGAACCCCCCTTGTAGATTCCTATAGGGGTGGTTTAGAACCCCCCCTAAAAGTCCTTATTACAAACCTTTGGGGGAGGTTACAAAACCCCCTCATAGGTACCTACAAGGGTGGTTCTAAACCCCCCTCATTGTAACATACAAGGGCAATTTCGAACCCCCCTCGTAGTGACATATGAAGGTGGCTTAGAACCCCCCTCGTAGTGACATATGAAGGCAGTTTAGAACCCCCCTCGTAGCAACATACAAAGATGGTTTGAAACCCCCTCTATAGCCATAGTAAATCATAATAAAATATATTTTATTAAAAATACCAATATTGCACTATCAGTAGGGCATGGAGGAATCAAACCATCGACCTCCTGCTTGTAATGTAGGCGCTCTTCCATTGAGCTAGAACCCTTTCAGAATTGTGGAGAGGAGAATATGAACACCCAGATTGCATCATTCGTAATTCTAAGAAAAGACAATAATATCCAAAGACAACCATGCTTAAAATCTAATTTATTTTTCAAAACACATTGATAAGCACAAAAATCTACCATAATAAGCCTAGAGCTCCTTCTAACTTTTGGAACTATTTGAAGAGACCCCAAAGATGTCTAACCACAAAAATATACATAAGTAATTTCACATAGGATCTTTGTTGGTAAAGAAACTGGGATTTAAGTCCCTCGTTTACAGATAATTAACATTTATCATATACTATATCCACGGGGTATACTTCAAAATTGCTAAACACCATAACCATAAAAGCATTACAAGATTATACTAATCCAATGAAAATGAAATGAAATGCAAGAAATCATAAAATTGTTAATGAACTCACCTTCATTTAGTAAGGCCTGGAAATGCTTGCAAGGCTTTGGGAAAAGATGCATAAATGTCCGCAAGGCTTTGGGAAAAGGCCCAAAAATGCCCGCAAGAAAGTATTTCAATTGTATGAAGCCACTCAAATATAAAATACTTGTCGTCATCCTAATGTATGCCACATACTATACCTTAGCAAATATTCAAGGTGAATTCTTAAACCACGAGATTAGCTCGTAATGGAATCTCTTCCGAAATTCCAAAACAAAGACTATGATGCAAATGAATTATATTTTATAATATGAAAAACGTTAAGCATACATGCATAAAAGTCAACAAAGAAATAAATTCCAACCCCTTATTGCAAAATATATACATGGCTTCATTGGGGAAGGATAGTTGGAATGTTTTTCTCTTTTCTTTATTTTGTAAAGCATGCAGCTAATATTATGCAAAAAGTGTATTACTTCCTTTTTCTTTTTATCCCCATGCTTCAATTTCAAAGGTTGACCACATACCTATATCCCAAATTGTTAATTTCAAACTTTTCCCTCCTATTGTCATCAGATTTAACTTAAAGTCCATGCCTACATTTGAGCAATCAACCATAAATCAAGATTATTAACCACAAGCAATCCAAATAAAGGTGCGTGAACTATAAATTGAAAACAAAAATGAAGAATTAAAAGAACTACAAAGTAATGAGCTTAAGAAAGTGACACCTTATGAACTTCTGGGAACATTAAAAATTAAAGAACTAATGACCAAAGGACATTGATATGCAATTAAAATTACAACTATATATATTATAAACTAACAAAAATTGGAAAACATTGATTAAACCAATGTAAGGGTACTATACCAAATACAAGATTGCATAAAATTTACTTTCACTAGCATATGGGTGTAGGATACAATATCAAAATTGATACACTCTTTAGCCTTTTGAAAGCATTAGCCTTGTTGATTTATTGTCGATTCTGAGTCTGATGACTATGGTTGGTGTATATAGAGTATATTACTATATACACAAATCGAGGTGTAGGTCACTTTCCCCAAGAGGTTTTTTGAGCCTTAAATATAATAAATGATACAATATAAGGTTGGTCATGACTAAAAGTGAAAATTACACTTTTCTCAATATCTCAATAGAGGTAGTTGAATATGTATAAGGAAGCAAGAAGGTTCCTTGGAGGCCTTGGAATTCTTTGTGACTCTTCTATTATCAAAGTGAGGAGTAAAGTCAAGATTGATCATTGGACAGCTCTACATTGTGAAGTAGTCTCTTCTAATCAGTCCTTTCAATTTTTCCATGTGTATGCCCCTAATAATCCTCCAGAAAAATAAAACAATGTTCGAAACATAATTCCTTTCCTCCACTCCCCTCTTTAATGGAATCATTATGGGAAATTTCAACCTGATACTTAACAGCAAAGATAAAAGGGATGATCTAGGATACAGGACCCTTGTAGAGAAATTGTTGAATATCTGGTGTTCCAGTTTAGTTTCCAAGACATTATACCCAGGAAAGGAAATAATACATGGACAAATATTGGGAAAATGGTTCTGGATTTGACTATTTAGATAGGTTTCTTATTCAAGATTATTTCTTGCATGATGGGCTAAATTTAGGCTCCTCCATCATACCTTCAGTAGGCTCTAATCACAAGCCTACCACTCTGGAAATCAAAAGCCTGAAAATTATGGCCTCCTTTCCTTTAACTTTAGTTTAATTTTGTTGAAGCATCATCAATTCAGAGACCTATTTCTTCATCTTGGCTCTACCCCCTGGGTTTATAGGGTTTTGGAGATTTCCTATGGGAACAAAAAATATAGAGTATTAGGAAAGATATTAACGAATTGATGAAATCAAATGTTCAGGATCCTGGTGAGAGTAAATATTATGAGAAAATCCTTCAAGGAATACGAAAATAGATTGATGATGTTAGATATTCCAATGCCCTGGTGGAAGAAGAGAAAAAGGTCAGCCTCAAAATTTTCAGAACCCATTACAATGAGGAGGAATATTGGAGACAAAGGACTAAGTTTCTTTGGTTATAGGCACGAGATCAAAATACAAAGCATACCATGCTTTGTATTTTGAGGGATTAACTCACTTTTCATACCAGGTTTTATATTGAGGGATTAACTTGCTTTTCTCACAGTGTTCCCTGCAGAGATCGACACATCTGCCTCAGGAAGGTTTAGGCCTATATCACTTGGAAATGTATCATATAAAACCTAATCAAGATAATATCACAGCACCTCAATCCATTGATCTCATAGTGGTTTTTGAAGCCATCCACTCAGCAAAAGCTTTCAACAGGAGGAACATGGTTCCTAAAGCTACATATGGCAAACACCTTTGACAAAGCGAATTAAATTTTTTTCTCAAAGTTTCAGGGGTATTTGATTCTGCTGAAGAATTCATATCCTTGTTAAAAGGATGTATTTATTTTCAATGGGTATCTCCCTTAGTTAATGGAAGGCCCATGAAGTTTTTCAATGGCACTAAAGAGCTAAGGAAGGGATGTCCACTTTCCCCTTATTTATATATCCTTATGGAAAAATGTTGGGAAGATCTCCAAAAGCAGAAAGAACAATGGAAAGCTTCCGAGTATCCAATTGGTCCAGGGGACCAAACCTATAATCCATTCCTAATTTGCTTCTGGAACCACCCTTCTACATGGTAGAGCTTAGACTGTTACGACTAGAAGAGTTAAACATTCTATTTCTAAATATTTGAATGCATCAGGGGGTCAATTAAATAACAGAAAATACAAATTTATGGCATGAATGTTGATGAAGTCACCCTTTATAGAATAGCTAAAAAATGTGAGCTCTGCACTGAGAGAAAATGGAGATCCATTACTTATCTGGGAACCTTTCTTTCCTTGGTAAACCTAAGATATACAGACTAGCTTCATGTGATTGAAAAACATAAAAGGAAAAGAGCAGACTAGAGCACTAAATGGTTGAATCCCTAGTCCAGAAAAATTCTCATAAAATCAATCCTCTATAGCCTCCCCATTTTATATGTGCTCAACCCTGTCATCCCCTACTGATATCTTAAATAAAATGGGTAGGATGATTTAAAAAATCCTCTGGAAGGTTGGAAAGAAGTCAAGGGGAAGGGAATTTCCCTTGATATCATGGAAAGATTCAATCCCACCCATCCTAGGTGGACTGGGTATCAACAAGACCAAGCTCAAACACGTTGGAATGGGATCCATGATCTTGTGGAGTCTGATCAGTGGGGATTCGACCTGTTGGAAGCACATCATTTAAGGGAATACCTTGGAGCATGAAGGAAATTCATATTCAAAGATATCCCTTACCTGTCTGGTTCACAAATATTGAAATTCATCATTAGTCAAAGGATAAATCTATTTGATTCCTAAGGAGTCTTACAGTCAGCATCTAAGAGGATTCTATCCTCAGATCCCCCCTCTAAAATTTATATTGAGACCTTCCACCCCTCAGGAAATGGTGTTTAAGCAATAAAATATCTACCTCATAAGACATCTCTTCTTGATCAATATTTGATACCCGTCTAAGAGAAATGGCATTCCCCTATTCTGATCCCCAATGCCTTGACTCCCCTTTTATCCGGAGAAATGGAATTCCCCTATTCTGATACCCAATTCCTTGACCCCCCGTTGTTTTGTATCATTGGTCTCTTGGCAGGGTAAGCTCCTATATTAAAAGTAACAAAAGATTTGTAATATAGGGCTCTAAATCTGGAAGATACTCTGTCAAAGAGGGATATCTAAAAATTCTTGGTAGGGATTGTCCTCATATTCCAATTGGCATCAGGTAGAATAAAATTTGGCTAAATGGACTTTCCCTAAGAGACTTATTTTTCCTTTTTTCTCATGGGAAAATTTTAACTGGGAAACATTTGATCAAGCATTTGAAGACTGTTAGTGTATATAACAACCAAAATGGAGAAAAACACAATTGACAAATTCTAAATAGTAGCAAACCATGAACCCTAAACTTCCATAAACCCTGACAGCAATAAAAATCACAACCAAGGCCTTGAAAATTCTAAGGAGAAGAATTTTACATGGGTTTATTGTGCAAATATTCCTAGAAATACTGCAGTTGTTCTGTAAATTTTGGAAAAACGAAGTGTAGTCAAAGCATAGACATATTCAAATACCACCTAGTTCAAATTCCTAGGCATGGCATTAATTCCTGTCTTGTTGTCCCCCAAGAGGTTAAACATCAAGCAAGTTTGGCACTTAAAGCCAAGAAAGCAAAAATAAACAAAGAAATGCCAGTGATTGCAACTCGGAAAACTTGTTCTAACACCTCCTTGTTGTCCCTATCTGTAGAATCCAGCATGCCAAACCCAAGTTTCACTACCACAATCTCAAAGTCAATTCCAAACCCAAATGCCTATGCTTCCTATTCCTTGGTCCTACAAATCTCAGCCGTGAGGTGGAAATATAAACACTTTTTGTACCCCACACACAACAAACCTAGCTCAAGGAGTAGGGGTTGGAAAAATAATGTACATACACAGGAAAGGAAGTTCATTACCATTTTTTGGAATTACTTAGACATTCTATTCAACTGTGCTAGGAGCCTTTATTGGCAGGATATGATTGGAGTTGTTGCTATTGCGAGTCCAGGGTTCAAATCCCCTACATGTGAGATCCTTAAGACTTATTTTCTAGCCAAGAGTGTTAAAGATGTCAACCTTGTGCTTGCAAAGTATCGTAACTACTGGAGCAAAGACAAGTTTCACAGTCATGAGTAATGGTTGGACAAATACCAGGAATGGGACCCTAATAATGTTCCTTAAATTTGTTGATGCCTCGGACAGAATCAACACTGCTCAAATGTTTTGTGATCTGATGGATGAGTTTGTTCATGGGCTAGGTGAACATATTGTATAGATCATCACCAATAAATCAACTAATTGTACGGCCTCTGGTACACTATTTATGATTAGGTACCCCACCATATTTTGGACATCTTGTGCTGCACACTACGTAGATTTGGTGTTGAAGGACATAGGTAAGACTAATGGGGTAAAGGAGGTTGTGGACTAACAAAATACCTTTTTAATCACACTAATCTCCTCACTATCATGAGAACATACACAGTTTTTTCAGGGGCACATTGTCAAGAGTTTTATTATGTTTTATGTGGTAACTAGGAATTTTATGTTTTGCAAAAAACCATGGCATATAGTTAAACAGGGAAAAAGAAGGAAGGGAAATGTTGTTTAGTTGCTAAGAAAATTTGGTTCTTGTTTTTTATGGGGTGTGTATTGGAAAATTAATAAATCAAATTTATTTAATTCTAGTAAATCAAATTTTCTTCTTCCCTTGTAGATATAGAATCCCTAACTGTGTGGAAAGAGGAAATAGAACATATTAACAATACAAGTTCTACATTCATGCAATCTGTGGGTTGACTTGTTGTTTGAACTTTGGATGACCCTTTTGTGCAAAATAATTATTTATTAGTTTTCTTGACAATATTACTTGCTAAGAATAAATCACCTCAACATGCATTTGGGAATAATACTACCCACCCCTTGTTGTTTACTCATGTTATCCTTAAAAAACAGTTAATTCTTCCTTCAAAATGAAAATTGATATTGTCATTATTGTTTATTTAGTGTGACCTCACCCAAAACAACAATTTGCATGCTCTAGATCCTTAATGGAAAGCAAGGTGCATGCATGTATGCTTTCAATGGGAAATAAAGGCAACAAATCATATTCCTCAAATAAGATAACTTCCAAAATTCTGACATGCATGGAAGAGCTTTAATGGATAAGCATGGAAATTTTAGAGGTGATCAGCCCAATCAATATTGCACCTAACCAAGCCTGCCATGCTTTATCTTATCACAAATAGCTCATTCAAGGTTGGAAAGTTAGTTTTTCTCTGTTTCCTTACTGTCTTTCCAAATTCATTTTAGGAAGAGATGGTCCTCAAACAATCATTATGCAAATCCACACCACATACATGGTGCATGGAGGATACAGAGTCCAAAAGACTTGATTCATCTAAAACACCTACAAAGTTTGATTTGAGACCATCCCTATTTGAGGAACCTGCTACCAATAGAACTTTCCTTTCACATGAATACTTTGAATTTCCTATAGAATGAGTAGTCTCAACCCTAATTTTGAGCAATCTCTTGTAGTTAAATATGCCCTTGAATGATTTCTATTAATCTAATCTGCTAGTCTCATTCTGTAGTTGCTTCATTTTCCATGTATAAATGACAACCTGTATAACATACTGACTTCCATACTAAATTTTTGTATTAAGTTGTTGGAAACACTAAATTAGATGACACCTACCAGAGAAAACCTTCGACATTGCATTCATTAAGATGAAACAATAGTTATGTCACTCCATACTATTAGAAAAGAATCATTATAGCATTTCTTCTTTGATAAATCTCCAAATATACACCTAAACTGTTGGAAACTCACCATATGTGTCCTTTACTCAACCTTAAATTGGAAATTTCATGCAGATCTACAAAAGGTAAATCACTCCTAAGCTAAACCTTCCAAAAAATCTCCATTTAAGAATTAGCTTTCTCCAAAATATATTTCATGTAAGTTTTAGCCAAGGAAATTAAATTGCATGGAAGGATTGGATATAGCATGATTAGGCTTTAAAATCTTGTTAGGATCGAGAAGACTGTTAAATACTAAATATGAAGGTAGTCAACTTAGCTTTTTTGCTTGACCAAGTTAGCATCAGGAATATTGCTTTCAGGCCTTTTTTGTTTGGGAGGAATTAACACACTTAGTAAACATGGATACATAGTGGAGTAGGATTTTGGCTATGTAAAAATTAGGAAACTTGAACTAAGGTTTTGGAAAGTCAAACTAAGAAAAAATGACAACTAAACATAACAATTCAAATTAGGGTTTTGGAAAGCAATTTAGGGTTTTAGCATAATGCAATTTTTGAATCTCATATAAATAAAAAACCCTCCAACTAGTTTCCATGTGTCACACAAAGAACAATTCACCTACTCAATGTTAGATTTGACTCATACACACTGAAATCCTAGAAACCACTCCACCTTTACATACTTGGAATCTTGACTTCACATCCTATACCTACTAAATATAGACATGCCCCAAAAAGTAATCTAGCTCCAAAAAAGTAGAAAAAGTTGGAAAGGATGAAAATGATGATAATGAGTCATATCTAAAAGTATATACTGCAAGATATAGCAATATATTGCATGTCAATGAAATAAGTACCATTAGACTTCATCTTTTGCAATGAATCCAAATATGTGCTTAGAAACGCTATGCAATCCCTAAAAAACAAACTACTAAAAATCATAGTGTTGTGAAAGTACTTACATGTCACCCAAAATGGGCTCATCAACATCGTGAGCTCATGAGGACCAAGAAGATGTAAAAATATCTTTACATGTGGGCCTTGGAACTCTGACTCCTACGAAAACGTATACTGCTAAAAATAGTTTAGCAATTTCTCTTAATCTAGTGAAACTTACTCTATAGCAAGATTTGATCACTGTAGCAATCTTTTATCATTGTTAGGCCCTGGATGCACCTATGATTGAACTAGCACGATGCAATATATGTGCATCTTAACCCTCCATCTGCATAAGAAAATCTAGGTGCTAACAATGGAAGCTCAAGTGGCTCAACTGATAGATGAATAGTTGCATGGCGTATGCATTAGTTGAGTTTCTAGCCTGCACAACTAACCCAAGTACCGTATAATTCTATGAGGTCATTAAAATGCATTACTTTTGTTTAAAAAACACACGAATGTTGTGGGAAAGAGCTAAAAATTCGTTTGGGTATTAAAAAAAAAATTGCTTTTTGATTTGGCATTCTAGAGTCTCTTCTTTTGCCCGGGATATGTTTGGATACCCTGCTCAAGCAGACACATGGAGGTTTTGAGTTATCTTGCACTCTAACTCTCCCAATTCTCCTCTCAAGTAGACACATGGAGGATACAGACAAATCAACATATAAATAAGAATTTAAAACTCACTATTAACTCTTCTAAACTGACAACCGGACTACTCCAGAAAGGGCACTCCAGTTAGAGATAGCCATACTAAAAAATCACCAACAGGCATCAAGCATTGACCGAATATGAGATTTGTTTTCTCTAGGTAGGAAGCACTATACAAGAGGAGTGAGGTGCACTAGAAAAGAGGAATCTAACTATAAATGAGGCCCATTCAATCTTATTAATAATAACACACAACAATGACCAATAATTAGTCCAATTGCACCTGAAAAATAAAAGTAAAAGAACCCCAAAGAGTAGGAAATCCCTAAAAAATAGGAAATTATTCCAAACAAAGGAAACGATGTGGAAAACATATTCAAGGAAATAAACTAACAGTTATCAGACTCAGATTCGGTTCGAACTTAGTGAGGGAAAATATTAAGACTTGACTTGTACTCTGTGAGAGAAAACTTGCATTGGTTTCACGTTTGCATGCATTTGTATATTGCTGACACAATTTCTATGTTTTGCAAAGGATGTATTATTGACTTTGTAACCCTTACTACCTTTTTTTCTAAAAATTTGTAATTGATAACTACTTCAGAAATCATTTTCCTTGGACTTCCCTAAAAAGAAACTGGACTTATCCCTATCTAGAATGCTATTGAACTTCGGAGAATGCACTTTGTTTTGTGCTCACATGCACAAAAAGAACAGCTTAGATGTGTTTTATGGAACTTGACATTTATATAGAGTCAATGTTCATCATTTACTATACAAGCTAACAACATGTTCTCTACTTGACAGAGGTCAAAAGGTACTTAACCCTAGAAAATTTAATCTGATTGTAACCCTTCAATCCTTTCATGTTGAAGATAAATCAATGCCTACCATTTTTATTTTTTGTATTTCCGCTTATGTGACCTAGTGTCAACATCAAATTCAGTAGTGGCATCTAGCTCGGTCAAGTCATTGTTTTCTATTTGACTCATTGAATTCGAATATTCACTAATCCAAACTGAAATTGTAGAAGAAGCAATGTTCTTCATCCAATATATTTACAATCATATGAGGGTTTTTAGCACATGCAAAAGGAAAAGAGATTATACATCTTGTAAGAACTAGATTTGCGACCAGCGTCATTTACTTATGTCAGGAACCCATGTCTTTACTTTGTTAGTATATTGTTGTTGGACGCATATGCTTTGTAAGTCGTCCCGTAGTATTTGTTGATCCATAGTTTGTGTTATTGTTGTTGGCGCATATGCTTTGTAAGTCGCCCGTAGTATTGTTGATCCATAGTTTGTAGTGGCCCATGGTTTTGACCCCACATGCAAAAGGAAAAGAGATTATACATCTTGTAAGCACTAGATTTGCGACCAGCATCATTTACTTATGTCAGGAACCCATGTCTTTACTTTGTTAGTATATTGTTGTTGGACGCATATGCTTTGTAAGTCGTCCCGTAGTATTTTTTGATCCATAGTTTGTGTTATTGTTGTTGGCGCATATGCTTTGTAAGTCGCCCGTAGTATTGTTGATCCATAGTTTGTAGTGGCCCATGGTTTTGACCCATAGTATTGGCACCTAGACTTAGTATATAAGTGTGTGTTGAGGCCTATGAAGGCACCGTGAAGTTAATTGTATTGAGCTTGGTCAAAGGAGGTTACCCCCTCGAAGTGGCCTATGATCAATATAAAAGTAATTCTGAGTTTTGTTATTTCTAATATCTCATGTATTTACATTAATTAATTATTGCAGGTTCATCACATCTAGTATCAGAGCACTTTCTTGGGATCGCTGAGTGAAATTTCAGCCAATTTTTTTTTCGCATCTGTTGCAGGTTCGGATTTGGGAATAATCCCTATCCGCTTAACTATGGGAAGTACTTGGGCATAAGCCCTAAAACACATTGTGAGGAGTACTAGAGGAACCCCGAAGTAGCTGGCCCATTAAGAGGACCTGCCAGCAAAAAGGGCAACGACCCCTACCTGATTGACTAGTTCCCACCCGTGACGTAAACCAAGAGCTGTCATTTGTGAAAAAGCGGTTATCAGTTTTACCTGAGCCGTGAAGTGAGGGGTACTGCCCCAATACGCAAGCCGTCAGACAGCATTGGTGGCCGAGTGAAACCCATGAACTGTTAGGAAGCTGCACATACCTGGGGTCCATATCTATTTTTAGCTGAACTATTGTTGATCACTGTTGCGCCGTTTCAGATCCAGCCGTTCAGGTCCATTTTGAAATTCATTCCAGATCCAGCCATTTTCTCCATATCTCCCTTGTTTTCACTCTGTTTCCCTTGAAACTTCCTGGGAACCCCTGTAATCCCATTCTGCATATTTCATTCCTGAGGACCCTATCCCCACTTCCACTTCCTAAAGCCCGAAATCCCACATTTGTCTATTTTTAGGGTTTGCCATAACTTCCTCGGATTTCACCCAATCACCTTCAAATTTTACCACAGCGTTCCTTTCCTAATTCTGCTTCTTTGTCCCTCTCTGCCAAATTTTCCCATTCTTTCACCCCACTTCTGAAATCCTCCTTTTCTGCTTCCCTATCCATTCGACAATGTCCAAATCCTAGTCAAACCCCAATTACCCTTCAGATTTTTTCCGAAATCCAGATTTTCTTTTACTGAAACAGTTTCTGTTTTGTTTTTCTACCCAGTCAACAAACAAAAAAAAAACTCCTGGTTATGGCTGTCACCCACGCAGGAGCAAAAACCATGGAAGAAGCACTTGCAGCCATCCAAGTCAAACTCCAGGATCTTGATGAAAAATTTCTCGGCCTCCATCTTGAACATTCAGCCATGGACAACAAACGGTAGTCTGAGTCTTCATCAGACAATGGGTTCTCTTCTTCTAGCAATTTTCATGGTCCGAAGCTTGATTTTCCTCGCTTCAATGGTACTGATCCAACTAGATGGATCTATCGTACATAACAGTATTTCAATCTACATAATACTTTTGATGTCAACAAAGTTCCACTTGCATCCTTTGATTTGGAACAGGAAGCTCTTCAATGGTACCATTGGTACATCAAGGCTCATGAAGAGCCAAAATGGCCAGACTTTTGCAACCTTCTTTTGCAATGATTTGGTCCCAGTGATTTTGATGACTTCACAGGATCCCTCACTAAACTTCGCCAAATTGGTACTATGAGAGAATATCAAACTGAATTTGAGAAACTAGCCAACCACACTGAAGGATTGTCTGATGACTTTTACCGGAGTTGTTTTATCAGTGGTCTAAAGGATGCAGTCCACTCTGAGGTCAAAATGTTATGTCCCAACACAATAATGTAAGCCCTGGGGTTGGCTAAGTTGGCAGAAGAAGAGATTGCATCCCAACAACGCTCCAAGCCCACTTTTGTTCCCTTCCGAAATATGGGTTCTCAACGACCACCCATACTGCAGGCTCCTCGACTAACTCCTATCAAGCATTTGTCTGAAACAGAGATGCAAGCACGCAGAGAAAAGGGGATTTTCTATAATTGTGATGAGAAATTCACTCGGGGACATAGATATGTTCAGCAAAAGCTCTATCTCTTGGATGTGGATTCTCCTCCTGCCTCTGAAATTGGTGACGAAGATCCAGATACAATAGATGCTCAAGTCAACATTCAGGAACCGCCTATTGACCCTCCATCTCAGGATGACCAGCCAGAGATATCTCTCCATGCTTTAGCTGGAATCACCACCCCCCAAACAATGCGGGTCAAGGGTTACTTCAAGAAGCTTTCTCTTAAAATACTCATTGATTCTGGTAGCACTCATAATTTCATTGACCCTTGGATCACCAAACAAGCCAATTGTTTTATCCATCCTTACTAAATCTTTGAAGTCATGGTTGCCAATGGGGGCACCTTACCTTGCAAAGGGAAGTGTCGAAATGTGCGTATCTCTATGGGAGATTATACCTTGCGCTCTGACATGTTTTCCTTGACCTTAGGCAGATGTGATTTGGTTTTGGGCACTCAATGGCTACGCACACTTGGCCCTATCTTATGGGATTTTACTGAACTTTGGATGTCGTTTTCCCTCAATGGACAAAAACACACATTGACAGGATTACAACCAGGGTCTCTCAGCATCATCAGTTCACATCGCATGGAAAAAATCCTCAAGAATAATTCACATGGTGCCATCGCTCAGATCCATTCCATTCAGATGCAACCATCAGCAGTCTCCACTACTCCTTTGGATCTACAACAAATTATGGATCGATATACAAGTGTCTTTGCTGAACCAGTGGGATTGCGACCTTCAAGGATAGAAGACCATCGTATTCAACTCCTTGCTGGAAGCGTTCCTCCCAACATCAGGCCCTATCGCTACCCATTTCACCAAAAAACGGAGATTGAAATGCTTGTCCGGGACTTATTGAAGCAGGGTATTATTCGCCCAAGCACTAGTTCCTTTTCTTCTCCAGTTCTTCTTGTTCACAAAAAATATGGGTCACGGCGCCTCTGCATTGATTTTTGAGCACTTAATCACCTCACCATCAAGGATAAGTTTCCAATTCCTGTTGTTGATGAGCTTCTTGATGAGCTTCATGGGGCTCAATTTTTCTCCAAGTTGGATCTTCATTCTGGGTATCATCAAATTTGGGTTCATGAGGATGATATCCCTAAAACAGCTTTCCGCACACATGATGGCCATTATGAGTTTTTGGTCTTGCCCTTTGGCCTCACTAATGCTCCTTCAACATTCCAGGCCTTAATGAATAAAATATTCCGGCCCTCCTTGTGGAAATTCATTCTGGTATTCTTTGATGATATCCTCATCTACAATAAAACATGGGTTGAACATCTCCAGCATCTAGATCTTGTCATGCAACTTTTCTCTGACCATCATCTCCACGCCAAACAGTCTAAATGTGTTTTTGTACAAAAGGAAGTTGAGTATCTCAGGCACATTATCTCAACACAAGGGGTTCACGTGGATCCTGCCAAAATCGATGCCATGAACAATTGGCCGCATCCTCAGACACTCAAGAGCCTTCGTGGTTTTTGGGGGTTGACTGGGGTTGACTGGCTACTACCGCAAGTTTGTCAAGGATTATGGGAAGATTGCAGCTCCATTAACTGCTCTATTGAGAAATGATTCTTTTACATGGACACATGCTACTCAGTGTGCATTTGACAAACTGAAACAAGCTATGTGTACTACACCTGTTCTAGCTATGCCCGATTTTTCCAAGCCCTTCACTCTTGAGAGTGATTCTTGTGGCAATGGACTTGGTGCTGTTCTCCTTCAAGATGAACACTCCATTGCGTTCACCAGCAAAGCCCTTTTAGGTAAGAATTTAGCTGCCTCTACATATGAGAAGGAAATGATGGTTATTTTGCATGCAGTACAGAAGTGGCGACCATACCTATTAGGGAATCATTTCTGCATCAAGACAGATCACCAGAGTCTGAAATATTTCTTGGAACAGTTTGTCTCCTCCCCAACACAACAGAAATGGGTTAGCAAACTCATGGGTTATGAGTATGAGATCACTTACAAGAAGGGTAAGGACAATATTGTGGCAGATGCTCTTTCTCGCACATTTGATGCCCAAGGTTCTCTTTCAGCTATTTCTATGCCTATTCCAAATTGGTTGCAATCTGTTCAACAAGGTTATGTCAATGACTCTTCCTTAGCTCAAATCATCCAATGCTTGACCAACAACCCTTCTGTTGTACCACATTACTCTTGGGATGGTGCTTCCCTAAGATACAAGGGTCGTCTGGTGCTTCCCCAGAGCACATATCTTCAACAGGCTGTCTTCTATGAACTCCATGCTTCTCCATCGGCAGGGCACTTTGGGTTCCTCAAAACGTATGAACGGGCATGGCGTAACTTCTTTTGGTAGGGCATGAAAAGGACAATTCAACATATGGTGGTTGAATGTGATACCTGCCAGTGCAATAAGGGTGAAACGACACTCCTCCAAGGATTGCTCGAACCCTTGCCCATACCTACATGGATTTGGATAGATATTTCTATGGATTTCATTAAAGGCCTAATTAAATCTGGAGGGAAGATAGTGATTCTCGTTGTGGTTGATCACCTCTCCAAATATAGTCATTTTTGTGCTCTCAGCCATCCCTATACAGCCTCCTCAGTCACTCAAATTTTCCTGGACCAAATCTTTCGTCTTCATGGCATCCCTTCTTCCATTGTCTCGGATCGTGATGTGACTTTCACCATTCATTTTTGGATAGAACTATTTCACCACATGGGCACCAAACTGAAGATGAGTTTAGGGTATCACCCACTAACAGATGGTCAGACTGAAATTATCAATAAATTCTTGGAAACTTATCTTCGTTGCTTCACCTCTGAACAACAACATCAGTGGGAAAAGTGGCTCCCTCTCGTTGAATGGTGGTACAATACCTCTTACCACACTGCCTCTAAAATGACACCATATGAAACAGTCTATGGTTAGGCACCTCCAGTTCTTCCTCCATACACCCCCAACAGTTCACTAGTTCAGGAAGTTGAGACGGTCCTTCGAAACCGCGATCAGATTTTTCGCATTTTGTGGGACAATCTTCACATGGCAAGAAATCGCATGAAGCAACAAGCTGATCAGCACCATTCATAGTGCACGTTTCAAGTAGGCGATATGGTTTTTCTTCATCTCCAGCCATACAAGAAATCCTCTCTAAAACTCAAAGGGCGTCATAAGCTCGCTCTAAAGTTCTATGGGCCATATCGGATTCTTCAGAAGATTAGGTCCGTTGCTTATAAATTGGAACTTCCTCCTTCTTCCCGCATTCATCCAGTATTTCATGTCTCTTGTCTGAAGAAAGTTCTTGGCACCAACATCAGTGGACAAACTATTTTACCCGAACTGGATAATGAAGGATCCATCCTTTTGGAGCCAGAGGCCATCCTAAATCAGTGCACTCGTCAGCTTCACTCTCGCTCTATCACAGAGGTCTTAATTCAGTGGAACGACATGCAACCAGAGGATGCTACATGGGAACCACTCCTTCAGACTCAACAACAATTTCCACATCTAAATCTTTGAGGACAAAGGTTTTTTTTTAAGGGGGAGGGGATGTTAGGAACCCATGTCTTTACTTTCTTAGTATATTGTTGTTCGACGCATATGCTTTGTAAGTCGTCCCGTAGTATTTTTTGATCCATAGTTTGTGTTATTGTTGTTGGTGCATATGCTTTGTAAGTCGCCCGTAGTATTGTTGATCCATAGTTTGTAGTGTCCCATGCTTTTGACCCATAGTATTGGTGCCTAGACTTAGTATATAAGTGTGTGTTGAGGCCTATGAAGGCACCGTGAAGTTAATTGTATTGAGCTTTCTCAAGGGAGGTTGCCCCCTCGAAGTGGCCTGCGATCAATATAAAAGTGATTATGAGTTCTGTTATTTCTGATATCTCATGTATTTGCATTAATTAATTATTGCAGGTTCGTCACAACTTACAGTGTATTGTTTTACAACAGTTAGATTTAAAGAGAATGTATGTGGCCATATTGTTTTACAATAGCTAGCTTTAAAGAGTATGTCTGTGGCCATATTGTTTTACAACAGCTAGCTTTAAAGAGAATGCCTGTGGCCCAACAAGGCATTCAAATTGATACTAGATCCTAATTTCATAAATTTATTTTTAATCTTGAATTCTAGTTTTTCAATTTTACTATCAATAGTAGTACTATGCCATGTAATTACTAATGACATGTACTATTCCAAGCACATAGTGGGAGAATAAAGGCAAAGTAACCCCTGAGTTTCAAAGACTTGTTGTTTGAATCTTGATCCAATGATGCTCCACATTTAGTTGTGAGAGAAATTGGAGTCTATTTCAACATATACTCCAAAATACACAACTGGATAGACGAGAAACACCAAATGATTTGGTGTTTGTCAAGTATAATCTCAAACTTTGAATGAAGTTACTGAGATGTTCAAACTCATCAGCAATCTTTTTACTTAATGTTGTTTAAGTACTATGTAAAAAAATTTGTTTCAAATGTATTTAGATTCTAATATTTATATTAAATTCTAAACTATTTGGTATAACACTTCAAAAATAACCATTTTTATGATCATTGAGATGGATAACGCAGATCCAACATCTAATTGGGTCATTGAGTATGGTGATGGCCAAGAGGACACTAGTCAACTGTCAAAGAAGTAGTAAGGATTCGATGTATGTGGAGTACACAGTGAGAACATGTACAAGATCTGATATGTAATTCATAAAAATAAAATCATTTTGCTTCATGCCATGGTCCATCATTTTGAATGATCCATGGCATTCTTTTATGTATTAGGTCATAACTATGGAAGATGAGAAGCCCACATGGGATAGAGCAATTACTAATGAGTAACTGAGATGAGAAGTTGTAAATGGAAGATCACAAGTTAAAATCCCCCTGGGTACTTGGGCTGGTGCAAGGTAATGATACCCAATTATGACACGTTAGTTGCAATGGCATTCTGGAAAAAAAGAAATATTATCATTAAAATCAATTATTAGAGGTACCTACAAAACATTTTCCGATTAGGTGTAAAAAGATGAAACGTAGAAAAACGGATGGCCTTTCGGAATATATAATTTTTATTTATGGAAAAGTGATATAACCAACCCAAAATGTCATTAATCGAATATTGGTATGTTATTTTTTTCTAAAACATAATGCACATGTTTTTTTTGACCCGCCTGTTTGCTATGTATATCTTCAATTTACGAGAAAAAAATATGTAGAGGCGTAGGCAACAGAAAACTCTTGTGTGGGGCTATTTTTCCAAAATTTTAAAAGTCAATTTTATATTTTTTTTAAATTACCGAAGTTAGTGAAGCCCTAAAACGACATTGTCAAGTTTTAATCCACCAGATCATGGTCTAAAAATAATCAAAATGCATTTTTTTTTAGGTTGTAGGTATTTTCATGCTCTTACGTGGGTTCTTTTCCGTTTTCGAAATAGGTAAGTCAATCAAAAGTTATAGGCTAAATAAACGACCTATGTTTTTTACAAATTTGACATGAGTGCAGTTTAAAATGAATTAAAAATAGAGAACAACAATAGATCTATTAAAAAATTATATATTTGGAATCTCCACACAGAGCTCGACAAGTGTGTGCAATTTCATCTGCAGTGCAGTAGTGGAGCTTATGCAGAATTAGCTATGAAAAACAGGAAGTTGCAGCGTTTGATGTTTTCTGCTATAAATCAGGGATAAATCAGACTGAACCTAAAGGTGCAATCCGAAGCTAATTCCAAGCCTGCAAGGGCGCCAAAAACAATTTGAATTCAAACACGCGCATGCGCAACTACACACATGTGCAAACACGCGCACGCATGATTTAAAGCGTGCACGTGTAGGTGCGCGCACGCGTCCTCGCGCGTACGCGCTATTGTATGCCTTTTTATGGTTTATTTAATTTCCTTTGTCAAGGGGATACATGAAGTTGATGAATATGTGATGATGAAGAAGATGACGATGATGGAGATTTTGATGAGGAAGGGGGAGCTGACAATGATGTTGAAGATGTTGATGATGATGCTGATGATGATGAGATGATGGTGATGGTGATGATGATGATGCTGATGATGATGAGATGATGGTGATGGTGATGATGATGATGATGACAATGGTGATGAAGATGACGATGAGGATGATGGTGATGATGATGAGATGATGGTGATGGTGATGATGATGATGGCAATGGTGATGAAGATGACGATGAGGATGATGGTGATGATGATGATGATGATGATGATGATGGTGATGAGGATGATGGTGACGAGGATGATGATCATGATGGTGATGAAGATGATCATGATCATGATGAATATGATGATGATCATAATCATCATCATCATCATCACCATCACCATCATCAACAACATCTTCATCATCATTGTCATCTCCCCCTTCCTCATCAACATCCCTACCATCATCATCTTCGTCATCATCATCATCTTCATCACCATCCTCATCAACATCAACATCATCTCCATCATCATCATCTTCTTCATCCTCGTCACCATCATCATCATCATCATCGTCATCATCAGCAACACCATCATCATTATCGTCCTTCTTCCTCATCTTCATCAACATCTAGGTCATCATCTTCATCGTCAACGTCATCATCATCATCATCCTCATCATCAACATTGATGGCGATGATGATGACAATGTTGATGATGAGTATGATGATCATCAACATCATCATCATGTTCATCATCGTACTCATATTCATCACCATCCACCATCATCATCATCATCATCTTCGTCATCACCCTCTTCCTCATCATCATCATCAACAACATCTTCATCATCATCATCATCATCATCATCAAATGATGACGATACGAAGATGATGATGATGATGATGAAGATGGCAATGACGAGTATGATGAAGATGATGAAGATGATGATTATGATGACAAAGACAATGATCATCGTGACCATTATCCTATGATGATGATGATGGTGGTGAGGATGATGAAGATGGCGATGATTATGATGACGAATATGATGATTTTGATGATGATGATCATATTCGTCATCATCATCATCATCATATTCATCATCGTACTCATATTCATCATCATCCACCACCACCATCATCATCATCATATCATCATCATCGTCGTCATCCTCATCCTCACAATGATGATGATGATGAAGATGATGATGATGATGATGGTGATGAAGATGATGATGATGATGAGAATGATGTGATGCATATTCATCATCTTCTTCAACATCAACATCATCATCATCATCATCTCCATTAGTCATCATCATCATCACAATATTCATCATCATCGTCGTCATCATCATCATCATGATAAGGATGATGGTGATGACGAGTATGATGAGGATGATGAAGATGACTGTTATGATGACTATCATCATCATCATCATCTTCACCATCCTCATCATCATCCGCATCCTCACAATGATGATGATGATGATGATGAGGAAGTTGATTATGATGATCATGTTGATGATGATGATGAAGATGTTGATGATGTGCTACATATTCCTCGTCATCTTCATCATCATCATCATCATCACCGTCATCATCATCATCTCCAAATTAATCATCATCATCATCGTACTCATATTCATCATCATCCACCACCACCATCATCATCATCATTATCATCATCGTATCATCACGACGAAGACGATGATGATGTGTTGCATATTCGTCATCATCTCCAACAACATCTTCGTCATCTCCATCATCATCGTCATCATCATCATCCTCATGCTCATCCTCACAATTATGATGATCATGATGTGGATCATGTTGTGGATGATGATGATGTGTTGCATATTTTCCATCATCTTCATCATCAACATCATAATCATCATTATCATCACCACCATCATCTCCGTTAGTCATCATCATCATCATCATCATCATCATCAACATCATCATCATCATCATCTTCATCATCATCATGATCTTCATCATCATCATCATCATCATCATCATCATCATCAACATCATCATCATCATCATCTTCATCATCATCATGATCTTCATCATCATCATGATCTTCATCATCATCATCATCAACATCATCATCATCATGATCTTCATCATCATCATCATCATCATCATCATCATGACAAAGATGATGATGATGATGATGACAACGATGAAGATGGTGATGATGATGATGATGACTACTGGAGATGATGATGAATATGCTGCACATCATCCTCATCCTCATCATCATCTTCCTGATGATGATGATGATGATGATGAGGATGAGGATGATGTGCAGCATATTCATCATCATCTTCATCATCATCATGAGGTAATGATGATGATGAAGATGGCTATGACGAGTATGATGAGGATGATGAAAATGTTGATTATGATGATGAAGACACTGATCATCGTGACCATGATCATATGATGATGATGGTGATGGCGATGATGATGACTAATGAAGATGATGATGATGGCGATGTGTTGCATATTTTCCATCATCTTCATCATCAATATCATAATCATCATCATCATCATCATCATCATCATCATCATCATCTCCATTAGTCATCATCGTCATCATCAACATCATCATCATCATGATCTTCATCATCATCATCATCATCATCATGACGAAGATGATGATGATGATGATGATGATGATGACGAAGATGGTGATGATGATGATGACGATGAAGATGGTGATGATGATGATGATGATGACTACTGGAGATGCTGATGATGTTGATGATGAAGATGATGACGAATATGCTACACATCATCCGCATCCTCATCATCATCTTCATCATCATCTTCTTGATGATGATGATGATGACGATGGCTATGACGAGTATGATGAGGATGATGAAGATGTCGATTATGATGACGAAGACAATGATCATCGTGACCATGATCATATGATGATGATGGTGATGGTGAGGATGATGAAGATGGCGATGATGATGACTAATGAAGATGATGACGACGAATATGATGATTTTGTTGATGATGATCATATTCATCATCATCATCATACTCATATTCATCATCATCCACCACCATCATCATCATCATCACCATCCTCATCCTCACAATGATGATGATGATGAAGATGATGACAATGATGATGGTGATGATGATGATCATGTTGTTGATGATGATGAAGATGATGATGATGATGAGGATGATGTGCTGCATATTCTTCATCATTTTCATCATCAACATCATCGTCAACATCTCCATTAGTCATCATCTTCATCATCATCGTCATCATCATCATCATCTGCATGATCTTCCTCGCAATGATGATGATGATGACGATGATGAAGATGATGATCATGATCATGATCATGCTATGGATCATGTTGTGGATGATGATGAAGATGATGATGATGTTCTACATATTCGTCATCATCTTCATCATCAACATCATGATCATCATCAATCATCATCATCATCATCTCCATTAGTCATCATTATCACCATCTTCATCGTCATCATCATCATCATCACCATCTTCATCATCATCATGATCTTCATCACCATCGTTATCGTCACCATCATCATCATCATCATCAGACTCATATTCATCATCATTTACCACCATCATCATCATCATTATCATCATCCTCGTCCTCACAATGATGTTGATGATGAAGATGATGACGATGATGATGGTGATGATGATGATGATCATGTTGTTGATGATGATGAAGATGATGAGGAGGAGGAGGATTATGTGCTACATATTCATCATCATCTTCATCATCAACATCATCGTCAGCATCATCATCATCATCATCATCATCATCATCATCATCATCATCATCTTCATTAGTCATCATCATCATCACCATCTTCATCATCATCATCAGATCATCATGACGAAAAACCTTATTTTATTGCAATTGTGATTCCAGTTACAGCAGATGAACACTATTCATAAAATCTTCCACGATGAGGAGGCCCTCCATGACTACTTGATTAGATCCTTTACATCTCATCATCTTCATCCTACACTGAGACCAGGGATAACAGGTGCCTTAGATTTTGAGTAATACAACAATGTAAAGAAGAGTGCTCTACATATTACATGAAGCCAAGCTTATACCTTCGGCGCTATGCTTTGCCATCCTTCCATAGGGGTGGGAGTATCAAGACTGTTATCCTTCCCCATAAATTAATTAAGCAAATATTTCCTAGCAAATAAAACTAACCATCAAAGTGCATTTTGTCACATCTGCATCACCCTAAGAGAATAAAATCTGATGGTAATTATGAACAAATCTGACATACTGCGATCTCACAATAATCGCACCTTTGAGCAGTCTTTATACAACATTAATATATATCTACTATGTATTTAATTATTCTTGATGTAATACATATGTTTCTAACTGAAAATTAAATTAATTTTTTGAAATCAAAATACACAAATTTGTAAATATACCCTTAAACCCCCAAACACCTAGAAGCACTTAAATGCACTTAGGGATTATGGGTTAGAAGAGGTCCTAAAGGCCTTTATAGGGGAGGGGATCTTTATGGGGAGGGGCTCTAGGAATAACCCGACACATTTATATCTGTTGGGCAATAAATACAATGAATGTTACCCACCAACCATTGCAACATTCAGCAAGCACGCGCACACTCCAGATGAGTGCACGCGCCTCTAGCACGCACGTGCCAAAGGCGCGTGCACGTCCCTATTGAACATAAAATTTAGAAAATCACCCACGTTCTTTCTCCGGCATTTTTTTCCTCATTCATCGCGTTCTGTTCGTTGGTTTCACACACAGTCCAACAAGAATTTTCATGGTAGATTGAATTCATACACCATTTGGATAAGATACACAATATTTGGGGCTCTATTTGGCTCTTTGTATTGAATACACACCTATTGGGCTCTATTTGGATCAATTGAGTGAATACACAATAGTTGGACTCTATTTGGCACCTTGGATTGAATTCTCATGCTACTTGGATACACATGAAGTCTTCTTACATATAGTGGACACATCAAAAGAGCATTTGACATTTGAAGCAAAGAGCAATCATAATCCTTGAGGTATGGTGAAAATTTGATCTTGTTAAATGTAATTTAGTCTTCATTCACTTGTTTGAATGGCATCTATTTTGGTTTTTCCTCATGAATTGTATGATAGATCTATTTTAGTCTTCTTAATCTTCAACATAGACAATAAAAACATCCTACCAAAAAAAACTACAACATGCACCAAGCAATGCTTTCAACCTTTCATGAAGATAATAAAAAAAAATTACTTGCATCACCACCAATAACATTTCATAATCACATTCCTCCATCTAGTAGAAAAAAATTTGTTTAATTCCTCATGGTTTCACTACAACAACTCACACAAACACCTAAACAATTGAAAAGTCTTAGTCTTTTGGGGCTATTTTCCCTCATCCATACCATGAAAATGAAGTCAATATGAGCTTCTCCCTTGTAGGGAATTTGCTGTACTACTAACATCCCATACCACCATCCAATACCATCCTACTGAGTTCCTAGATGTGATGTTGTAACTTTATATGTAGGGATTTCCCAATAGCTTTTAAGATGATATGAAAACATTATCACTAGATGTTGTTGTACATAATCAATTGCTACATCGAGCTTTAATAATCATGCACATCGAGTTTTAATATCTTGTTTGTTGTTTGTTGTTCATTCTTACAGGGGTCATATTTTTGTTTTTCCAAAAGCGCATTGAATATGGGCAACAAACGTAATAATCAAAGAAAGTCTAGAAGGAGGCCGCTGCCCCCTAAAAAGTCCCATGAGATAAGAGAAAAGGGCAGGTTGTACATGCAAAACTGTAAAAATCAAAATGTTAGTGCCTTAGATCCATCAACAAGCAATGACGAAGTGGTTGAAGTCAATCAAATATTTCCTGATGTCGAGTATGAAGGGATGGATGTTGAACAAGTTCTTCACTGGAAACCACCCCAAGAAGAGCACCCACCTAGCGAACACACTCCATTGCAGGACCAATTACTGAATGAAGGGCCACAACAAACCGTTGACAAGACTCGTACTTCCTTTCCGACTCCCTTGCCTCAACTATCAACCGAAAAATAAAGAACTCCCAGACGTAATCATGTGGATGAAAGTTCATTTTCAGGACTTGAATGTAAGATGTCCAAACGCACTATTGATTTCCATTGTAACAAGATAATCAAAGATTTTTTTGAATCCAAAACCAATGCAGCAAAATGTCAATTGTTTCTTGCTTTGTTAAAATCACATTATCTAGCTCATGTTAGGAGAATTTTGTGCATAAAGGTAGTTAGAAGTTCAGAGGCCAACAATCATGTTGTTAGAAATCTACAATCTGCATTTAATTTGATTGAAAAAATTCTCGCACAAAATATTTTAATGCGGCCCGTCGTGTACTTTCGGAATCAATTGTAGACAAATCCGCAAGGCAATGTCACCTACTATCACACACATTTAAAATCTTTAAAGTAGATAAAAAGACTCTTCAAAAGTATTATGCCATTAGAGAAAAACTTGAGACCCCAGGCCAAAAAGATTGTTGGGCCTTTGTTGGTAGGTTACCTCATTCAGACATGAAGCTCATTGATGCTGTTAAAGAACTAGTGCAAAATTTTTGGCATGATAACACTCGACCGTCATCGAATCAAAGAGATGTTTTAAAGTTGAGAAAAGGTGTTAGGGGGGGTGAACCCCATGTCAAGCACTTCCTTGAAACCACACAAACAGAACTCTATGAGAGGCTCAAGAATGAGCACAGACAATTGAACTTGGGCCAAAGGTCCTTAGAAAAATGCAAACCCTGGTATGTTAGAATTTGCATTGATCGCAGTACATGTTGTTGTAGATACCATGTAGAATTTGAGTACTATTATGATACATATAGACATATATTTTGTGGTTTACATACTAACATTGTGCAGGATTTCCCTTCGTTACAACCACCGAATGCATCCAAAGAATTTATACATTGCATAATGTGTGGAAGGCCTGAAGGACAAAAATATTATAAAAGATCATGTTTATATGGGACGTGTTCCAGTTATAGTGGATTTGCATTTTTGAGCCGTTGCATCCACGCAAACGTGGAGCATGAATTTGGGAGGATGTCAATAGAAATGCAGAACTTCCAGTACATAACATATCAAGTAGATAGTTCGAAGGAAAGAAAAAAAATTGCATTGGTGAAGTCACAGGTAATCTAAGTTTGCATGCTTTCATACTGTACATGTTGAATTTGTACATATATATTCAGATTGAAAATGTCACGTTGTATTAATGCCCTTGGTTTTGTGGCACTAGGTACAACTTTGTGATTTCATGAAGGAATTCTACCAAAAGGCCGAGCATTATGTACAGCACGTCCATGTAGCATGATGGCAGGATGAACAGTGTTAAATTTTCAGAATTTACTTCAATATGATCTAGGATCTTAACTGAGAGAACAACATGTACAACAAATCTACAACATATCAATCATGGACACAATAATGCAAGCACACAAGAGACACAGAGTTTACTTGGGGAAAACCATAAAGGTGAAAAACCCCAATAACTTCCTCAGAGATAGATAGAGCAATGATATAACTAGAATACAAGAGATAGTCTTCTCCTAGCAGCAGAGCCTCCTCCTCCACAAGTGCGCCACTCTCCCAAGTGTGAGTGAGAGAATAGAATGTCTAAAATGAGAGAGACACACTCTCTATTTATACACTAACTTGACTTGACCTTTACTCAACTAGGTCGGCCTCAACTTAACCACTTAACATAATGATGACTAGACCGACCCCCACTAGGGTGGTCTAATAACCCTTTGACCCACATGGCCGACCCCCAATAGGGTGATCTAGTAACCCTTTGACCCACATGACTTATACAGGGCCAACCCCAACAAGGTGGTCTAATAACCCATCAAGTATAAGTTACGACACTTACAATATAAATGACGACACTTCCGTATAGAGGAATAATAACATCTCTATAGGAATACAACCACTTTCGTATAGAGGAATAATAACATCTCTATAGGAATACAATATACATATATGTGAAATACATTCCAAAGTTACATATACATCAACACTCCCTCTTAACTAGGAAGGTATTTCTTGACACAGGTCTTCTAGCACAAGTCATCTTCTCTGGATCATCGTCAATGGATAATCGTCATCGAGTCATCATCATCATCACTGTTGCTGCTATCTCAATCAATCTCTGAATCTACTCGTCATAGGAATTTCTACAGGGCTAGTCCTTTTTCATACTGGATGTAGGCCCACCACCTGCAGGTCTTCATCATCTGTGTGAACGGTCTGATAATGGTGGCCTCTCAGGACTAATTTTATGTGCGGATGCAATACCGGAAAGAGTATCCCAGGAACATTTATGTGCCTAAGCACGACCAACAAGATCTCCCAGAATTGATTACATGCTTCTCCTCCACAATACTTTTAAAGAGCATCCCAGGAACATTTATGTGCCGCAGCACGACCGGCAAGATCTCTAAAGAGCATCCCAGGACTTATTACGAACACACAACTCAACCTCTCGGATCTCCAGGACTGATTACATGTGGATAGACAAAGCCTTTAAAGAGCATCCCAGGAACATTTATGTGCCGTAGCACGATCGGCAAGATCTCTAAAGAGAATCCCAGGACTAATTACGAGCACACAGCTCAACCTCTCGGATCTCCAGAACTGATTACATGTCTCCATAGTAATACCTCATCCCAGGACTGATTACGAGCACACAGCTCAACCTATCCGATATCTGAGGACTGATTGCATACTACATAGCAATACCAAAAAGAGTATCCCAAGATTATTTATGTGCCGCAGCACGACTGGCAAGATCTCCCAGGACTGATTACATGTTATTTTCACAACCTGCCACATATCATCTCTGACCTCCAAGTATCAACCTGATACCCATGATCCAACAGATCATCATCGCACAAAGTATCATCCTGATGCTCATGATCACACTGATCATCATCACTGTACCATCCTAGTACATATCATCTGGAGCAACATCATGAAGCTCATCATCATGATCATCCTGATCATACAATGCATCCACCTAATGCATACCAAGTATCTACCTTATACATATCATCATACATGATCCACCTGATCATAAAGTGTATCCACCTGATACAAATACAAATACATGATCCACCTGATCATACCTGATACATATCAACATACATGATCTTCCTGATCATACAATGTATCCACCTGATACATATACAGATACATGGTCCAAGCATCCAACATGATGCATATACAAAATATACACAAATGATCCAACTGATCATATCCAGCATCATCCTGATGCATATACAGAGCAGTAACTGGAGCATCGTCCTCTTCAGATCATCTCATCGTCCACAAAGCACAGCCCAGATGCACATCATCCAACACTTACACCACCGACATGGGAGAACACATCTACCACCATGAGAAAAATGGCTTTAGCCCTTACATCTACACCATGGGAGAACACATCTACCACCATGTGAGAATGGCTCATCAATTACATCACGACCATGGGAGAACACATCAACCATGTCAGAAAAGCTCATGTGCATATGTATCCTCCGGACTCATCACTTCCTTTTGGAAGGAACCTTGATCTGAAGTGCACCAAGCCTCTCTCTGAAGTACTCAAACTGCACTCTGGCCAACGGCTTGGTCAATACATCTACATCTTGCTCATCTGTCGCAACATACTCTACTTCGGTTGTACTCAATGCTACACAGGACTGCTTCCTGCTAAACCAAGAGATCACACCTGATCCCATACTGAACCAGCACCCAGGAGTGCTCTTCTTATCTGCAGCACTGCCTGCCCAGTCTAAATCAACATAACCCTGTGGGTTAAACTTTTGATTCGCGTCATACTTGAGCCCATAGTCAACCATACCCTTCAAGTACCTCGGAATATGATTTACAGCAACCAGGTGAACACTCCTTGGATCTGTCAAGAACTGGCTCAATGTGTTCACCACAAAGAAAATATCAGGTCTCGTGTTCGTCAGGTACATCAAAGACCCAATCATCTGACGATACACAATGACATCAACCAGATCAGATGAAGCATCACACAGAAGCTTCAAGTTCGATCCCATAGGTGTGGCCATGGCCTTGCAGTCCATCATCCCGAACCTCTTCAGGATCTCTACTGCATACTTCCCTTGTCCAAGGAAGATTCCATCTGCAGTCTACCACACCTCCATGCCAAAAACAAATAGTGCATCATCCCCAAGTTCTTCAACTCGAACTCGGCATCAAGATTCCACTGCATGTCGGCAATCAATCTATCCTCACCTATTACAAACAAGTCATCCACATAGTGGTATCACTGGATTGCCTTCCCCAACCTTGTAGTAATGGTTGGAATCCTCTTTATTCTTGGTAAAGCCCAAACTGGATAGAAATCTGTCTATCCTACCAAGTTCTGCACACATATAAGAAGGCTATTTTGAAATCCATCTGGTGTATCTTCAATTTCATCACTTTTATATTTCTCTATGCTGCCATTTGCAGCATGCTTGATCTGATAGTTCCATTTGGAAGTCACAACAGACTTCCCTTCAGCTCTTGGGACCGCATCGCAAACATCGTTCTTCATGATCGACAGATCATGGCATTCTTCCTGTATCCTGGGAAATTCAATATCTTCAATATTTTCAATAGATAACTTTGTTGCTGAACAAATGTTGTAGTCCTTCTTTTGTAGGTGATGGTATACGATCTTTCCTACACAACAAGTTAAATTGCATGATTAGAAAATATCTCATAGTTTTCAGAACAAATTCTTACACATAAAGAAATATGTCATACAGTCATGCAATTATCTTAGCCAATGCTTCAATACAACATTTATCCATATCCTGTAACTTTCTAGATGGCTTCCAATCTCTACCAGAACATTGTTAAGAGTGTGCACAACTCCTAACATGTCAACAAAGAGGTTTCATTCTAGATAAGTAGCAATGGAATGTTGTACAGTGCCATAGGCCACTTACCCATGTATATTAGTAGTATACTGTTCATCAATGCAACTATTCTAATATGCATAATACACAACCTAATTCTAGGAACATAAGCATATACATCATTGAATAACATTATGTAAGAAATGATAATTCAAATACTTATCTTTGTTTGGTTGCTGGGTGGACTCCCTCTGAATCTTTGCGACTCCATTCTGATGTGGATTGTGAGAAGTGGTCAACTCCCTCTGAGTATCTGCATCCTTGCAGAAACTGCTGAAGTGTGCTCCTTTGCTTTCTTGCAGGAACAACTGGAGTGTGCTCCCTCTTGATCTTTGCTTCCTTGATTACCTATCCTTGAACTTACATCCATCCTTAATCACTATGCATTCTTATTAGTATCATCATTGTGTTATCCTTGAGGTCTCATACATAATCACACATTTATTAGTATAATCTTAATACTATCAAAACACAATAATCTTAAACATGTATATTCATGATCATTCACAGATAATAAACATTAGTATTCAAGGTTTCAGGGAAGTCTTCTTTTACTCATGCATATTCTTATTTGATCATAGGACTCTTCTGATTAGTTAAATCATCAATGCATAAACTCGTGATTACTCAACCCTATACCTTCATGATTCTTCTGGTTAGTCATATCATCAATTATGGTAAGAAACATAATATGCATACAGCCATGACTATTCAAACCTATGACTTCATGAATAATCATTATCAACAACACAACAGTATAAGATCCTAACACAAGGTAGGATTCTAGCTTGATATAGGAAAAACATACCTGGATTAGCATGCTAGCTAGTTATTTCTAACATACCCACATAATGTCTTCTGGTTCTCTTCAGTGACTTGTGCTAGTAACCTGCATGTCTCATAAGTTAACCATTGTAGAACTGAGTTATACATACCTCGAAAGTAGATCTTCTATGTGATCCATGACAATGGATGAATCTTTGTCTTCATGTCACCATGAGCATATGTTCTTGAAGTAGAACATGATTTGACTTTCTTGGTCTACCTTTTGTGTTAGTAGACAACATAAACCTCATACAATACCATAATGCATTAGTACAATCATAAGTGTCAACGCCCTAATCAATGAATATATTTTATCGTGCATTCATAATTTTATTAAGGTGATACGACAAGTCTAGATTTAATCAAGACTGTACTAACCGTAATAATATGAAGACAAATATACCATAAACTTAATCATGAACAAATCTAGAAACATACCTGGATAAGTCATACCTGTCGATATTGCTTGTAATCTTCTTATGTAAGGCCTTAGCCTCATCTCCCTCTGAAACAGGAACTTCTTCACTTATGTAGGTGACCAATCCATCTTCTTCTAGGATTAACCCAATCCACTTGATTTGCAAGAACTGGATCTTGAGCTGGATTAGGGTTTGTCAGAGAAACCCCAAAAATTCAAACTTTGAATTTCAAACTTCCGAAAGGATAGAAATATGCACCTTGATGAGTTGATCAAGCTAGTATGTTCAGAATTTGAAAACTGCAAAGTTTCACTCCTCAATTTTGCCTTTGAAACTTCCAGATTCACTGGACGTGACCCCAAACTGGGGTTTGATGAAGCCCACTCTTCTGCCCCATCAAAAGGTTTGATCCAAAGCTCTAATCTTCTATTTTTATGAGGAGATTCCAGTCGTGGTCACATATTTCAAAAATTCACATTTTTACAGAAGCCCTAATTTTCCACTTTTCTAATCAAAGTCTCGAACTAGGGTCTGAGCAAGCCCGACCTTCTGCCCAACCAAAAATTCTAATATTGGTCTCTAAATTTCGATTTTGATGAGTATCATTCAGCTATGGTCTCTGATTACAAAAATTCCAACTTTATCTGAAACCCTAAATTTCAGAAGCCATGAATGAAGGTACTCAAAAATAATTTTGTTTTGACAGAAATATGTACCTGATTGTTTCTGGTTTAACTCCAAAGTTTTCAATCTAGAGGGTCTGAAAAATTTTCCTAAGATAGCCCAACCTGTTATCTTTCCATCCCGATAGGTCTAACCTCAATTGGATTCTTTGAGAGAGAGTTATGCCAAGTGTCGCAACGTGACCTGTTTATGGGATAATAGAGGAGAGAGAACTTGTATGGCATGCCACGTGTCATTGGTTCAACTTTAGCCTCTGAAAATTTTTCTTGAGATAGCCCACCTGTTATCTTTTCATCCTAATAGGTCTGACCTCAATTGGATTCTCTGAAAGAGAGTTATGCCAAGTGTCGCAATGTGACCTGTTTATGGGATTATACAGGGGAGCAAACTTTTACGGTGTGCCACTTGTCACTGGTTCAACTTCGGCCTCTGAAAATGTTTTCTAACATAGTATGGTCTGTGTACTACCTATCACATTTTACGAAATTTCATTTGGAGCTTCGTAGCCCAAGTTATGACCTTTTTCCCAAGGTCACCTCATTTTGACTCAGATCTGGAAGAGGAAGAAACCCTATATTGTACAGATCATAAATCACAAAGTAAAACGAATTAGAGGTTTTCCTTTGGACACAAGGTACATGGGGATCTGATATTCGACCTGTAAAACTTTTAGATCTGAAAACTTCACCAAAACAGATTTATAGCGAAAGTGCTATGATGACTGTTTTTTGTTATATCAAGCCCTAGCATCGTAAGTGCAACAAGTGTCATACATGCCATATCATGCCTTCTTTCAGGCTAGCTCTAATACCATGTTAAATTTTCAGAATTTAATTCAATATGATCTAGGATGTTAAATGAGAGAACAACATGTACAGCAAATCTACAGCATATCAATCATGGACACAATAATGCAAGCACACAAGAGACACAGAGTTTACTTGGGGAAAACCATAAAGGTGAAAAACCCCAATAACTTCCTCAGAGATAGATAGAGCAATGATACAACCAGAATACAAGAGATAGTCTTCTCCTAGCAGCAGAGCCTCCTCCTCCACAAGTGCACCACTCTCCCAAGTGTGAGTGAGAGAATAGAATGTGTAAAATGAGAGAGAGACACTCTCTATTTATACACTAACTTGACTTGACCTTTACTCAACTAGGTCGGCCTCAACTTAACCACTTAACATAATGCTGAATGGGCCGACCCCCACTAGGGTGGTCTAATAACCCTTTGACCCACATGGCCAACCCCCAATAGGGTGGTCTAATAACCCTTTGACACACATGACTTATACAGGGCCGACCCCAACAAGGCGGTCTAATAACCCATCAAGTATAAGTTACGACACTTACAATATAAATGACGACACTTCCGTATAGAGGAATAATAACATCTCTATAGGAATACAATATACATAAATGTGAAATACATTCCGAAGTTACATATACATCAACAAACAGTACAGACAGTGCAGGGACACCTTTCCCAAGGGCACAATATTGTCGATTGTGGACTTTGCGGAAAACTATACCCTACAGCCACATAATGAGATTCAAAGTCGTACTACCATTCAGACCAAGTTAGCATAATGGTCCATATCATGTACAAGCACGCGCCATAGAGCAGCAACGACATGAGGATGATATTAAAAGAGACCAACTTCTACATCAATGACGACAAGTGACACGACCTGCAATATGTGCAGCATTGTTTCAAAATTTTCTATGATCAGCTGAAGGAGAGAGGGATACATATGGGTCAGCATTGGATATGGCCAGATGGTTGTGCAGGCCAGTTCAAAAATGCACTTGTTTTCCAGTGGTTGAGTATGCTGCACAAGAATTATGATGTGCTGTATGTATGGAACTATTTTGAGACTGGGCATGGAAAGGGAGAGCACGACGGGGCTGGAGCATGTCTCAAAACTTCCCTACAAAGGGAGGAGATGAGGTGCATGGGAGGCCCTCATATTCAGAATTCCGAATCCACAGTTCAATGGTGTAAAGAAAAAATGTCAGATCGAACCATGGAGCAACACATACCAACAGGTAGGGGACATGTTGTTAGAAGCTTCTTGAATGTAGTTGATATAGATCGATCGCGTTCTTATAGTTGTAGTACTGTGGAAGGCACTCGTGGATTTCATTTGGTTCGACGCTCAAACAATCCTTTATTTGAAATATGGACGCGAAAACTTACTTTCTTTTGTGGGTCTTGCAGCAGTTGTGAGTGGGATGAGTGCGAATCAATGGATTGGGTTGATGAATGGGATTGGACCCACATGCAGTTGCTGAAACAATCCAGTTAGAGGAAGGCCAATCCTCTATTTCGAATGAATATGATCATATATCTGATCTTGTACAACCAGGTAAACATTTCTGCATGCATATCCCGGTTCCCTCCTTGTTTTTGTAATTATCCAAGTTATCAAACCACTACTTGTTGGAATATGACCTTAAAATGCATTTTTGTAGGACACATCTATGCAGTTGTTGCCCAGACAGACAGTGCAATTGGGACGAATTATTGGTTCGCACAATGCATCCAGGGGAAGCAAACCCTCCTCGCATCATTAATGGATAGTGAAGGCATTACCTTTCTGACTGGCTCGATGGTTTTTCAGGGGGAATATCTTACAGTGGATGGAAAGGGACCAGAGAGCAATGGCTACACATACACATATTATAGACCAGGTTCGCGGGTGTATCACTTTTCGCACTTGATCGTGGGTACAAACATCCAACTACAGACAATGTCAACGAAGACATCAAACAAGGTACGCTACTTACTACCTCATGCAGAGCATGAGAGGTTGTTCGAGACAATAAAAAATCGAGAGGATCCAGAAGGCCTAATTGACTGAGGTGCATAGTATAGCCATGTGATTGTTTATTCATGCACGGTTAATGTTATTCATGTTAGATGGTTTATTTGATATCGTTATCTTATATCATTTATTTGATGTATGAGTTATGATTAAGTTATGATTTATAGCCATGTGATTGTTTATTCATGTATGATTAACCCTAGAAGCACTAATATAACCCTACAAACATAATCTAGCCCTAGAAATGCTAGAAAGCTAAACTAACCCTAGAAACACTAATCTAACCCTCAGAAACTAATCTAGAATCCTAGAAACATAATCTAGCCCTAGAAATTCTAGAAAGTTAAACTAACCCTAGAAACACTAATCTAACCCTCAGAAACTAATCTAGAACCCTAGAAACATAATCTAGCCCTAGAAATCCTAGAAAGCTAAACTAACCCTAGAAACACTAATCTAACCCTCAGAAAGTAATCTAGAATCCTAGAAACCTAATGTAGCCCTATTAACCTAATCTCTCCCTAGACTCCGTGACCCACCACACGTACCCTCAATAGGGGGTATTTGGACTCCAAGTGGGATAGGATCACTATTAGAAGGGTTTGTTACCCAATCTATTAAGGGCCCAAGTCACATTGAGTCATTTCCAGTCTTATATAGCCTATATGTCGCTAATCAAATGCCAAAAAATATGGTTGGGAGAACACTTGTTATCTTACACACTCTAATTAACCTCTAGGCAAAGCAACGGCCATTGCTCTGCAACCTGTGAAGGCTGCACAAGAAAAAAACTAAGTGCTACTAATCAGAGGAGGGTAGTTGTCACTGGATTCGGAGTAGTCACTTCCTTTGGTCATGATCTAGGTACTTTATAGGGAAATCTTCTTCAGGGACAGAGTGGTATCGGTGATATTGAGAGCTTTGATTGCTATGATTTTGCAAGTGTAATTGGCATCAATGCGATTCATTTGCTTTCTCTCATTTACACCTCTTTTGAATTTTTCTATTTGACTTGTAAATGTGGAATAGTCCACCAAGTCAAAGGGTTTTTTCTCATCATGATCTCACCAAGAGCCACATACACAAAAACCATGCATCATGTACAAAATAAACATGCAAAAGCCTTAGGGTCAATGCTTAATCAGTGATCTCCACCATGCATGATTCTCCTTACAATACATGCAAGAGATAGCAACAGCATTCAACATTGCCTTCACAAAACCTCTATGACCTCTATTCCTTATGTAGCTCAGTCTCCATGCTTTATGCACTATGGTCATAAAAATCATAGCAATTGTTTAATAATTCATAAACACATATGATCAATCATGACTACTCAATCCATCGTGATGTCGCATAAGTAAAAAAAAAATGAGACCAAGACTTCCTTGGGACAAAATATTTGTGATGAACCTGCAATAATTAATTAATGCAAATACACGAGATATCAGAAATAATAGAATAGAATCACTTTTATATTGATCACGGGCCACTTCGAGGGGGCAACCTCCTTTGAGCAAGCTCAATACAATTAACTTCACCATTCCTTCAATGAACTCAACACACACTTATATACTAAGTCTATGCCCAATACTATGAGTCAAAACCATGGGACATATAATACTATGGGACGACTTACAAAGCATATGTGTCCAATACTATGGGTCAATACTATGGGCTAATATAAACTACGGATTAACAAATACTACGGGACAACTTACAGAGCATATGCGTCCAACAACAATATACTAACATAGTAAAGAGAAGGGTTGACATAGGTTCCTAACATCCCCTCTCCCTTAGAAAAAGCTTTGTACTCAAAGCTTTGGTTGGAGAAATTGTTGCAGAATCTGAAGGAGTGGTTCTCCGGTAGCATCCTCGGGTTGCATTTCAGGCCACTGACGCCTTTGGAGTGTCAAGGAGGATTGCTTGGAAGGTTGTAGATGAAGAAGAACCCTGTCAGCTGCATGGAAAATGCAATCAGAACGGTGTTGATCGGCTTGTTGTTTCAGGCGAATTCTGGCCATGTGAAGATTGTCCTACAGAATGAGAAGAATCTGATCGCGGTTGCGAAGAACCGAGCCAATTTCCTGAACTGGGGAGATGCTAAGGGTGTATGGAAGAAGAAATGGCGGTGTTTCTCCATAGACTACTTCATATGGTGTCCTTTGAGATGTGGTATTGTACCACCAGAGCGCTGCTAGGAAATCCATAGAAATAGTTGGCCAAAGCTATGTAGGGATGGGAAAGGGTTTGAGCAATCCCGAAAGAAGTGTCGTTTCACCCTTGTTGACTTGGAAAGTATCACTGTCATCCACCATCTGTTGAATTGTCATTTTTAGTCCCTGCCAAAAGAAGTTACATTGTTCTCGGTCATACATTTTGCAGAACCCAGAGTGCCCTGTTGATGAAGAAGCATGGAGTTCATAGAAGAGATAGCCCTGTTGAACATATTGCAACCAATTTGGAACAAGCAGCGAAAGAGCTGTAAGAGAAATTGGGTCAACAATTGTGCGAGAAGGAGCATCTTCCACCATATTGTCCTTACCCTTCTTGTAAGTGATCACATAGGGATAACCCATGAGTTGGATAACCCATTTCAGGTGTGTTGGGGAGGAGACCCATTGTTCCAGAAAATTTTCCGAACTCTGGAGATCAGTCTTGATGCAGAAAGAATTCCCTAATAGGTATGGTTTCCACTTCTGTACTGCATGCAAAATAGCCATCATTTCCTGCTGAGAGGTAGATGTGGCTAAATTCTTACCGGAAAGGTCTCTTGAAGGTAGCAAGCACATTGGTTCAGCGAAGATACCTGCATATCTATCCAAGGAAGTAGTGGAGACTGTTGATGGGTGCATCTGAATGGAATTGAGATGAGTGATGACACCATGTGAATTCTTCTTAAGGATTTTTTCCAGGCGATGTGAACTGATGATGCAGAGAGACCCTGGTTGTATGCCCATAAATTTGTGTTGTGCCCCATTGACTTTGAACTGCATCCAAAGTTCCACAAAATCCCATAAGATGGGGCCAAGTGTGCGTAACTATTGAACGCCCAAAACCACATCACATCCGCCTAAGGACAAGGAAAACATGTCAGAGCATAGATTATAATCTTCCATAGAGATACGCACATTGTGACACTTCCCCTTGCAAGGTAAGGTACCCCCATTGGCAACCATGACTTCAAACTTGGAGCAAGGATGGACAAAACAATCAGCCTGTTTGGCAATCCGAGGGTCAATGAAGTTATGAGTGCTACCAGAATCAATGAGGATGGTAAGAGGGAGATTCTTGAAGTATCCCCTGACCCGCATTGTTTGTGGGGTGGTGACTCCGGTTACAACATGGAGAGAGATATCGGGTGGGTCGTCCTGAGATGGGGTGTCAACAGGAAAATGTTGAATGTCGACCTGGTCATCTACTGTATCTGTAGCTTCTTCACCAAGTTCTAAGGCAGGCAGAGAATCCACATCCAAGAGATAGAGCTTTTGTTGAACACATCTATGTCCCTGAGTGAATTTCTCATCACAATTATAGCAAAGCCCTTTTTCTCGGCGTGCTTGCATTTCTATTTCAAACAAATGCTTGATAGGAGTTGGTTGAGGAGCAGGCGTGATGGAAGGTCGTTGGGAACCCATATTTCTGAAGGGAACAAAGGTGGGTTTGGAGCGTTGTTGAGTTGTGATCTTGTCCTCAGCTAGCTTAGCCAACCATAGGACTTCCATCATTGTGTTGGGACAAAACATTTTGACCTCTGAGCGGATTTCATCCTTGAGACCACTGATAAAACAACTCCTGTAGAATTCATCAGACAATCCTTCTGTGTGATTGGCTAGTTTCTCAAATTCCGTCTGATACTCTCTCACTGTGCCAGTTTGATGAAGTTTAGTGAGTGCTCCTATGAAGTCATCAAAAGCACTAGGACCAAATCGCGGCAAAATGAGTTGGCAAAAATCTGTCCAATTTGGCTCGGGATGAGCTTTGATGTACCAATGGTACCATTGAAGGGCTTCCTGTTCCAAATGAAAGGATGCAAGTGGAACTTTCTGAACATCAAAAGTATTATGCAGAATGAAATATTGTTCTTCCCGATATATCCATCTAGTCGGATCAGTACCATTGAAGCGAGGAAAATCAAGCTTCGGCCCACGAAAATTTCTAGAAGAAGAGAACCCAGTGGCTACAAAAGATTCTGGCTGTCTGGTATTGTTCATGGCTGAATGCTGAAGATGGAGGTTGAGAAATTTTTCATCCAGATCTTGGAGTTTGGTTTGGATGGCTGCAAGTGCTTCCTCCATGGTGTGTGCTCCTACACGGGTGACAACCATAACCAAGTTTTTTTTTTGGTAGAATGAGTAGAAAAACACAAACAAAAGATGATTTAGTAAAGGGAGATTTGGATTGGGGAAACAATCTGATGGATAATTGGGGTTTGACTAGATTTTGAACACTGTCGAAAGGACAAGAAAGCAAAAAGGGGGATTTCAGAAGCGGGGTGATAGAATGAGAAAATTTGGCAGAGAGGGACAAAGAAGCAGAATTAAGAAAGGAACTTTGTGGTAAAATTTGAAGGTGATTGGGTGAAATTTGAGGAAGTTATGGCAAACCCTAAAAATAGATAAATGTGAGATTTCGGGCTTTGGGAAGGGGAATTGGGGATAGGGTCCTCAGGAATGAAAGATGCAGAATGGGATGACAGGGGTTCCCTGAAAATTTCAAGGGAAACAGAGTGAAAACAAGGGAGATATGGAGAAAAAACTAATTTATTTTTTTTTTTCAGAAATTGATCGGCAACAGCGGCGCAACAGCGCGGAAGGGATAAAAAATGGCTGGATCTGAAATGGCGACTGGATCTGGAATGACTTTCAGAATAGATCTGGAACGGCTGGATCTGGAGTGGAAGTGATCGGTAACAGTTCAACTGAAAATAGATATGGACCCCAGGTATGTACGGCTTCCTAACAGTTCAGGTGTTTCACTCGGCCACCAATGCTGTCTGACGGCTTGCGTATTGGGGAAGTACCCCTCACTCTACGGCTCAAGTAAAACTAATAACCACTTTGCCACAAACGATAGCTCTTGGTTTACCTCACGGTTGGGAACTAGTCAATCAGGCAGGGGTCGTTGCCCTTTTCGCTGACAGGTCCTCTCAATGGGCCAGCTACTTTGGGGTTTCTGTGGTACTCCTCACAATGAGTTTTAGGGCTTATGCCCAAGTACTTCCCACAATTAAGCGGATAGGGATTATTCCCAAATCCGAAGCTACAACAGATGCGAAAAAAAATTTGGTAGAAATTCCACCCAACGAGCCCAAGAAAGTGCTCTAATACCAGATGTGATGAACCTGCAATAATTAATTAATGCAAATACACGAGATATCAGAAATAATAGAACAGAATCACTTTTATATTGATCATGGGCCACTTCGAGGGGGCAACCTCCTTTGAGCAAGCTCAATACAATTAACTTCACCGTTCCTTCAATGACCTCAACACACACTTATATACTAAGTCTATGCCCAATACTATGAGTCAAAACCATGGGACATATAATACTATGGGACGACTTACAAAGCATATGCGTCCAATACTATGGGTCAATACTATGGGCTAATATAAACTACGGATCAACAAATACTACAGGACGACTTACAAAGCATATGCGTCCAACAACAATATACTAACATAGTAAAGAGAAGGGTTGACATAGGTTCCTAACAATATTGTTGATTCATATATTCAACCCCCCCATCTATTACAGTTATTCTTCACAGCTACAAAATCCCAACAATGACATAATAATTGGGAATCACATTCACCTCAAGCACATCATTACTAGTACTTATTTGCAACTTTTCCATGATAATTCTTTCATAAAACATAATATTAGTAACATCTTGTAGAATATTTTCTCATTATACGGTGCATTGCATCAAACCAATAGACCATGACTACTATTTTGCAACAAATAACCTCCAAAAAACATAGAACCAATGACATCATAGAAAAACCATAGAACATAGAAACACACTATGTAACATAATTATCAATGAAAAATATACTTTATTATATGTTAATCCTCTTATCCTACAAATGAAACTTCCCAATATTTTGTTGCTTCCGGTTCTCTTGTCAGATTTATTAGAAAATATAGGGAGATGTTTTTCAACAAAATTCAATGCAATTGCACATTTATTACATGTATATGTACATTAAGGACATGTAACTACTTCCTTAACAAAAAGAGAAGTTGAGAGAAAATCTCTTAATAACTTAACACTCAACCTAAACACAAAGATATTATAAAAATTAATCATTAAAATACTCACCTAACACATACTTAGCTGAGAGAATATCTTAATTATATCAACATCCACTTAGTTAGGCTCATAACAACCACATCCACCCTGTGATACCTCATGTATACATCCACTTAAATTATTTGCACAAACTTCAACCATATGTGAACCCATCATATAACACCTTACCTAATCTAGTAGGCCAATCACTCATAATAACCATGAAGTAATAGGTCATAGTATACATATGCAAAATTCTTGATATTTGCACTTGTATCCTCATCCATTAGCATACACCAAATATATTTGAAAACATTGCATTATCAACCCTCACCCAAACCCTAGCACTAACCCTCACCCAAACCCTAGCACTAAACCATCTCCTTCATCATCACCATCACCATCGCCATCACCATCTCCATCATCATCATTAACTCTAACTCTAACCCTAATTCAATTCCCTTCTATAACCCTAGCCCTAACCCTCACCCAAACCCTAGCACTAAGCCATATTCTCCATCGTCACCATCACCGTCACCATCAACGTATTCATAATCACCACCATCTCCATCATCATCATTGACTCCACCTCTAACCCTAATTCAATTTCCTTCTATAACCCTAGCCCTAACCCTCACCCAAACCCTAACACTAAGCCATCTTCTCCATCCTCACCATCACCATCACCATCACCATCAACGTCATCATCATCACCACCATCTCCATCATCATCATTGACTCCACCTCTAACCCTAATTCAATTTCCTTCTATAACCCTAGCCCTAACCCTCACCCAAACCCTAGCACTAATCCATCTTCTCCATCCTCACCATCACCATCACCGTCACCATCAATGTATTCATCATCACCACCATCTCCATCATCATCATTGACTCTACCTCTAACCCTAATTCAATTTCCTTCTATAACTCTAGCCCTAACCCTCACCCAAACCCTAGCACTAATCCATCTTCTCCATCCTCACCATCACCATCACCATCACCATCACCATCAACATCTTCATCATCACCACCATCTCCATCATCATCATTGACTCTACCTCTAACCCTCACTCTAACTCTAACTCCAGGTTCCTCATCAAAGCCTCCATCATCATCATCTTCATGACCATCTCCATCGCCATCACCATCACTGTCAACCTCTTCATCATCATCATCATACATGCCCGGTGGGTGATTTTTCAGAGTTGACCCCCGTGTGCAAAAATTGCACACTCCCTCACTGAGCAAAACCCTAGTTTCCAATATGGACGTACAAGATGAGGGTGGATCCACTGGGCCGGAGGGGAGGCACACCCCTAGCACTATCCCGGCGTGTTGAATCCAACAGAGTCGACAGTTCGTTAATCCGAGCCACGGTCTTCATTCTATGGCTCATCCTGTCTCGTTGCCAGAAGCCCTTCAGGGACACCTGCTGGATACCTGTCGGGGGCGTAGAACTCCAACCATGCAACAAAACCAGGTTTCGGGGAGTCATGCAAGTGTGTCTAGGAAGGTTTCGGCCAGGAACGCTAGCCACAAGTGCTCGGTGGGTGATTTTCTAGAGTTGCCCCCGTGTGCAAAAATTGCACACTCCCTCACTGAGCAAAACCCTAGTTTCCAAGATGGACGTACAAGATGAGGGCGGGGCCACCGGGACAGAGGGGAGGGGCACCTCTAGCACTATCCCGGCATGCTGAATCCAATGGATTCAATGGTTCATTGATCCAAGCCACGATCTTCATTCTATGGGTCGTCCCGTCTCGCTGCTAGAAGGCCTTCAAGGACACCTGTATTCGGTTGTCTGATTGGTTGACAAGCTTGCCTAAAAATCTGTATGTTGAACTTCTTTGTTTTATTGCTGAAAAATGGAAGGGATTTTCAAGTCACCTGCAAAACGCTTCTTTGTTGAAATATCTAAGTTCTTCCAACAACATAGATTTGGCTAGGGTATCAAATGCTGCCATCCACACCAGAATTTATCTTTCATCAAAGGAGTTGCACATATTATGGCAAATGAAATGGTCTCGGGAGCTTGGAAGTGTCGGCAAATATTATTCCATGCCTGAATCTACCCAGAAGGAAAATATAAATTTAGATCCTCAAGAATGCCTGAATCTACCCAGAAGGAAATTATAAATTTAGATCCTCAAGAAGGTAAGAAACTATATGAGTGGTTGAATCAGTATCCTAAAATTACAGAGCTTTCTATCTCAAAGTTTGTTGAGCGGCTCCTGGATGTAGTATCAGACTCAACATATAGTAAACTTGTTATCACCACTAGAATGGCCCCAGGGTGCCCGACTAGAATGCCCGTAGTACCCGAACTGTGGCTCGGTTTGCAAATTTGTCGAATCCAATGGGTCCGGGACACCAGGTTTCAGCTAGGGGACCCCCCATAGCGTGCCTCGAAGACCCAAAAGCGTTGCCAATGGGCCATCCACGGAGCTAGGGTTTTGCTCAGTGAAGGCCATTCCAAATTCGCTCAATGGGGCCATTTCGCGTCCGGAGGTCCCCGAGCATCCGTGGCCACCATGGATAGGTCCACTATGGCCACATGGGCCTGCGGGAGCCGACGGAATCCGAGTCCGCTCACCAGTTTGGGTTTCGTGGCCGCGGAGCAAATGCCCAAAGTGTCCGTGAACGGCCTCAGGGTGCCCGACTAGAATGCCCGTGGCACCCGAACCATGGCTCGGTTCGTGAATCCGTCGATTCTGGTGGGTCCAGGATGGCAGGTTTCAGCTAAGGGACCCCCCAAAGCATCCCCTGAAGACCCGAAAGCAGTGCCAATGAGCCATCTCTGGAGCTAGGGTTTTGCTCAGTGATGGCCATTCCAAATTTGCTCAAGGGGGCCATTTCTTGTCCGGATGCCCCTGAGCATGCATGGCCACTATGGACAGGTCCACAATGGCCATGTAGACCTGTCGGAGGCAACGGAATCCAATTCCTCTCGTCGGGTTGGGTTTCGTGGCCCTGGGGCAAATCCTCCAGGTGTCCCTGAACGGCCCTGAGGTGCTCGACTAGAATGCCTATGGCACCGGAACCATGGCTCAGTTTGCGAATCCGTCAAATCCGGTGAGTCCGGGATGCCAGGTTTCATCTAGGGGACCCTCCACAGCGTGCCTCGAAGCCCTGGAAGTGGTGCCAATGGGCCATCCCCGGAGCTATGGTTTTGCTTAGTCAGGGGCCGTCCATGTTCGCTCGAGGGGGCCATTTCTTGTCCGGAGGCAGAAGAAGATCAATTTTCGACAGCACAATGTAGTTAGCAGAAGAAGATTAATTTTCAACAAAACAATGTAGTTATTACATGTGGAGGCAGCGGTTTCCCATGGAAAACGAGAGTATGGTTGAGCAGAGGAAACATGTTGGGAAATGGGCTATTACATTAGCTTTTCCGATGGGCAAGTGGTTTACAGAAGGAAATATGGCGGCTGTAGGTATCTATGCTTTTCTTCCGACGGAAATAGGATTTCCCTCTGAAGAAAAGCATAGATACCTACAGCCGCCCATCGGAAAATCTAATGTAATAGCCCATTTCCCAACATCTTTCCTCTGCTCAACCCTACACTCGTTTTCCACGGGAAACCGCTGCCTCCACATGTAATAACTACATTGTTTTGTCGAAAATTGATCTTCTTCTGCCTCCGGACGAGAAATGGCCCCCTTGAGCAAATATGGAATGGCCTTCGGATGCTACTGGCATTCTAGTCGGGAACCATGGTGGCCACGCATGCCCGGGGGCCTCTGGACGAGAAATGCACCCCTTGAGAGAATTCGGAATGGCCATCACTAAGCAAAACCCTAGCTCCGGAGACGGCTCGTTGGCACCACTTCCGGGTCTTTGGGGGACGCTTGGGGGGGTCCCCTAGCTGAAACCCGTCGTCCCGGACCCACCGGAGTCGACAGATTTACGAACCAAGCCACGGTTCGGGTGCTACGGCCATTCTAGTCGGGCACCCCAGGCCCATTCAGGGACACTTTGGGCATTTGCTCCGCAGCCATGGAACCCAAACTGGTGAGTGGACATGGATTACGTCGGGTCCCACACATCCACGTGGCCATAGTGGACCTGTCCATGGTGGACACGCACGCCCGGGAGCCTCCGGACGATAAATGGCCCCATTGAGCGAATTTGGAATGGCCTTCACTGAGAAAAACCCTAGCTCCGAGGATGGCCCATTGGCACTACTTCCGGGTCTTCGAGGCATGCTGTGGGGGGTCACCTAGCTGAAACCCGGCTTCCTAGACCCACCGGAGTTGACGGATTCGCGAACCGAGCCACGGTTCGGGTGCTACGGGCATTCTAGTTGGCCACCCCGGGGCCATTCAGGGACACTTGGAGGATTTGACCCAGGGCCACGGAACCCAAAACAGCAAGAGGACTTGGATTATGTCATCTCCCACAGGTCCACCTAGCCATTACGGACCTGTCCATGGTGGCCACGCACGCTCAGGGGCCTCAGGTCGAGAAATGGCCCCCTTTAGCGAATTTGGCATGGCCTTCACACTGGGGTCAACTCTGGAAAATATTCCACTAGGCACTTAGGGCTAGCATTCCCAGCTAAAACCTGCATAGACACACCTGCAGGACTCCCCAGAACCCAATTTTTGTTGCACGGTTGGAGTTCTACGCCCTCGGCAGGTATCCAGCAGGTGTCCCTGAAGGCCTTTTGGATGCGAGACGGGACGAGCCATAGAATGAAGACTGTGGCTCAGATCGACAAACCGTCAACTTTGTTGGATTCAGCATGTCGGAATAGTGCTAGGGGTGCCCCTCCCCTCCAGCTCAATGGCCCCACCCTCATCTTGTACATCCATCTTGGAAACTAGGGTTTTGCTCAGTGAGGGAGTGTGCAATTTTTGCACATGGGGGTCAATTCTGGAAAATCATCTACCGGGCACTTGTGGTTAGCGTTCCTGATCGGAACCTGCCTAGACACACCTACATGACTCCCTGGAACCCCGTTTTGTTGCACGGTTGGAGTTCTATGCCCCCGACAGGTATCCAGCAAGTGTCCCTGAAGGCCTTCTGGATGCGAGATGGGATGAGCCATAGAATGAAGACCGTGGCTCAGATCGATGAACCATTGACTACGTTGGATTCAACACATCGAGATAGTGCTAGGGGTGCCCCTCCCCTCTGACTCAGTGGCCCCGCCCTCATCTTGTACGTCCATCTTGAAAACTAGGGTTTTGCTCAATGAGGGAGTTTGCAATTTTTTAACACAGGGGTCAACTCTAGAAAATATTCCACTGGGAACTTGTGGCTAGTGTTCCCAACCGGAACCTTCCTAGACACACCTGCAAGACTCCTCGAAACCTCATTTTGTTGCACGGTTGGAGTTCTACGCCCCCGGCAGGTATCCAGCAGGTGTCCCTAAAGTCCTTTTGGATGCGAGATGGGACAAGCCATAGAATGAAGACTGTGGCTCGGATCGACGAACCATTGACTCTGCTAGAATTAGCACCCCGGGATAGTGCTAGGGGTTCCCCTCCCCTCCGGCCCGGTGGCCCCTCCCTCATCTTGTACGTCCATCTTGGAAACTAGGGTTTTGCTCAGTCAGGCAGTGTGCAATTTTTGCACACGGGGGTCAACTCTGGAAAATCTTCCACTGGGCACTTGTGGCATTCACTAAATTAACCGTGTCCGGCTAAGGGTTAATAGTCGAATCCGACTCTCATATTGAATAATAGATAAAAATAATATATAATTGATAATGGATGATTAATAATTACAATGAGGCTCGCTTTTATAGGTTTGAGCGTGTATAGTGAAGGGTTACACCCTTTCACTTAATAACTAATAACTTTAATTAACATACATATAATATTCATAGCATTGTGGCTAGCGTTCCCAGCTGGAACCTGCCTCAACAAACCTATAGGACTCCCCGAAACCTAGTTTGTTGCACAGTTGGAGTTCTACGCCCCCGGCAGGTATCTAGTAGGTGTCCCTGAAGGCCTTTTGGATGTGAGACAGGACGAGCCATACAATGAAGACCGTGGCTCGGATCGATGAACAGTCGACTCCATTGGATTCAGCATGCTGGGATAGTTCTAAGGGTGCCCCTCCCCTCCGGCCCTGTGGCCCCGCCCTCATCTTGTACGTCCATCTTGGAAACTAGGGTTTTGCTCACTGAGGGAGTGTGCAATTTTTGCACATGGGGGTCAACTCTGGAAAACCACCCACCGAGCACTTGTGGCTAGCATTCCCGGCCGAAAACTTCCTAGACGCACCTGCATGACTCCCCGGAACCCAGTTTTGTTGCACGGTTGGAGTTCTACGCCCCCGGCAGGTATCCAGCAGGTGTCCCTGAAGGCCTTTTGGATGCGAGATGGGACGAGCCATAGAATGAAGACCGTGGCTCGGATTGATGAACCGTCAACTCTGTTGGATTCAGAATGCCGGGATAGTGTTAGGGGTGCCCCTCCCCTCCGGCCCGGTGGCATCGCCCTCATCTTGTACGTCCATCTTGGAAACTAGGGTTTTGTTGAGTGAGGGAGTGTGCAATTTTGGCACACGGGGGTCAACTCTAGAAAATATTCCACATGGCACCTAGCGCTAGCATTCCCAGCCGGAACCTGCCTAGACACACCTGCAGGACTCCCCGAAACCTGATTTTGTTGCATGGTTGGAGTTCTACACCCCCGGTAGGTATCCAGCAGGTGTCCCTGAAGGCCTTTTGGATGCGAGACGGGACGAACCATAGAATGAAGACCGTGGCTCGGATCGATGAACCGTCAACTCCATTGGATTCAACATGTCGGGATAGTGCTAAGGGTGCCCCTCCCCTCCGGCCAAGTGGCCCCGCCCTCATCTTGTACATCCATCTTGGAAACTAAGGTTTTGCTCAATGAGGGAGTGTGCAATTTTTGCACACGGGGGTCAACTCTGGAAAATCATCCACCAGGCACTTGTGGCTAGCGTTCCTGGCTGGAACCTACCTAGACACACCTGCATGACTTCCCGGAACCCGGTTTTGTTGCACGGTTGGAGTTCTACGCCCCCGGCAGGTATCCAACAGGTGTCCTTGAAGGCCTTTTGGATGCAACACGGGACGAGCCATAGAATGAAGACCGTGGCTTGGATCGACGAACCGTCAACTTCATTGGATTCAACACGTAGGGATAGTGCTAGGGGTGCCCCTCCCCTCTGTCCTGGTGCCCTGCCCTCATCTTGTACGTGTTGGGTATGTTATATCTCTTCACATGGTCGCTGCGTGTACAACACGATCCCCACGGCACTAGTGCCCCGCCCTCATCTTGTACGTGTTGCTTTTTTTGCTTTTTCGCGATTTTCGACCCATTGTACTCTATCTAATCCCGGTAAAAGGGATTAGGGTTGTAACCTAAATTCAGGTAAACGAATTAGGGTTATAGATGCTGCGGAATACCATTTATTGTATTGTACATGGTTAAATAAACATAAATAACAAAAGGAGCAGTGCGGCTCTAAGTTTTTGCTGGTTTTTTCCTAGTTAAGGGTTTCTAGGTGAAAATCTCTGTGTAATGTGTGTGCCATTGGGTATTTTCTGTTAATGCTTAAGAATCATATAAGTTTGTACTTCACTGTTAAGGTTTAAAACTTACAGTACGTCCGTCTTGGAAACTAGGGTTTTGCTCGGTGAGGGAGTGTGCAATTTTTGCACACGGGGGTCAACTCTAGAAAATATTCCACCAGGCACTTGTGGCTAGCGTTCCTAGCCGGAACCTGCCTAGACACACCTGTAAGACTCCCTGAAACCTGATTTTGTTGCACGGTTGGAGTTCTACGCCCCCGGCAGGTATCCAGCAGGTGTCCCTAAAGACCTTTTGGATGCGAGACAGGACGAGCCATAGAATGAAGACCGTGGCTCTGATCGATGAACCGTCAACTCCGTTGGATCTAGCATGTCAGGATAGTGCTAGGGGTGCCCCTCCCCTTTGGCCCAGTGGCCCTGCCCTCATCTTGTACATCCATCTTGGAAACTAGGGTTTTCCTCAGTCAGGGAGTGTGCAATTTTCGCACACGGGGGTCAACTCCGGAAAATCATCCACTGGGCACTTGTGGCTTGCATTCCCAGCCGGAACCTGCCTAGACACACCTACATGACTCCTCAGAACCCAGTTTTGTTGCACGGTTGGAGTTCTACGCCCCCGGCAGGTATCCAGCAGGTGTCCCTAAAGGCCTTCTGGATGCGAGACGGGACGAGCCATAGAATGAAGACCATGGCTCAAATCGACAAACGGTCGACTTCGTTGGATTCAGCATGCCAGGATAGTGCTAGGGGTGCCCCTCCCCTCTGGCCCGGTGGCCCCGCCCTCATCTTGTACGTCCATCTTGGAAACTAGGGTTTTGCTCAGTGAGGGAGTGTGCAATTTTTGCACACGGGGGTCAACTCTGGAAAATATTCCACCGGGCACTTGTGGCTAACGTTCCTAGCCAGAACCTACCTAGACACACCTGCAGGACTCCCCGGAACCTGGTTTTGTTACACAGTTGGAGCTCTACGCCCCCGGCAGGTATCCAGCAGGTGTCCATGAAGGCCTTTGGATGCAAGATGGGACGAGCCATAGAATGAAGACTGTGGCTCGGATCGACGAACCGTAGACTCCGTTGGATTCATCACATTGGGATAGTGCTAGGGGTGCCCCTCCCCTCCGGCCCAGTGGCCCCGCCCTCATCTTGTACATCCATCTTGGAAACTAGGGTTTTGCTCAGTGAGGGAGTGTGCAATTTTTGCACACGGGGGTCAACTCTGGAAAATCTTCCACCTAGCACGTATGATGATGATGATGGTGATGATGATGAAGAGGTTGAGGGTGGTGGTGTTAGCAATGGCAATGGTCATGAAGATGATGATGATGGAGGCTTTGATGAGGAACCTGTAGTTAGAGTGGGAGTTGGAGTTAGAGTTAGGGTTAGAGGTAGAGTCAACGATGATGATGGAGATGGTGGTGATGATGAAGACGTTGATGGTGACGGTGATGGTGATGGTGAGGATGGAGAAGATGGCTTAGTGTTAGGGTTTGGGTGAGGGTTAGGGCTAGTGTTATAGAAGGAAATTGAATTAGGGTTAGAGTTAGAGTCAATGATGATGATGGAGATGGTGGTGATGATGAAGACGTTGATGGTGACGGTGATAGTGATGGTGAGGATGGAGAAGATGGCTTAGTGCTAGGGTTTGGGTGAGGGTTAGGGCTAGGGTTATAGAAGGAAATTTAATTAGGGTTAGAGTTAGAGTCAATGATGATGATGGAGATAGTGGTGATGATGAAGACGTTGATGGTGACGGTGATGGTGATGGTGAGGATGGAGAAGATGGCTTAGTGCGAGGGTTTGGATGAGGGTTAGGGCTAGGGTTATAGAAGGAAATTGAATTAGGGTTAGAGTTAGAGTCAATGATGATGATGGAGATGGTGGTGATGATGAAGATGTTGATGGTGACGGTGATGGTGATGGTGAGGATGGAGAAGATTTCTTAGTGATAGGGTTTGGGTGAGGGTTAGGGCTAGGGTTTTGGTGAGGTTGATGGTGATGGTGATGGTGGTGATGATGGTGATGGTGGTAAGGTTGATGTTGATGGTGGTGAGGTTGATGGTGATGGTGATGGTGATGATGGAGATGGTGATGGTTCTGTCTCGCATCCAAAAGATGGAGATGGTGATGATGACGAAGATGGTGATGATAATGAAGATGGTGATGGTGGTGATGATGGTGATGGTGGTGAGGTTGATGGTGATGGCGATGGTGATGATGAAGATGGTGATGGTTCCATCTCGCATCCAAAAGATGGAGATGGTGATGATGATGAAGATGGTGATGATAATGAAGATGGTGATGGTGGTGGTGATGATGAAGATGGTGATGGTTCTGTCTCGCATCCAAAAGATGGAGATGGTGATGATGACGAGGATGGTGATGATGATGAAAATGGTGACGTTGTTGATGATGGTGATGGTGGTGAGGTTGATGGTGATGGTGATGATGATGATGGAGATGGTGATGGTTCCGTCTCACATCCAAAAGAAGGAGATGGTGATGATGACGAATATGGTGATGATAATGAAGATGGTGATGGTGGTGATGATGGTGATGGTGGTGAGGTTGATGGTGATGGTGGTGAGGTTGATGGTGATGGTGATGGTTCTGTCTTGCATCCAAAATATGGAGATGGTGATGATGACAAAGATGGTGATGATAATGAAGATGGTGATGGTGGTGATGGTGGTGATGATGGTGATGGTGGTGAGGTTGATGGTGATGGTGATGGTCATGATGAAGATGGTGATGGTTTCATCTCGCATCCAAAAGATGGAGATGGTGATGATGACAAGGATGGTGATGATAATCAAGATGGTGATGGTGATGATGATGTTGATGGTGGTGAGGTTGATGGTGATGGTGATGGTGATGATGAAGATGGTGATGGTTCCATCTCGCATCCAAAAGATGGAGATGGTGATGATGATGAGGATGGTGATGATGATGAGGATGGTGATGATGATGAAGATGGTGAGGTTGTTGATGATGGTGATGGTGGTGAGGTTGATGGTGATGGTGATGGTGATGATGGAGATGGAGATGTTTCTGTCTCGCACCCAAAAGATGGAGATGGTGATGATGAAGAAGATGGTGATGATAATGAAGATAGTGATGGTGGTGATGATGGTGATGGTGGTGAGGTTGATGGTGATGGTGATGGTGATGATGAAGATGGTGATGGTTCTGTCTCGCATCCAAAAGATGGAGATGGTGATGATGACGAAGATGGTGATGATAATGAAGATGATGATGGTGGTGATGATGGTGATGGTGGTGAGGTTGATGGTGATGGTGATGGTTATGGTGATGATGAAGATGGTGATGGTTCCATCTCGCATCCAAAAGATGGAGATGGTGATGATGACGAGGATGGTGATGATGATGAAGATGGTTACATTGATGATGATGGTGATGGTGGTGAGGTTGATGGTGATGGTGATGGTGATGGTTTCGTCTTGCATCCAAAAGATGGAGATGGTGATGGTGATGAAGATGGTGATGATGATGAAGATGGTGACGTTGGTGATGATGGTGATGGGGGTGAGTTTGATGGTGATGATGAAGATGGTGAGGGTTCCGTCTCGCATTCAAAAGATGGATATGGTGATGATGAAGAAGATGGTGATGATGATGAAGATGGTGAAGTTGATGATGATGGTGATGGTGGTGAAGTTGATGGTCATGGTGATGGTGATGATGATGAAGATGGTGATGATGATGAAGGTGTTGATGATGATGGCGATGGTGATGGTGATGAAGATGATGATGAAGATGATGAAGGTGTTGGGGAGTTTATTTATATCCAATGTATTTGACTCTAAGAACATCTCATGTGTGATTATAAAAAAATCAAGATGCCCTCAACCCCCAAACATGCCCTTTCAAAGAATTTTTTATCTTTGAGTGTGGTATGGATGCCAACATGAGGTTTTGTCTACTAAGGATGGATCTTGGCGTCTTGACCATGGTTGGGGTGATGACAATGAGGTTCATATGACTCCAATGAATCTTCCATGGATCATGGTGTAAAATGATCTCTCAAGTATTATTGCATGTGAACTTGGACGTACCAAGCTATAACAAATCTTTCACAGGAGTGGATTTGTCTATGTGAATAGATAAGTGAAAAGATTTTAACAACAAGACCTATCAATTTTAACTTGGAAGTATGGGAAATGTTCAAAGTGGGATTGAGAGGCTTGATGGTGATTGTAGTAGTGGGCATGGTATTGGTGAGAATGATGACATGATAATGGAATTAAACATTAATATGGTGACCCTGGAGCTTGGATCCTAGCCTAGAAACATGAGATCCTAGCCTAAAAACCCTAGTTTGTATTCTAATCACAATGAAACCCTATTGTGTATCCTAAGATCTAGCCCTAAATTATAATACATGTAAAGATTAAATCATTTTCATTGTACATATATATTCATCTGCATACATTTGAATCCAAACCACTATACACATATATGCATACATAAAATTAGATCACTATCACATAATGATAAATTAAGGAAGTCCTAATTGTAAATGGTAGTGGATGTGATGGTCATCAAATCAAAGGTGGCTATATCTGTGAGTGAGAATTAATGAGCTAGCTATACATCGTGCTCAAGGTTGTCCTATTTGTATGGTGACAATTGATTAAGAAATGATTCCATAACTTGGTTATTAATTTGTTGCATGATCTTAAGTGGACAAAATGGTCAAAATAAATACTAGTGACGACATTTCATTATGTAGAGTATGGCCTTTTTGGATCTCATTATGTAGAGCTATTAAAAATCATGTTGGATCTCATTTTAACATTTTGACGACATTGGACATTTTTTCTTTTTAAGTGTTCTTTTCCTAGTACTCAAGTTCCCAATATATATCTTATGTGCCATGAGGTGTGATTTGTCCATCCATTTATTCCGTTTGTTTTTAGATTAATTCTCACACATGATTTTGTTTGAGTTAGCCTATGTTTACAATGTTCTCTTAACATAGATACCATTAGAAGCTTTTACATGTGGAAAGATAAACCAAGCTGAACTACGATATCCAACTTCTCTTCTAAGATCTAGGTAAAACCCAAATTTACACAACATCACATCATGATACACACAACATGAGACAACCACATTAGACAACGAGATATATAAATCACATAACTGAAAATCCATGTACATCGAGGCTACAAAACTCATCCAAACATATACAATTTATGGTGAATAGTGGAACATGGTTCCCAATGTATGTACAATGGCAACGCGTGCCCTACACAAAATGCGACAACTCATGCCGTAGATACAAAATACATGGCAACTTGTGCCGTAGATACAAAGTACATCAAAACTGGTGCAAAAAAGTGCCACATCGTGGCTAATGTACATAACACGTGGTGTGTCAAGAATTGTGACCATCGTCGTCACTCCCAAGTGCAGATCCAAAGTCAATCTTCCTACTCTTCGAGCTACCGGTGCCTCGAGTCTTGGTCCATCTAGGAGTAGACCGTCTCTCTGGGCTCTGGAACAAATGATATAAGATACCGTCATTTTCAAGCATTTGCAAAATTTACCACATTTATAAAACAAATGTAGAATTCGAATATTAAATAAATCACCTCTGACATGAGTGGGAAATGTTGGGGAGGTGTCCTAGATCTGCGTAGCCTCTCAGCAATTCCAGCCTAAAACATTTAAAACAATCATTTCATTGAAAATTCATAATTGCTTAAATTAATTTTTGTTAATGCATCAAAATATTTTCATAAATTAACTTGATTCTCACCGTGAACACCTCCGACGATGGACATGGCTAGCCTTTTGGGATAGCAGGTGGAGCAGATGGCCGGACAACCAACTCCGATGCAGTGATGGGGGGGGCACAGATGTAGTGGCAGCCACTACAGGTGCAACCACTAGAGATATTGATGAGGATATTGGAAGAGTAGATGCCACAATAGTGGCAGGAAGTGGGGATGATATGGTGGGAGAAGACACGGTGGTATGGGGTGGAGGAGGACCAAGTGGACTATGAACCCCTGCCGGCTGTAGGGTAGAGGGTATCGAACGGAAAGGGCTACGGACGGTGTTGAGGGATGGTGCATGGGAGGGAAGTCCTGCATGGAGGGAGGAGGATGGACAAATGGGAGGTTGTGGATGAAGAGGGGAAAGTGGAAGGAAGGGGGGGCGTGGACAAATGGGGGAGGATGGATAGACATGTGGGCGTGGATAAATTGGGGGGGATGTATGGACGTAGGGGAGTGGGCGAGTGGGGGAGGATGGATGGAGGGGGGAGTATGGTCAGAGAGGGGGGGCTGGATGGAAGGGAGGGGGTGGACGTAGGGAGGGGTATAGATGAAAGTGAGGGGGGGACTCATGGGATAGGGTGGATACACAGGACTAAAATGTGGAGACACAACTGCTGGTGGAACCTACATATACATTTGTAATATCACAATTTAGTAAACAAACAATAAATTAAACCATAGTAAGTCGTAACAAATCAAATTAAAATCATGCTTATAACTACACATTGTACCTGTCTATATGGTGATGTGCCAATCCCTAGCGGGGGTGGCTGATCACCGTAGTCACGAAACACCGGTGGACAACAAAATGCATCATGTTATGAACATGTTAAACAACTCATTATCTAGGAAATCAAGATATTCAAAAACATTGTACGAACTATCAATGTGTATGTCATAAATATAAATACTTGAGTAATATATATGACATAAGTAATAACAAAATTGTGTCAGGTACTGAAAATAGCTCCATGTGGGGTGCCGCAATTTCATTTGCAGCTGCCATTGCTGCATCCAGGTTGGGAGATTCTACGTTCTCCCATCTCGATGTATCAGCTCTAAATAAATGTACATTGAAATGATAGTTTAGGTCAAACAAAAATACTTTCAAAATACTTTACAAGTTATAAAGTGATGATTGAAAACACATTAAGAAAATTGCTGACCTGATCCATATAACAACCCTCGGTCAGGCCAGGGAAAGTATGCCCGCAATGGGGACAAAGATGTGGATTTGTCCCTGTCGAAATGGAATGCCCAGCATGGCTACCATCGGTCATGGGTCTATCCTGGCCCTGCCGTGAAGGCCTTGCACCTGGATCTCTATCAAGGTCACCCGACCTCTCCACTGTAGTCACTGCTACAAAGGAGGTGTGTCTGAGGAGACCACGTGCAACATTCCTCATTTCCACCTCGATTTGATCAAGCTTATGGGGCAACTGAGGTGGCTGGGGAGAGGGGTTGGGGTCGCGCCTCGGAGCTGGTGGCCCTCTCAGTGGGTTCCTCTTGGAAGCAAGTCGATCTTGGGTAGAGCCACGCCCAACACCCTGGAACTCTGTTATGTCAAAATAGTGGACATGTAAACCGAGACAAAACTCAGACCACAGTTGGCAAAGGAAGTACTGTGGAACCTCCCTAATATTGCAGGGAGGTTTATCGTACACCGTGAACCACCTCTGCATCTAATTGTCCCTCCACGGTTGGTAATGACACCAATCCATGCAAACACGTGGCTTTGTAATGTTCAGTGGTTGGCCTGTTTTCGGATCAATAAACATACTATATAATTGGGATTTCGTAATGTTCAAATATTTTATTGCTTCCTTGGAGATGCCCGTGAAGTAGTACTCCCGCATCCTAGCTCTAAATTGAGTCATGTCGGTCAATTGCTGGTGTGCATGTATGAGGGAGTCGATTGAGTTCTCAACTGATGTGGCAAGAGACAATCGCGATGGTTCACCCGAGTTTCTATATTCGCGAGTGTGCACTCGCATTTCATTTACATAGTGGTTAAGGTCATCTTGTTCAAAATTAGGTTGTGGGTTTTGGTTTTGTTCGGTATTTGGATTGTGTTCACGGTTTTCTTCGGTATTGGGTCCAAGGTTTGGGTTTTCTTATGTTCCATAGGACTCGGGGTTAACATCTTGTTCACTCATTGTCTCAGTTGAAATATGCAGTTGAAAATTGGTTCATTGTTTTTAAAATTTGGGAAATATTTACAATTACATAAACAAAAAAAATACAAAATTGACACAAACAATGAATAAAATTGAAGAAAAACGTGATATTTACCTATTAATCGAAGTGGTGACGAGTTTGTGGGTGTTGTTGGGTGGTTTTGGAGTGGATTTGGCCTCCGTTGGTAGTTGAATGGATGCATACGCGGAGGAAGAGGACGCGTTCGGCCTACCAAATGAAAATTGGGGAAATTGTCAACTGTTTTTTTATATATTTTTAACAGGGGCGCGTGCGCGTCTCCTCTGCGCGTACGCATCAGCGATGCACATGCACCATCAATGCGCACGCGCCTTGGTTCAGTACCGAACCTAGAGGCGTGTGCGCATCTCCTTAGGTGTGGTCGTGCTATTTTTTTTCTCCGCTAGCACGGCCCTATTGCAACGAATTTGGGGAGCATCTTCGCGCGCCCCCCCCACTTACAGAAAAAACTGTGGAAGATGAGAAGACATGAAGACAAAGGGTAGGAAATTGGACAAACATTTCATTAGACATTGTTGCAACTGAAACATGATTTTGTTGTGTAAATTGAAATATTGTGTTAGATAGCAAGAGGGGTAGGAAGTGTGAGTGATAGAAAGAGTGGGATATCTTAGAAGATTAGCTCATTATGTGAGAAATTGTGATTGGTGGAATACCAATAGAGAATTCTAATCCATGTACTTATTCATTGCATTCAATTTTTTTTTAAATCTTTGGAGATATCCATTTGTCATTTGGTATACATTGCAAGGTTGCTTATGATTGCCTCTTTCCCAGTTGTTGCAATGAGAAGGAACAACCAAGGTTTACTACAAGTATAACAAACCACAAAGAAATTACACACAACAAGGAGTGTATGTCTAGGATTCGATGTCTACAACTATTTCAACAAGAATGGGTTCACCTATTCCTATTGCATTAGTAGAGTAACGTAAAGAAAACAGAGAATAAAACTAGTTGTAAATCCTTGATTATTTATGTTTAGATCTAATTAACTATAGATGAAAGTAGGCCATGATTGTATAATTTTCCAACTTGCTATGAGGTAGGGCCATCTAAAGACAGAGTGTTCATATGCATGACAAGACTAAAACAAAATGACCTGTAACAACATTAGCCAACAATATTTAGTGGGAATGTATATAAACAATTGGTGGCTTTGATCACTACTATTAAAATGAAGCCCATGAGGAATTAAAGTTTGATGGTTCCTACATAGGCAATCTGGGTTCTTCGAGGCTTGGGGTAAAAAGGGCAGAAGGACAAGAAAAATATATAAAGGGAACAAATGGGAAAACTATTAATGATATGATTTGTCCTTCTGCTAGTTGTGGTCAGTTAAGAAATCTAAATAAAGTGAAAAACTAAGCGTATAAATTGAGGATGAAACTTTTCCCACATAACAGTGAGTGGAGGATGTGTATAAGACTTATAATTTGCCTTGGATGGGAAAAAAATAGAAAATAACAAGACCATAAAATATAAATGACAACGACAACCAAAAAGTATTAACATTATAGAATGCATGCAAGGAAACACAAATGAAACTAGCAAAAAGTGTGGGCAAACATAAAAAAAAATTAAGTAGAAAATACCCTAATTATGAATCATGGTCTTTATTTTTCCTTGCACATGGGACATAGTTATGGACTAAATACAATAGGAACCACAATAAGCAGGATGGAATGTCCTTAAAACTAACATTATTTTAAATAGCAAAATCTAGTGGAAGAATAACATACAATGGCAGTAAAAAATGAAAACAGAAACTAAAACATCAACACTATTTCATATAGTCCCAGAGTCAAGAAACCTTTTTTTCAGTTTCCTCATATTACCAACTATAGAAACTAAGACATCATCCTTATTTCATATTGTTAAACCCAGATCCAAGAAACCTTTTTTCAGTTTCCTTACCTTACTTCAAGTTTAGTTGAAATTTTCATTCGGCCCCATTCTTTATTTAAATAAGTAAGGACAGAATACAGCTTAATCACGTAACTGATATGATGGAGAAGCAAGGACATAAATGTTACCTTTCAAAAAAATAATTCTGGTTGCCTCTATTTTTCTACCTTGTCCAATGAAAATGACTTCTAATTAACAACAATTTGGTACTTTCCACTCACACCATTAATAATCATCCTAAAGACCATACGTTGATGTTTCACTTACTTTTAAATATGAAAATGAATAAAACTAGCTTAACCTGATGTTAAAGTATTGGAGTAAATACAAATAATTTTACCCAACATACAAAGCAGAAAACACACTGGCTGAAAACTATAACAACTCATTAAACTACCATTTAAGAAATGGGGACAGTTATATTTTAATAAACAGGAATGTATGAGAGTTAGTTATCCAAAAATTCACCTTCCATGTCCATGTCCATCTCCATGTCTGAAACAACAGAAAATGTCGAAGACACTCCAGAGGCAACTTTTGGACCTATGGGAAATCCTCCTGTTGCAAGTCTTGTACATGCGGGTACTCCTCCTGAGGGAAGGCTTGGACCTATAGGCTACTGGATGGAATCAGAAGGTAATGATGGAGCTGGAAACAAGCTCATTCCCTCTCCTTTTCTGCTCGTACTTTGTGTTAAATTTTCAGAATTTACTTCAATCTGATCTAGGATCTTAACTGAGAGAACAACATGTATAGCATATCTACAGCATATCAATCATGGAGACAATAATGCAAGCACACAAGAGACACAAAGATTTACTTGGGGAAAACCATAAAGGTGAAAAACCCCAATAACTTCCTCAGAGATAGATAGAGCAATGATACAACCCAAACATAAGAGATAGACATATCCTAGCAGTAGATCCTCCTCCTCCATAAGTGCGCCACTCCTCCTTGAGTGCATGAGTGAGAAGTGAGTGATCAAATAGAGTGCCTCCTGCACTCTATTTATACTTGACTTGACTTGCCTTTTACATAAATCATGTAGGCTCGAACTTAACCACATAACATAATGCTGACTGGGCCGACCCCCAATAGGGTGGTATAATAACCCTTCGACCCACATGGCCGACCCCCAATAGGGTGGTCTAATAACCCTTTGACCCACATGACTTATACAGGGCCGACCCCAACAAGGTGGTCTAATAACCCATCAAGTATAAGTTACGACATTTACAATATAAATGACTACACTTCCGTATAGAGGAATAATACCATCTCTATAGGAGTACATACAACATACATATATGAAATACATTCCAAAGTTACATATACATCAACACTTTGTTCTATCTGGCACTTCATCTTGAACCAGTGAAAATAGTCATGCCCAATTGCAGCGTCGTTTCTAGGTTCTTCGCCAAAAAGAAATGAAAACTTTGAATTTCCTGCCTCCTTTTCTCGAGCCATATCCTCAAATACAGGGCCATTCTTAGCAACAAATTGTGATAAAATTTCAATGTTCCAAACCACTTCATCGTCTATTGGCTTCTATAGAGGTGGAGGCAAAGCAGTTTCCAGTAGATGCCCCTGAGAACCTTGTGGAGAGGCCAGAAGGGGTAAAGAAGAATTTACCAAAGGACTGCATTCAGTTGAAGATGAATTTAAAGAAGGAGCTACCAGATGCAGAGCTCCCGGAGACATATCTATTGGAGCCAGCCCAGGTGATGGCTTCCCTAATGGTGCCACTTGTGGACCTACGAAAGGCGGAAATCCTGGTGGAGGAGGAGGCCTTGGGGGCATTTTTCTAGGTGTAGGTGGAGAATACATCATGTGAACAGGTGGAGCAATTGGCATCGGTTTCCTGGGAGGTAATTCATTTCCACCATAAGGTTGTGGCATGACAAGAGGCATTCCGAATCCGGTACGTTGTTTCCTGCCTGGGAATCGAGGAGGTGGCATCATAGGGCCTCGGTTGTGCATTGCAGAAGGTGCAAAAGGAAAACCCATGTTCATCAGTCCGGGGTGGAAACCCGCGGGAAGGTGTGGGGGTGTTATTGGGGATGGGGTCGCTGCTGGAGGCTCGTACCTAAACTAAGGAGGATCCCCTCCTAGCCTTTGCATTTTAAAACTGTTTCTTCAACCAAATATGAAATTACTAAATAAATTAAGACCTCCAATCTACCATTCAATATCTAGACATTGAACACTCAAGGCCCGCAACACTGTGCCTCCTCAACATATTATTTCCCCCTCCAATGCAAGCTAAAAATGTACCACTTCTGACTTGAGAAAACTCATCCTCCAGATTCGTCAAGACATCCTAACCCCAACACAAACTCCCTGCAAAAAAAACTAAAAGTTGCCCTAAAGTCAAAACCACCATACATGCAATTATACTCTACACAAACAGGATGGAATCTCATGAGAATTAACAGCTTCCCGAATATCCCATGGAAAAGAACATCATATCCCTTTATGAAAATAAATCTGAGCGGAACTTACCTGTAGAAAAGGGTCACGAGATCGATGCCCTATACCGTGCAAATTTACCAATTTTGGTGCAACCCAGGAGAAGAAATGATTGGAAACTATGATCATGAAATAGCAACAACAATTCAATTCTGTTGTTTTGAGAATCTAATCCTTCGATCCCCGCAAGTTTCATCAGCAATGCTCTTTCTTTGCTTACGTATCACATAACCAATCCTTGGAACTCCAGTGTTTTACAAACTCCATTGCTTAGTTAGCATTTTAAATAGCCTTTTATTGGACTCAAAATCTTTCAAATAGTATAGAGAGAAAATTTATATGCAGAAGACTGAAGCCCAATTAAGGATACATGTAGCAATTACTTAATTAGCCTTTATATTGTTGTACTTTTTGTGGTTTTATTTGTTTTAATATTATATTAGTGTTTTAAATAAAATGTGTGGGATGTAGCACTGAAATTTGGTGTTCATTGTGTTTGTGAAATAAATAAATAAAAAATTAATATTTTTATTATAGTTAATTAATCAATGCTCATAAAAGATATTGATAATTGTTTTTAATAGTTGAAAGTAATAAGATAAATAAATGTAAACACATTTTCAACCTAAATACAAATAATAATAGGAATATTAGTGGAGGAATTATTGGATGGGCTTGAACATAAGTAGCTACATGATAGAGTTTGGATAGAGAGTGCAATAAAATAGTAAACATTGAACAATATATATGAATGAATTTGAAATTTTAGTTAGGGATCCTTAGCTAGGATTTGGTATGGCAACCCCTGGTCTGTTGAATGAAGAGGAAGAGGTCCAACTAGTGGGTTGTTTTGATGACACTTTGTAAGAAACTTGAATTTTTGTATCGTCTCTCCCATTTAATAGTTGAGATCGGAGTTGACAGGGGTCCTAGCTACGTCTCCCTCCTTGATAGCGAACATACATCAAGAGGGGAATTATCATACGAAAAAACCCTCTTGGACAAGCGATTTTCACATTCATATTAAAGGTCAGTCTTCAGACTATTCAGATTGAGTTACCTCTAGCGCCACAGAGGAAAGTTTAGGAACTTACACCAATGAAGAAGTCAATGTGGCACGGTTTTTGCATTTACATTCATAAGGTACTAAGCCTCTATTGAAGTTTATGGCTAGGTCGTCCTCGCATCATCCCTCTGGTGTAGAGGCTCATTCGCATGGCGACGAGGTTGGAGGGGTAAGGTTTATTGAAGGCAATTTGGATCTGTATGATTTTCAATACAATGACCCTTCGAGGGTGGTTGACTTGGGATGAATGAAGAGATATAAATATGTGAAGAGAAAGGGCCGTGTATTATCATTGGTGATTCGCCAAGATAGTTATGGAACAAATATTGGATCTCATTGTTTGAACCCTCATTGGAAAATTTTTGTCCTAAAGTCACGAAGGAGGTGCTTTAGGCTTGGAATTTATTGACATGGGAGTCGATTATGGGATATTGTTTGACTTCTCACACTTTATCGCAGGGGTGGCTTGGATTATAGTTTTGAACTAAATGGCATACTGTCAAAAGTTTGAAAGGGGTGTGGTTTTTAGATAAATCATATATATCCATAAAACCCTAACACCCTTATTTGGTTCAAAGGATGAATACATTGAATAGATCCCAGTTTGGGTGAAGCTTTTAGGGTCGCCAATAGAAGGGTGGTTGGGTCAGTGGTTAAGGGCTATTGGAGATCAACTTTGAAATACTATTTTGGTTGATGATTATTTTGTAACATGTTCCTCTTGTTCAATGGGTTGATTGTTAGTAGAAGTGGATATTATGAGAGGGTTGTATGAATCTATTGAGCTGGTGGATGGAGGTTGTAGTTATATACAATCCCTGGATTATTTAAACATCCCCTTTAAATTTTCTCACATTCACAATCTAGACCATATACAAAATGATTTTGATTGGCTTTTTATGATGAAAATATGGTAGAGGGTTGGAGGGGGATTCTAATAAGAGGGTCACTCCGTCGGCCTCAATCGAGACCCTAAAGGCTATGGAAGGTCCACAAAAGGTTGTTAAGTAGTCACAATTAGAGGACATTGGCATGGTTGTTGATACTTCAATGTGTCGTGATTTGTTAGTTGGTGACATGCCAAACCCACTAATCATTGAGTCAAGATAGTCACTAGGGATTGAAATGGATGAGGTTGCTCTTAACTATGTTCGAGGTCATTCAAAGGTAAGAACCAATGTTAATGCACTCTTCATCAACTTAGGCTCTTAGCCTCAAATGGAATCGGGCAAGTCTCCTATTTTTCCTCATGTGAATTATGCTTTGAACACTTCTTTCTCGAGGGACGGGGGGTCATGTTCTCTTTCTAAGGTGTCATCTTTGTCAAAAACCATAAATTTTGAAAAATTTAAAAATTTTTAAGATAGCAATAAATGATATTAAATGCAGCCACATGAATATTTTGTTCAGCTTACGTGGTCATAAATGTGTCTAACATGATCTTTTGTTATACGTAAATGTTGCTATGGATTTCTCTTTTCTGCTACTTATTGTTTTGTTGTTTTGTAACCACAAGAGGGAGTTTGTATGTCGAACTGGGCTTACTTAGCTTACGAGCTAATGCAATCAATTTTCTGTCTCTTACAGATTTACAGGTAATAACGGTCGCTACTTTTAAATCTTGAAAGGTAGAGGATCTTCCTACCTCTTGTTAAGTTCAACTTCTGAGTATGTTTGAATTTATACTTTAATTTGCAAAGGAAAAAGTTATCACTATAATTGTATTTCTCTTACCTTCCGCAATTGCAGGGTTTACCTGTCAGTACATGTTTTCCTGTTATTAAGTTCAAGAATTTGCCTAGTTTGGGTGTCGCCTCTTTATTTCCATATGTGATACTTTGAACAAAACCATAAACTTGTTTAGATGTAGTCTTTTGTTTCCAATAAATGATTGAACTCATTGTGTAATAATGATAGAAGGGGCCTCAAGTTTCTGTTGAACATAATATCAAGTATTAAAACATCATCCTAGGGTTTTGATCGTTGTAAGATTGATATTTGAATTATTCATTATGAGGATCTTACCATAATATTTTAAATATACATATTATGAGTGTTTATTTGTCAACAATGATAAGAATATCATTGAGATCTTAGATCATTAATGTTATTATCACTAATACCTTGATTGTAGGTCCAAGTTTTATGGCTTTCCAATACCAAATCGAAGCATGTGTTAACGTGGCAAATTTGACAAGTTTAGAACTATGGTTTATCATCATAATTGGGTATCATTGCTATGATTTTTAATTGATTAACAATAATTGGAATGAGACTATGGAGTCTCGACCCACCACAGGGAAAATTTTAAACTACTACGTGGTTGAATGATAGCCTAGTGCTTGGTGATATAAATATGAGATCTAACCCTACCTCTTCATTATCCTCCGCCTTCGAGCTCGGGTCTATCTGCAACAGTTCCAGGTATGGGTCTTTGTTACAGTGGTGTTGATTCGACTTCCCAGTGTTTACAGTTCCTTTGCTTAATGTTTAGCATTTGGAAATCTTTAGGAGTGACTGTTGATAGCTATATGAGCGTTATTAAGCCTAGGGTTTAACCTTTGAGTTCATTTAATGGTATGGTTACCAATGTTACAGTGTGCTTAGCAGCTTGCATGCTGCCTAATCCTTCGCATTGTTCAAAGCTTCGTCTGAGAGGCATTGTATTTGTTGTTAGCATCTGTAGCTGGTCAATAATCTAGGGTTTTGTAAATTTTTGGTTAACTATGGAGTCCCTGTCACGGCGTGAAGGTATCAGCTTACCCGGTGTGTGTTTAAAACTTCCATTGAAGAAGAAACCCTGGTTTTCTGTCAGCTTGTTCGTGCTTGTTGGAAAGAAGGGGGTTCACCCTTCTGTTGCTCGTGACTATCAACTATCTCCTGTTTGCATCTGCGTTCAATACTCCGGTAAGCTACAGGGTTTTCAAAATTTGTTATTTAAAGTTACTTGAATTTGTTTAAATCTCCAAGCAAACATATAGAAAGTTTACCAACTGGTTCTTTCATTGCAGGTTCAAGTTCCACCTATCTGATGGATGGCACAGGCTGCGACATCTGGCAATCCCGGGTAAGCCTGGTTCTTACCATGGCAAGTCCTCCTTGTGGGTTGTTTGGGTGGTAGGGTTTTGGTTCTGGATAAAACAACTCTATGATGTATTCGAATACTGTGGCCTCTGTCAGTGTTGTAACTATTGTAACCTCCTTTCGGTACTTAGATTTTTATAGAGAAGATGTGTATTGTAAAGATTAAAGTGAACCAGACTTATGAGTCTATTCTGTAATTGGGGTTACGGCCTCGGGTATTTGAGTTTTGTTATGACATTTTCTTTTAACAGTTCATGGGTTAACGCCCATGGTTTTGGAAATTATCTCAATATAACTCGTTGTCTGTACACGATTTGTTTAAAGTCTGCGTCTTCTTTTAAATCTACAGCTATGTATAGTGGTAGGAATACTTTTAGGTTTTTAAAAGAAAACACATAATGAACTGAATTGGTAACACAGTTGTAGATGAAGGCGTGGTCTTTAATCTCAGTATTTTGTTTTGTGTAATTTTGTGGAAAGGCTATCCTGCTACTTATAACCCTTATAGATATATATTCTGTAGGGTTTACGTGCCCACGTTTTGTTGTTTAAACTATTAATTTAACTTGGGAAGATGTATTCCTGCTCGTTTGAGTGTTTTAATACATACAAAGATAAATTCTAAGTTTTATATTCTATAATGAAAATGAAAAAGAACTACGGCTGTATATGAGTCATTGTAATACTGTTCAAGTTTAAATACCTGTAATGTTTGGTTTAATACTAAAATATAACAATGATTTTAGTTGTATGATAACACTGTAGCTATGATATTCTACTGTTGATAGTTGAGAAAACAAATGAAAGATTTATAAAGATAAAGAAGCTTAACAATTAGCTGGGAGAATCGTGCTTAATCGTTTCGTTTATTATGGATTTAACATCTAAAATTTTATCTGATAATAATTTCTTATTGTTAGTAACTAGAGTGGTAGGGTTTTGTTTCCAAAATGACAACAGTGGTTTAGTTCAGATGTTAAAACTGTAGATACGATTTTTGAGCCAGATGTTTATTCTATTGTTAAGATAGGACTCTGTCGATACTGTGCATTCACATGAAGGATTTTGAGCTCGATAGTGAGCTAAACAAAAATTACTATTCCGGTATAATGATTATGACTAAAAGGAAATAAAATTACTATTTGTATAAGCTCGGCCTCGAGCTAGTTATTGTTTTTGTCTTTAAAAATTCCTTCTGTTTGGAAGTTAATAACTAGGTCAAACTTTGCCGATGGTTTCTTGTTGTAGAAACTGGAGAGATAGATTTTAATAGAACTCCTTTGCCACGATTTTGTTTAAATGATCAATTGTTTTGTTTTAGCTAAGATTTTGTCGAAAGAAGAAAATAGTTAAAAAGTTGAAAGATATGGCTATACTGTTGTTCGATTCGATAATGAGTCAATAAAAGTTCAGCCAGTCTTTTCGTATGTTCTGTCAGTAAATAAATAAACTTACTAATATAATTTGGATCGTCCATTCTTGTGACAGATAATGACCTGTACACTTGTTAGCTAGGGTTTGTACCTGCTAAATTATCTATGAAAATAAATTTACTGTGGTTATATGGTTATCTATATTTCTGTTCCTATAATTGTTTTAATGAGTTTATTTTCCAGGAAATATTTACTGTATAATTAGCCTATACTTACCTATTTAACTATTGTAATAACCAAGTGTAAAATCACAATAACATCCTATAACTTATAATAATAACAAAGCGTATCACACATAAAACAAATACTTGAACTATAAGATAATAGTGATACTAGGAAATTTCTAAGACATAATAATTCTGTAGAATCTAACTACTAACAATTCAGAGATGCTAATTTTTACTGAAATAAATCCTGTTCAGACATAGAGGAGATAGTCATAATCTACATTTATATTTACTCAATAAACAGCAGGAATAAGTGGCAGAACCTGTGTCAACTGTAGACAACAACAGCAATGGGAGACTGTTCCTCCCTACCAACTCCTAGAGAGTGCCCAGACAGCACTTCTCAGGACCCCCGAGCTTGCTCTGGTCTTCCTGGCTGCAACTATGTGCAGCAGAATAATTCACTCAGCCAAAACAGCTAAACTGGAACCAAGTTGCTGCAGCATCCCACTCAAACAATTTTCCTTACTGTCTTTCCCTCTTCCTCAATGGGATTCCTGAATAGCATTCTACTGAATGTATTCTCCCTCCTGAACTATCTGCCCCAGCTCAGTTCATTGAGTACTATTTAAAATATTGCCTAGGTCTTTGTTGGGTTAACTGTCATTAATGAGCCACCTGCTCAGATTCCACTTTCTTGGGGAATCATGACCCCAAAATATAGGGAAGTTGCCACCTGCAATTAGGAAGTGTTTGAGGATGCTGCCACTTGTCTTTTTCCTTTCCACCTAGTTCCCTCCACCAGTTAGACCAGTAACCTCTTTTAACAGCTCTCCCATGCTGTTGTCTCCGTAATTTATTTATTAATAATAAAATATTCAGAATTACATTCCATTTCTGGTGACTCTGCTGAGTCATCAATTCCTACTTAGCATTAAATTTAACATAATGTCTCAGGAATATAATAAAATAATTACATTAATTTTTGTAAAAATTGGGGTATGTGACAATCTTTCTAAGTCCCCCTCTCAAAAGGTTAGGAATTCCATTAGGAAACCACGTAATTATTTTCTCGAGAGGGACAATATGAAGGGTGATGGTTTTTTGTGGTGGATAAACAGCCTATACTGTCATTCTGGAGGCCCTAAGACACCTTCATAATTCTCAAAACCACCTGATGGAACAAACTTACTAAATCATATGCCAGTTATACCCCCAATAGGCCATGTTCGGTTTGTGTAGGTAACCTACTTAGTTTTAGATGTTTAGAAGATTCCTTTAGAGACACATGTTTAGGTCTCCTCCAATAAACATTTATGAGGGCCCAAGGCTACAAGAGCTAGATACATAGTGCCATAGATACCACTCCAATTCCATGCATGGTGCTTTGAGTCAATGTTCATAGCTTTGAATTCCTCAATGATTTCTTTAGGGCCAAAGTTATGGTCTTCTTCCCTAGACCATAACTTTCCATACTTCATAAAAAATTCCCCTTTTATGACATAGTGGGTCAAATGTTTTCCCTTGGTACAATGGTGGTACAACGCATCATTCCATACTTCATAAAAAATTCCCCTTTTATGACATTTTATGGTTGTAAACCTCCATCCAATACATTATCCTTGAAAGAGAAAGATAGGGTTCAAGCACTGGAGGATCACATAGAGAACCAATAAGAGGTTCTCCAGCTACTGAAAAGAAACCTAGATACAATACAAATTAGGATGAAACAAGAAGGATATTAACATCACAGTGAAAGGAAATTTGAATTTTGGGATTGATTATTTTTTATGCTACAACCATACAAAAAGATGCCAGTCAAGAAACAAAAGAAGGAGAAGAAATTAGTACTCAAGTACTATGCTCCCTTTGAGGTGTTGCATATGATTGGAAGTATGGATTTCCAATTGGATTTGCATATGTATTCTCATGGACATCTAGTCTTCCATGTTTCTTTCCTAAGATAGGTAATTGGAGACATGATCCTAGTTCTAACTATTTTACCATAGATTGATGAAAAAGAAAAATCATACTGAAACCTAAAACAATACTTGAAACATATATGGATCAAGAAATTGCAAAATCGAACAATTACTAAATACCTAATAAAGTGGAAGAACTTGCTAATAAAAAATGTGACATGGAAAAATTCAATTTATTCATACATAAACATCCACATCTAATAAAATGTTGAAAACAAAACTTGTTTGAAGAAGGAGATCATGTTAAACTATTACAGGGACTTTACACATTTACTAATTAGCCTTGTTGTGAGCTTTTCACTTAGAATAGTTACAATGCATTTCATATCTTTAAAACATGGATTAATTATGACTCAACCTGCATAGAATGAACACTACCACATCATACAAATACTACACCCCAGATTTAACATATTATGGTTTAGTAATCAAAACATATATTGTGATAGGTTTCTTGACTTTTTTATCAATGGAACACTCTTCGATCTTAACTTTAATTTCAGTGTATATTATCTTTCATCCACTATGTCATTATAAACTATTTAATATAATAATGGAATTTAAATGGAATTTGGTTAGTTGTTTTAATTATTGGTGTTTATTTTTATGTATGAAAACTTTTTATTATTTTTCAATATTTATTATAAAGTTTATTTTAAATTAAAAGAGAGATAAATATTGATTTTAAAAATATATTATTATTATTATTATAAATAGGTACATAAAAATAAGTAATACTTTAATCAAATATAAATTTTATATAAATTTTAATTTAAAAGTTCATATATATATATATATATAAATAATGAAACTGAGATACTTTTGATTTACAATGTAAAAAAAAAAAATTATAAATAAATAATAAAAAGATACTTAAAAAACCTTTACTTAAATTTTTATTAAAAACATTTTTACATAAAAAAAATACTTCAAAAAACTTTTACTTAAATTTTTATTAAAAACATTTTTACATAAAGAAATTTGATTCCTCTATATTAAATTTTGTTTTAAACTAGACAAATTGGAAATATAATCTAATTTGACAGTTATAGAAACTCACAAGAAGCACTTGTCTTGGAAATGTAAAGATTCCAAGGTTGCTTGGTTGACTTTATCATTTTGAGAGATGGAAATATAATCTAATTTGACAGTTATAGAAACTCACAAGAAGCACATGTTTTGGAAATGTAAAGATTCCATGGTTGCTTTGTTGACTTTATCATATTGAGAGATGGTAACTAGGTCTGGAATTTCAAATTCTACTAACTTGTCAAATAAAATTTGATGACTGTTAAATTTTTAGAGTGCCTTTCATTTTACATTTTATACAGATTCATAAAGGATCAATTTTTCTTTTGGTATATGTCATAACACAATCCTTCTTTAATTACTTGAATCTGACCTTGTTTTTTACAACAAGATCTGGGCAGATAGTCCATTGTAGTAATAAAAACCTAAATAAATTGTTTAACAATAAGCTAACTTTACTAACAAACAAAAAATCTGTTAAGAGATTTCATTTTTTAAATAATTTAACATCTTTCCATACAAGGCTAGTTAAACAACTATAATTTTTTTGACGGGCTATCAATATACATAAACTTCTAAAAAATGAAAAGACGTTCTGTGTAACGTCAAATTCCAAGCTTTGATAACTGCGTTTTCCGTAGTTACATTAAAACGTCATTTGGGATTCGGACGTCATGGATTTACATATTTAAAGTCTTTTCACATGGAGATGGCAATAAAAAAACATAAAAAAAAAACTTTTCTACATTCAAACTTCCATAAATTTGTTAACCATATCCGCAAACTCCCGCACATCTAACCTGTACAGTTCAAATTGAAGGGGAGGAGTGTCTTGAGAGCACCACTGATAGAGCCCATGAGCCACAGTGAATTTCCTTGACCACCATTCATACAGTGACCGCTTAGCGTCTATCACTTTTCTAAACCACCGTTTATACAGCCCATCCCCCGCATTGAATTTCCAAGGCAGACTGGAATTGATAAACAGATTTGCAGACGGCACAAGATGATGGGGCTCCGGTTTTTGTCCCGTCAAATCCAACAAGCAATTCAGAATAGAATTCCGTGCTGTAGAATTCATCCGAGCTCTGAAATAATGCACATAATTACAAGACACTGGATCCGAGGCGTTGACGTATAAATTAGGGTTCCATTTCTGGAGGGCAATGAAGGCTGCCTGAGCCTGAGCCTGAGCCTGAGCCCGGGCATCATTATCATTTCTCTTCTTAGACAGAAACCGAGCAGCGCTCTGCCGTAACTTTTCAATAAAGATGCCGACTGTCTCATTCCTAACCGGAATCAATGAACAAAACGGAGGATTGAAGAGATGGGTATCCAGAATAATCCCCTCCACGGCCATTTTTCGGCCGACTTGCAGAGCAATGGCGGCTCCGAGGGAATGTCCGGCGAGAGAGACGTTTTGCGAGCCGTATTCCGTGGTCATCTCTCTTGTAACGCGGAGGGCTTCATCAACACGGGAAACTTTGTCTAATTGTTGCAGAATGATTTTCAGATCGTCGTGGAGATCGGCGAAAACATTTTCAGAGGTGAAGAGCGTACCTCTGAATGCTATGACGACGCTTCCACAGAGGACGAAAACGGCGCCGAAGATGGATCCATCTAAGGTGCACAGATTCTGCTTGCGTTCGTAGTTGAATATCTCGTACCATTTGGCTGCCGCAGAGAAATCCTGCTCTGATCGGTTCCTGCAGCTTTCGAGGTCGTAGACTGCTTTGACGAGGGAGGCCAGGCATATTCGTTTCAGGTTAGGATTGGATGGGTGTGTTACCTTGGGTTCGTCCATCATTCTATTCTCCATGGATTGGATTATCTTGGAACGCAACAATTGCAATCGATCTGAGAAGAAAAAAATTGTGTTGTTTTCCTTCAAAGTTATGAAATGGTGAGGTGCGATCCCCTTTAAAACGATCTCCTCTTCTTTGTGGCGGATGATGAAGTCAACAGATTCTTGATAGAATGCCGGGCTGTGTGGGATGATCAAGTCAACATATTGTTGGAAGACTCGGAACAAAGTAATGTGTTGTTTTGTCTTTGTTGTTTATTCAATTTTATTATTTTATTAATGTGGAGACTTAAGTTCAAATTTTTTTAGTGAATATGGAGACTTTATCTCATTTATATTTAAACAATATGTTGTTATTAATGGGGAGACTTAAACTTCAAATTTTTTAGTGAATATGATTGTAAATATAAATATAATAAATGAAATATTTTTAAGAAAAAATTCATACCTATTTTATTAATAATATTAAATAAATAATTGTTATTATATTTATAGATGTTTATATATTAGAATTTGGGGTGAACTAAGATAAGTGTACTATCTAAATTGATATTTTATGGCACTCATTTTAAATTCAAAATAAACAATTATAAATATATATATATATATAATAATTAGTAATTATGTATGGATAACGATAGCTAGCATGCATGAGTAATTCATAAGTCATATATGGATAACATGGATAACTGACAATTCCAACTAAGCATAGAAAACAAGTAACTTATTGGTGACACTTAACTTGTAACCTATAAATGACTGTACTAGTTATAAAAATCCATCAATCACCATAAAACAATTGGTATTACAAATAATAATGTAAAATTTGCCACCATATATTACAACTTAGCAATTGATACATTAAGGCTTAATGGAGACTTTATTGATTCACAACCTCCCACACTATTTAGGAATTAACTTGATGTGCTAAGACATTAATAGAGGTGGTTCATTCTTCTATTTGTTCATTGACTAACTGTGAGATTATCTAAGCATTGACTTTATCAAGATGTTTGTTGTTCATTGAATTTTAGGCATTAACTTCATCTAGATGTTTGTTATTGAATTTTCTCACATTATTGATGGATTAAAAATATGTTTACTGATCCATGCATTAGATCTATTTATTAAATTGTTGTTTTCCGAAATTACAAAATTATGCCTTAAAACATATATATTTTTAAATGCTAACCTCTATATTTCTAAATGCTAACCTCTCGAAGTTCTTGTATTTTTGCAAGGTTTTAAGATTACGAGAATATGGTAAGGAAACAAAATTCATTTATTATTTTCTTAAGCTAAGATCTTGCAATTTTAAAGTTCAATTTTGGTTTTGGTTTAGCATAGATGGACAAAGTTTCTTTATTAGCTCAGGTAATTGAACACTCTAGAGATCTCACTAACCTCTATAATTCTAATGCTAATTTATGGAACTTTACGTATTTTTGCAAGGTTTTAAGATTATAAAAATATGCTAAAGAAACAAAATTTATTTATTGTTTTCTTAAACTATAGATTTTGCAAATTTAAAAGTTTAATTTCCATTTTGGTTTAGTAGAGATCGACATAGCCTCTTTGTTGACTATGGTAATTGAAGACTCTACAGATCTCAAATGGTGGGACTTTGAAATTGGGAAAGAAAGTGTAAAGGAGAGGAAACTAATGAGCTTGAAATGGAAGGGTTTTCTTCATGCAAAAATGGTTAATCGTTGATATACCATGTCTTGAGTTAATGTAACAATTGAACAACCTATTTTATTCTGGTAAAGGTTACGTGTCAATCATCAGAGGTTGCATGCGTCTTCATAAATGAAGTTGTGTGACTGCACAACATACCCCTAGGGATAATTTCGGATAGAGGATTAATGTTTAGAGGGAGATTCTAGACAAGATTCCAAGAATCCTTCTAGGTATGCAGTTGAGCTTCAACATGGCATACCATCCCGAGACAAACGATCAAATAGAGAGATTCAACCAAGTCTTAGAGGACATGTTGCATATGTATGAAATGGACCAGCGGGGTCCCTAGGAGCAATATCTAACATTGGTGGAAATCACTTATAACCATATCTATCAAAGTTCAATTAGGATGGCGTCGCTCGAGTTTCTATATGACAGGCCTTGTCAGACACCTTAGAGTTGGGATCACCTAGAGGATAGGGTCCTCATAAGTCTGGAGTTAATCCAAGAGATGGAATAATAGATGCAATCCATCTATGTGTGATTAAAGGAAGCGTAGGACAGGAAGAAGAGTTACGCCAATGAAAATAAGACAAACCAGAGTTATCAAGTGCGGGTTAGGTCATAGAAGAGTTCCATTAGATTCGGAAAGGGGGGGAATTACGACCATGGTTCATGGGACCATTTGCAATCATCGAAAGATTGGGATCAGTTTCTCACTGTTTTGATTTTCCTTTATCATTGAGTCGTATGCATAATGTTTTTCATGTGTTTGTTTTACATCATTACATTTCAAATTCCTCTCATGTGTGTTATTGATTTGAGTAATTTGCAAATTTCATATGAGGGGACCTTGATGGTTGAGATGATCCATATATTGGACTGACCTTCACATATTCTATCCGTCCCACAATAACACACATAGAAAACACTTTTACCCTGTCCAAATTGATATCCTTCCCCATTACAAATTGCTTCCTCTTTGCAAGAACTTTGTGTGCCTTTGCTCGACGCCTTGCGCGATCCCTAGCACCTGTCAAGTTAAACTTCTTCCTACCATCCTCAGACAACAAACCCTCATCCCATTATTTACTAGGGTAGTTTTTGACGCATTAACCGACACCTATCTCACCGAACCGCCAGATGTAATCAAACCTGAAGAAGTTTTATTTAAAATATCCATACTGCATAGAGAATAAACCAGAACATTCGATCAACTCTCAAGTCATGCAATAGGAAGAAAGAGACAATCGTGTGGAACCCATGTGTCAAGATGGAAAAAGGAAACTGCCAAGTGGAACAAAGGGAAAAAACACCCATTGAAAACCAAATCCGTCAATCAATAAAACTACAAAAGATGCCAAAGAAAGGACAAAACCCCGCAAAAGCCACTTCAAAGGGATAACCACAAATAATGTCATGTCCCCTCCCATCGATCTGGCACAAGGAATGGAACATGACTAACATCCTGGGATTTTCAACAAACTCATCCCCATTCATTAGATTCATACAAATAAAACACATGTGTGCAGATGAAAATCAAAATAAACATGCACGGCGGAATTAAACTATCCACACACATTTCACATGCATTCAGCATATTGGTAGCATGCATCAAATTAAAACCATTTCAGAAGTAAAACACATAGAGAAAATACGTATCTTGCAATGGTGTAGGTGTCCCAAGCAACTAACTATGCAGTTGCAACATTCCACCCAACCATAGGCCAGTTGTGTTCATCAATCTCTCAACACAACTGCCACCCCCCGAGCCGGGCATGATTTCTACAAGGAAAGGGAACACTCAAGCTCATTCATAGCCAAATAAGCATCACATCTAAGCCAATCCAATCCATAGTTGTGTTTATCAAGCCAAATCCGAGTCCCTCTAGTTTTGGATTATTGCACTCAAGCTCAAGCCAAAGCAATGGATACCCATAACTCATTCCCCAGCATAGTCTTTCCACACACAGAAAGCACAATTGTTGGCATGTATAAACGTGTTTACTATGGGATTCGCAAACAATATGTCCATGGCTTTTTCACAAATTGTGGCCAGTCAAAAACGGATTGAGGGAAGGGGAAAATCAACCATAGGGAGAAAAGCGTTTTCCCCACATGTATATGAGCATTTGAATGGCCAAAAATGGCCTCTATGGAACCCCATGGACCCCAATTTGGTTTCCTCTTATTTCCCATTGTTGTATATCACAAAAACACCCTTCTCCCAGCTGAGAATGAAGGAACCACATAAAAACGTGGAGGGAAAATGCCCAGGTAGCTTCAAACTCGTGAGAGAGAAAAACCCATGGGTGAAGAATGGCTTGGGGAGCAATTTCATGGCTCTTTACTTGCCCAAGAAACCAAAAAACGAATTTCCAAAATGGCGGCTTGCCCATACCCGAAATTGGGCAACCATACCTCTCCATTCCTATTGCATTTACTATCTCAACCAACTCTTGGAAGAATTAAATGATTGGATGCATAAGTCAAAATGGGTAGTTGATAGTTCATGGGTTTTCTCATTGACCCTTGGATTGACTTGATTGGTTCAAGGGTTTGAATATTTCCCTCCCAATTCCTTGTAAAAATCATGCCCCCATACGCTTGTTGCATTGCATAGCTAGTTGTGGGTATTTTATTAAAATGCATATTTACATGATATTTACAATTTCTATTGTGTCTGGATAGCACACAAACCATATGCATCAATTTTAACACTAAATCGATGGTGGGGCCTTGGCCTTGAGCTCTTCACTACGATTTTATAACAATATTAAATCATTTACATTTTTAATGCAATGGGGTCAAAATCGGGATATTACAAATACCCTTAGATCTAATAAATAGAACCATCACAAAGGGAAAGGTAATACTAAAAACAAAGGAACAAATAGTAGTTTCCGAAAGCAACCAAACATAGGAGTGCAGAGACATAAATCTATGCTAACTAGAGTTTGTAGGAAAGAAACACAAGAAAACAAAAATTCCCACTTTTTCACTTGATTAATACTAGACCAACATAAACCCTAGCTTGACTCCAAATTGCTGCAATTTTCATAAAACCCTAACTAAGGTTCTCTTCAGAAATGTCACATTCAACCCTTGAATCTTTCCATAACCCCTCCATAGCTCTCATTATTAATATTGTGAACGAAACCTCTATTTCAAATGGGAAAACGGTTTTGAAGACCATAAAAAAAATTTAATAAGCTAAACCTATGGGCATGGAATAATATTATCAACTTATACTTCCAACGGCTTTCCCCTATGGTATTGAGTCTTATACTTATTTTTAGTGGCTTTGCCATATGGTATTGAGTCTTATACTTATTTTTAGTGGTTTTGCCATATGGTATTGAGTCTTATTTTCAAATTATAAATTGATAATAATATTCTTATCAATGTATACTTCGGATATTAACGACTTTCCTTTTTCTTATAATAATAAATATTATACTTAATTTTAACAATTATATATTAATATTTTTTTATAATAATAAATATTATACTTAATTTTAACAATTATATATTAAACCTACGTCTTACTCTTTTTCAACCGAAAACATACGTCATACTTATTTCATACTTAATTTCAACAATTATATATTAATACATACAATCATGCTTATTTCATAGTTAACTTATTAATATTTATTAAAAAAATTAGAAAATAGACATATAAATAAATAAATTATATAATATATTATTTTAAAATTTATGAAAGTAAAATAATGTTTCGTAAGCACTGGATTATATATATATATATATATATATATGAGAGAGATTAATTAAGAAATGCTTTTATTTTTAAAGGGTGCATCTCCATATATTACAAATAAAATATTCCGAGCACGTTAAGACCAACAACATCATAACGTCATCTTCCAAAGGAAAGCCTTGATAGATTAAAATAACCTTGATAGATTAGAAGTTATGAAAATATTAATTTCATTATTCACATTCGTCTTTTTCGATGGATATGAATAGATACAAATATCACGTTGTATTGGATGATTTTTTTGGATTGATGTTTTTTATGTTGTAAAATTTAAATTTAATTATGTTTTAATAGTGATTTTAATAATAGAAATGAATTCAACATCATCAAAAATCCTTGGAACACTTAAAATTTCAAAGTTTAACAATTATTCTCTTCAATATGTGAAACAACGTGACCATAACTTCTACACACCATAACTTCCACACATAATGAGACGGTGACCATAACCATCGCATAGAAATCAGGATGACCACGTTAATGCATTTTCTTAAATCCTGACTTGGTGTTATTTTCTATATTTGAATCGACCTAACCTCACCCTCACCAATTTCAACAAAAATAGCCATGCTTCTATAAAAATCGCCACTTAGTATGATCAATATCAATACATAATGATTGTGTTTGTTTATTTCTGGACCTTTTCTTCTCTTTTAGATTTCTAATATTTTTTTAAATAATGATTCATTGCTAAGGAAATGAATGAGACCCTATTGGCTGAGATCACAAGTGATGAAAACTTATCAACCTTAAATTCCTTTAAAAAGGGAAAAAGTCCCACATGAACTCGCGGTTAAATTCTACTTGGGTTTCTATGGTCTTTTAAAGGATGATTTAGGATGATTCGTGAATGTGGTTTTGGAATCCAAACGGGTAAAGTATTATGAGATTTAAACACTAAGTTTATTACCCTCATACCCGAGACTAGACCACCTTCTATGGCTATAGGTCTATATCTCGATGCAATCTCATTTATAAGTTGATTTCTAAAACTATCGCTAATAGACTGAAATATCTATGAATCTATCATTGGTGATCGTGAAAGTTGACTTGGCAACCTTCTAGTGTTTGAAGGATTAAGTTTATTCATCAAGGAAACTCACTTGGCAACCTTCTAGAGATGGAAGGCTCAAGTTTGAATGAGGGAAAACTAAGAGGAGTAAGAAACACTTAGTCTGTGACAATTTACTATGTTTTATTTGTGGATGATATTCTTTTATTTGGAGCTGACAATTTATTGGAATCAATCAAATATAAGGAGATACTGGATTTGTATGGAACGACTATCGATATGGAACTAAATCTCTCAAAGTCCTATTTGTTGACTTGCCTAATACAAGAGGAAGTGATCAGACCAGTGAAGGAATTATTACTAGTCCAATTCCAAGCTCTAGATATAAGTTTCAAATATATGGGATTTCATCTAAAGCCAAATAAATATTGTTTTGGAGATTGGAAGTGGTTAGATAAGAAGATAGAAGCTAGCATATTAGTTTGGAAGAACATGTGTCTATCAAGAGGAGGAAAACTTGTTCTTATCCCGTTGATGTTGGAAAGCATTCTGATGTACTAGCTATCTATAGCCAAAATTCCAAACGGTATCCTAACTAAAATTACGAAAATTGTTTCAGCTATCTATGGTCAGGGAATAAGAAGAAAGAGGGAATTCCTCTGGTTAAATGGATCAAATTGGCGATGCCTAAGAAGCTCAGAGGTTGGGGGCTCAAGAAAATTTATCTTTTTGACCATGCACTAGCAGCCAAGAATTTGTGGCAGCTTGTCTATAATGAAGATCTATGGGGAAGACTGATGAAGTCAAAATATCTTAAAGGAAATTCGATTGAGAACTAGTTTAGACAAGAAAGGAAAGGAACGAAAGATTGCTCGATCATCTTGAGAGAATTATTAATGCATTCTTGATCTTAGGGAAATGGGAAGCTTGGTGTATCAGGGATGGGTGAAATTTGAGAATAGAAGATCCTTGGGTGGGAGTGGAAGATGGGTATACTCTTTTGGAAGGCTTAGTGGAGACTCTTCATTCTTTGGGGTTACCAATTTGCGAGATGCAAGCCTAAATGATAGGACTCCTCTAGGAGGACATGCTTGGAAAAGTGTTGATATTCTAGGGCCGGTTTGCTCACATGGAAGAAGTTGAAAAGACTATTTGGAAGGATTCACATCAAAATTTATTAGACTCAACAATAAACTAGAAAGGCTTTGTTGAACAAAAAATCCGGGAAACAGAGTAGTCACTGCTAAGTTGTGTTATTCAACATTGATTGAGGAAGAGTTTCAGGAGGAAAGAGTTTGGTTTTGAGATTTAGTTTAGAAAATGAATGCTCATTTAAAGGCTAAAATGGTCATTTGAGTTGCATTGGCTAATTATCTTTTAACGTAGGATAACTCACATAAACTTCACCAATTTCAATAGAATGGCTATCCCTACTTACGAATTTTCTTCACTTTTAGATTTGTAATAGTTCATATAACTAATTTTTCTTTATCAAACTTTATAAAAATAAAGAATTACTTGATTTATTATAGAATTTTAATTTTTTACTCATTATAAAATAAAATAGTAAATTTTAAATATTTATTAACTATAATTTAAATAAAAATTACAGTTAATTTTACTATACATTAATTAAATAATTTAATTTTAATATATTTTTTATGATTTAAAATGATTTAATTTTAATATATACTTTAGGATTTAAAATGATTTAATTTTAATAAATACTTTATGATTTTTTTTTTAAGTGTTTAAGACAATTATCCCGATAAGTGGTCACATAACCCATACAATCATATCATTATATAAAGAAATTTGGAAGGAGTTAAAAGCAAAGGGCATAAAGATTCATAAGGGAACATATTATTAACTCATATTTTCCTTGGCTATTTTGATGGATCTTATAAGGAATTTAAGAGAAGTCTAATGCTAAATTTATTATTCATCTAAGTAATCGTCATTATTTTACTTTGGCTATTTTGATGGATCTTATCAAGGAATTTAAGAGAAGTCTAATGCTAAATCTATTATTCATCTAAGTAATCATCATTATTTTACTTTGGAATATGGCGTTGACGTTGGAACTATAATTTTATGTGTGTTGTATTTTGATGAAGAAAAGGTCTCAAACATAGATATTAGCCTATAAGGGCTCCAAACTTCTCATAAAGTGGAAAATGGAAAATGTTAACCACATATTTGATTATAATTATAGAACCTAGAGGTAAAAAATTATTTATATTCAATCTCTTTTACTCACATCTACATATACCTTATAATTATAGAACCTAGAGGTTAAAAAATATTTATATTTAATCTCTTTTACTCACATCTACATGGAAATATGTTACATAACATGGTTATGTCCCTTTTCAACTACTCAATTACAGTCGGAACCTTGTACTTACTAATTGTGTGTTAGGGTCCTTCTTTAAACCCCCCTACTTTAAGCTACATATGATCTAGGCAACTAATGTATGTGGTCATATCCTTTGAACAAGGGAAAGTAGATAGTAGTGGATAGTTATTTACCATAAAAGGCACATCCCTTTCAATTAAGGCCCACTAAGTAGTGTGTACTCATTAATTATGAGACCACAAATAGTTAGGGTCTTGGCAATTGGAAGGCTATTTAAAGAGCTAGGAAGCTAAGGTTTGTTTTCTCGAGTACTCTTATGTTTGAAGCTTGGCTCAAGTGAAAGTTTTCCCAATCTTAAGAGGCAAGTAAACATTACTTTTTGTTGAATTATCATAATACAAGGATTTATTGTACCTCATTTCATTTGAATTATCTTTGTGTTTGGTTATTTTGGATTGTTATTTCTAGTTACTTGCATTATAAATCCATGTATATGTCATGTTGTGTTTTAAGTTTATGGGTTAAATAACACTAAAAGTGGTATAAAATCACTTTACATAGCCTTCATGCCCCTAAAATATTCACAGACTTCTTTTCAAGATAAAGACATATCACACAACTTTAAATAACATAGATATCTATCATTCAGTGGGTAAAATTGTTGTTGGGGAAGACTACATGAAGGAAATACAAGTGATTTTACGTAGTTGTACACTCTTGTAGTAGTTGTTGGTACACTTTGAGTAGGAACACATCAAAGAACACCTCTATACAAAATTTCCTCTCCATGTACCTCGAGTATAGCAGAAGCCCCATAGGAAACTTGAAATTAGCTTTATCTAATCTAATCAACCATCTTGTTTCTATAGTGGCATCAATCGCAACACTTGGGGAAATTGCTCTCTAGTAGATGGTTAGTTGAGAACTACAACTATGGGCATACTTTTTCCTCCTTAGTGCATTCCCTGATAGATTGGGATGAGTAAGATTGTTTGATCTTGCAAGTATATCAGTGATGTATAACACCTAGTGCTCTCTTTTCCTCCAGACGCTGGAAACCCTATCCTCTGTGGTTAAAGGATGAAATTCATACATCTTTGCATTGAGAAGGAACTTGGCAATTCTATCTATGTAGTAATTATGTTTACTCTCAAAACATCGCCAATGGTCGAAATGGTACTAGAAAACTTCTTGTAGCTACATTCTTTTGAACCAATTTGTGAAGATCCTTCATGATTGTTTTGAATGTCACTCACAGCCTTAGGTCATGGAATCAATGTATTTTTAATATAAGAAGTAAATCCCTTACCCTTGAAAGTTGCCAAATTAAATTAAAAACTTACTCAAACCAATTTAGGAAAAGGAAATGTTGGTCATAGTACATGCAATTAAGAAATGACATCCTTACCTAATGGGAAGACACTTCAAGGTAAGAAAAATCATGACTTCCTGAAGTACTTCTTGGAACAATGACTATCTTCATAAGAGCAACAAAAATTGGTTACAAAGAAGCTAGGTTATGACTTTGAAATTATCTACAAAAAGGGAAAACAAAATGTGGTTGCATATTTACTTTCATGAAATGAAGATGACAAAGAAGGATTAATTTGTGTTATTTCCATTCTACATTATATTGGGAGGAAGAAGCGATGATAGAATGGAAGTAAGATTAGAAGGAATGCAATATAATTCAACAACTACAACAATTACCATGGTTCATTAGATATATTTGTTTGGAATAATAATTCACTATGATACCAGGATCACCTATATTTAGGAACTGGTTCCTAAATCAAATAGAAGGTCCTTTTGGAATTGCACACTTCTTCTATAGGAGGCCATTTAGGGTTCTCAAAAACTTAGCATACTATTAAGAAAAAATTTTCCTAAGAAGGTCTAAATTGATATCCAAAATTTTGTGGTAGAATGCTTGGTTTTCCAACATAATAAGGGAGAGATAATCAAGACACTAGGTCTTTTACAACCATTATCCATATCAAGCCAACATTAGGAAAAAGTATCAATAGATTTAATCACAAGTCTACCAATGTCGGAAGGAAATAATGTCATCATGGTAGTGATGTATCAAATCTCAAAGTATGCCCATTTTTTCCTTCTTTCCCATGTTTTTAAAGCAATTATAGTAGTTGCATCATTCATGGAAAGAATTTAAAATCTATAAGGAATCCCCAAGATTATTGTAAGTGATAGAGATCCAATATTCATTGATAATTTTTAAAAGGAAATATTTTCTTGTTTGGGTATCCAATTTCCTCATAGATTCTCTTTCCATTGTCAATTTGATGGGAAAATTGACATTATGAATAAATGTATAGAAGGGCATTTTCATTTATTTGCATCTAGAAGACGAACATAGTGGTTCAAATGGTTTCCCTTGGTACAATGGTGGTACAACGCATCATTCCATACTTCATAAAAAATTCCCCTTTTATGACATTTTATGGTTATAAACCTCCATCCAATACATTATCGTTGAAAGAGAAAGATAGGGTTCAAGCACTGGACGATCACATAGAGAACCAATAAGAGGTTCTCCAGCTACTGAAAGAAAACCTAGATATAATACAAAATAGGATGACACAAGAAGGAGATTAACATCCTAGTGAAAGGAAATTTGAAGTTTGGGATTGATTATTTTTTATGCTACAAGCATACAAAAAAATGTCAGTCAAGAAACAAAAGAAGGAGAAGAAATTAGTACTCAAGTACTATGCTCCCTTTGAGGTGTTGCATAGGATTGGAAGTATGGCTTTCCAATTGGATTTGCATATGTATTCGCATGGACATCTAGTCTTCCATGTTTCTTTCCTAAGATAGGTAATTGGAGACATAATCTTAGTTCTAACTATTTTACCATAGATTGATGAAAAAGAAAATTCATACTGAAACCTAAAACAATACTTGAAACATATATGGATCAAGAAATTGCAAAATCAAACAATTACTAAATACCTAATAAAGTGAAAGAACTTGCTAATAAAAAATGTGACATGGAAAAATTCAATTTATTCATACATAAACATGCACATCTAATAAAGTGTTGAAAACAAAACTTGTTTGAAGAAGGAGATCATGTTAAACCATTACAGGGACTTTACACATTTACTAATTAGCCTTGTTGTGAGCTTTTCACTAGGAATAGTTACAATGCATTTCATATCTTTAAAACATGGATTAATTATGACTCAACCTACATATAATGAACGCTACCACATCATACAAATACTACACCCAGATTAAACATATTATGGTTTAGTAATCAAAACATATATTGTGATAGGTTTCTTGACTTTTTGTATGAATGGAACACTCTTCGATCTTTAACTTCAATTTCAGTGTATATTATCTTTCATCCACTATGTCATTATAAGCTATTTAATATAATAATGGAATTTGGTTAGTTGTTTTAATTATTGGTGTTTATTTTTATGTATGAAAACTTTTTATTATTTTTCTATATTTATTATAAAGTTCATTTCAAATTAAAAGAGAGATAAATATTGATTTTAAAAATATATTATTATTATTATTATTATAAATCCATACATAAAGATAAGTGATACTTTAATAAAATAATAAAATATTAAGTAAATATAAATTTTATATAAACTTTAATTTAAAAGTTCATATATATATATATATATATATATATATATATATATATATATATATATATATATATATATATAAATAATGAAACTTAGATACTTTTGATTTATAATGTAAAAAGAAAAAATTATAAACAAATAATAAAAAGATACTTGGAAAAACCTTTACTTAAATTTTTATTAAAAACATTTTTACATAAAAAATACTTGGAAAAACTTTTACTTAAATTTTTATTAAAAACATTTTTACATAAAGAAATTTGATTCCTCTATATTAAATTTTGTTTTAAACTGGACAAATTAGAAATATAATCTAATTTGACAGTTATAGAAACTCACAAGAAGCACATGGAAATGTAAAGATTCCAAAGTTGCTTCGTTGACTTTATCATATTGAGAGATGGGAATATAATATAATTTGACAGTTATAGAAACTCACAAGAATCATATGTCTTGGAAATGTAAAGATTCCATGGTTGCTTTGATGACTTTATCATATTGAGAGATGGTAACCAGGTCTGGAATTTCAAATTCTACCAGTCTGTCAAATAAAATTGGATGACGGTTAAACTTTTAGAGTGCCTTTCATTTTACATTTTATACATATTCATAAAGGATCAATTTTTCTTTTGGTATATGTCATAACACAATCCTTCTTTAATTATTGAATCTGGCCTTGTTTTTTACAACAAGATCTGGGCAGATAGTTCATTGTAGTAATAAAAACCTAAATAAATTGTTTAACAATAAACTAACTTGACTAACAAACCAAAAATCTGTTAAAATATTTTATTTTTTAAATAATTTAACATCTTTGGATACAAGGCTAGTTGAACAACTATAATGTTTTTTGACGGGCTATCAATATACATAAACTTCTAAAAAATGAAAAAACGTTCTGTGTAACGTCAAATTCCAGGCTTTGATAACTGTGTTTTCCGTAGTTACATTAAAACGTCATTTGGGATTCGGACATCATGGATTTACATATTTAAAGTCTTTTCACATGGAGATGGCAATAAAAAACCTAAAAAAAACTTTTCTACATTCAAACTTCCATAAATTTGTTAACCATATCCGCAAACTCCCGCACATCTAACCTGTACTGTTCATATTGAAGGGGAGGAGAGTCTTGAGAGCACCAATGATAGAGCCCATGAGCCACAGTGAATTTCCTTGACCACCATTCATACAGTGACCGCTTAGCGTCTATCACTTTTCTAAACCACCGTTTATACAGCCCATCCCCCGCATTGAATTTCCAAGGAAGAATGGAATTGATAAACAGATTTGCAGACGACACAAGATGATGGGGCTCCGGTTTTTGTCCCATCAAATCCAACAAGTAATTCAGAATAGAATTATGTGCTGTAGAATTCATCCGAGCTCTAAAATAATGCACATAATTACAAGACACTGGATCCGAGGCGTTGATATATAAATTAGGGTTCCATTTATGGAGGGAAAAGAAGGTTGCCTGAGCCTGAGCCTGAGCCTGAGCCCGGGAATCATTATCATTTCTCTTCTTAGACAGAAACCAAGCAGCGCTCTGCCGTAAATTTTCATTAAAGATGCCAACTGTCTCATTCCTAACCGGAATCAATGAAAAAAACGGAGGATTGAAGAGATGGGTATCGAGAATAATCCCCTCCACGGCCATTTTTCGGCCGACTTGCAGAGCAATGGCGGCTCTGAGGGAATGTCCGGCAAGAGAGACGTTTTGCGAGCCGTATTCTGTGGTCATCTCTCTTGTAACGTGGAGGGCTTCATCAACACGGGAAACTTTGTCTAATTGTTGCAGAATGATTTTCAGATCGTCGTGGAGGTCGGCGAAAACATTTTCAGAGGTGAAGAGCGTACCTCTGAATGCTATGACGACGCTTCCACAGAGGACGAAAACGACGCCGAATATGGATCCATCTAAGGTGTACAGATTCTGCTTGCGTTCGTAGTTGAATATCTCGTACCATTTGGCTGCCGCAGAGAAATCCTGCTCTGATCGGTTCCTGCAGATTTCGAGGTCGTAGAATGCTTTGACGAGGGAGGCCAGGCATATTCGTTTCATGTTAGGATTGGATGGGTGTGTTACCTTGGGTTCGTCCATCATTCTATTCTCCATGGATTGGATTATCTTGGAACGCAACAATTGCAATCGATCTGAGAAGAAAAAAATTGCATCCGAAATCGAGAAAAAAATTGTGTTGTTTTCCTTGAAAGTTTATGAAACCCTAGTTGGTATTCTAATCACAATGAAACCCTAGTTGGTAGCATAAACCCTAGTTTGTATTCTAATCACAATGAAACCCTATTGTGTATCCTAAGATCTAGCCCTAAATTATAATACATGTAAATATTAAATCATTTTCATTGTACATATATATTCATCTGCATACATTTGAATCCAAACCACTATACACATATATGCATACATAAAATTAGATCGCTATCACATAATGATAAATTAAGGAAGTCCTAATTGTAAATGGTAGTGGATGTGATGGTCATCAAATCAAAGGTGGCTATATCTGTGAGTCAGAATTAATGAGCTATCTATACATTGTGCTCATGGTTGTCCTATTTGTATGGTGACAATTGACTAAGAAATGATTCCATAACTTGGTTATTAATTTGTTGCATGATCTTAAGTGGACAAAATGGTCAAAATAAATACTAGTGACGACATTTCATTATTTAGAGTATGGCCTTTTTGGATCTCATTATGTAGAGCTATTAAAAATCATGTTGGATCTCATTTTAACCTTTTGACGACAATGGACATTTTTTATTTTTAAGTGTTCTTTTCCTAGTACTCAAGTTCCCAATACATATCTTATGTGCCATGAGGTGTGATTTGTCCATCCATTTATTCCGTTTGTTTTTAGATTAATTCTCACACATGATTTTGTTTGAGTTAGCATATGTTTACAATGTTCTCTTAACATAGATACCATTAGAAGCTTTTACATGTGGAAAGATAAACCAAGCTGAACTACGATATCGAACTTCTCTTCTAAGATCTAGGTAAAACCCAAATTTACACAACATCACATCATGATACACACAACATGAGACAACCACATTAGACAACGAGATATATAAATCACATAACTGAAAATCCATGTACATCGAGGCTACAAAACTCATCCAAACATATACAATTTATGGTGAATAGTGGAACATGGTTCCCAATGTACGTACAATGGCAACTCGTGCCCTACACAAAATGTGACAACTCAAGCCGTAGATACAAAATACATGGCAACTCATGCCGTAGATACAAAGTACATCAAAACTGGTGCACAAAAGTGCCACATCGTGGCTAATGTACATAACACGTGGCGTGTCAAGCATTGTGACCACCGTCGTCACTACCAGGTGCAGATCCAAAGTCGATCTTCCTACTCTTCGAGCTACCGGTGCCTCGAGTCTTGGTCCGTCTAGGAGTAGACCGTCTCTCCGGGCTCTGGAACAAATGATATAAGATACCATCATTTTCAAGCATTTGCAACATTTACCACATTTATAAAAAAAATGTAGAATTCGAATATTAAATAAATCACCTCTCACATGAGTGGGAAACGTTGGGGAGGTGTCCTAGATCTGCAGAGCCTCTCAGCAATTCCAGCCTAAAACATTTAAAACAATCATTTCATTGAAAAGTCATAATTGCTTAAATTAATTTTTGTTAATGCATCAAAATATTTTCATAAATTAACTTGATTCTCACCGTGAACACCTCTGACGATGGACATGGCTGGCCTTTTGGGCTAGCAGGTGGAGCAGATGGCCGGATAACCAACTCCGATGCAGTGATGGGGGGGGCACAGATGTAGTGGCAGCCACTACAGGTGTAACCAATGGAGATACTGATGAGGATATTGGAAGAGTAGATGCCACAATAGTGGAAGGAAGTGGGGATGATATGGTGGGAGAAGACACAGTGGTATTGGGTGGAGGAGGACCAAGTGGACTATGAACCCCTGTCGGCTGTAGGATAGAGGGTATCGAACGAAAAGGGCTACGGACGGTGTTGAGGGATGGTTCATGGGAGGGTAGTCCTACATGGAGAGAAGAAGATGGAAAAATGGGAGGTTGTGGATGAAGAGGGGAAGGTGGAAGGAAGGGGGGGCATGGACAAATGGGGGAGGATGGATAGACATGTGGGCGTGGATAAATTGGGGGGGATGTATGGATGTAGGGGGGTGGGCGAGTGGGGGAGGATGGATGGAGGGGGGAGTATGGTTGGAGAGGGGGGGCTAGATGGAAGGGAGGGGGTGGACATAGGGAGGGGTCTAGATGAAAGCGAGGGGGGGGACTCATGGGATAGGGTGGATACACAGGACTAAAATGTGGAGACACAACTGCTGGTGGAACCTACATATACATTTGTAATATCACAATTTAGTAAACAAACAATAAATTAAACCATAGTAATTCGTAACTAATCAAATTAAAATCATGCTTATAACTACACATTGTACCTGTCTATATGGTGATGTACCAATCCCTAGAGGGGGCGGTTGATCATCGTAGTCACGAAACACCTGTGGAAAACAAAATGCATCATGTTATGAACATGTTAAACAAGTCATTATCTAGGAAATGAAGATATTCAAAAACATTGTATGAACTATCAACGTGTATGCCATAAATATAAATACTTGAGTAATATAAAGGACATAAGTAATAACAAAATTGTGTCAGGTACTGAAAATACCTCCGTGTGGGGTGCCGCAATTTCATTTGCAGCTCCCATTGCTGCATCCAGGTTGGGAGATTCTACGTTCTCCCATCTCGATGTATCAGCTCTAAATAACTGTACAATGAAATAATAGTTTAGGTCAAACAAAAATACTTTCAAAATACTTTACAAGTTATAAAGTGATGATTGAAAACACATTAAGAAAATTGCTGACCTGATCCATATAACAACCCTCGGTCGGGCCAGGGCAAGTGTGCACGCAATGGGGACAAAGATGTGGCATTGTCCCTGTCGAACTGGAATGCCCAGCATGGCTACCATCGGTCATGGGTCTATCCTGTCCCTGTCGTGAAGGCCTTGCACCTAGATCTCTATCAAGGTCACTCGATCTCTCCACTGTAGTCACTGCTACAAAGGAGGTGTGTCTGAGGAGACCACGTGCAACATTCCTCATTGCCACCTCGATCTTATCAAGCTTATGGGGCAACTGAGGTGGCTGGGGAGAGGGGTTGGGGTCGCACCTCAGAGCTGGTGGCCCTCTTAGTGGATTCCGCCTGGAAGCAGGTCGATCTTGGGTAGAGCCACGCCCAACACCTTGGAACTCGGTTATGTCAAAATAGTTGACATGTAAACCGAGACAAAACTCAACCCATAGTTGGCGAAGGAAGTACTGTGGAACCTCCCTATTATTGCAGGGAGGTTTATTGTACACCGTGAACCACCTCTGCATCCAATTGTCCCTCCACGGTTGGCAAAGACACCAATCCATGCAGACACATGGCTTTGTAATGTTCAGTGGTTGGCCTGTTTTAGGATCAGTGAACATACTATATAATTGGGTTTTTGTAATGTTCAAATCTTTTATTGCTTCCTTGGAGATGCCCGTGAAGTAGTACTCCCGCATCCTATCTCTAAATTGAGTCATGTCGGTCAATTGTTGGTTTGCATGTATGAGGGAGTCGATTGAGTTCTCAATTGACGTGGCAAGATACAATCGCGATGGTTCACCCAAGTTTCTAAGCTCGCGAGTGTGCACTCGCATTTCATTTACATAGTGGTTAAGGTCATATTGTTCAAAATTAGGTTGTGGGTTTTGGTTTTGTTCGGCATTTGGATTGTGTTCACAGTTTTCTTCGGCATTGGGTCCAAGGTTTCGGTTTTCTTGTGTTCCACTGGACTTGGGGTTAACATCTTGTTCACTCATTGTCTCAGTTGAAATCTGCAGTTGAAAATTGGTTCATTGTTTTTAAAATTTGGGAATTATTTGCAATTACATAAACAAAAAAATATGAAATTGACACAAACAATGAATAAAATTGAAGAAAAACGTGATATTTACCTATTAATCGAAGTGGTGATGAGTTTGTGGGTGTTGTTGGGTGGTTTTGGAGTGGATTTGGCCTCCGTTGGTAGTTGAATGGACGCATACGCAGAGGAATAGGACGCGTTCGGCCGGCCAAATGAAAATTGGGGAAATTGTCAACTGTTTTTTTTATATATTTTTAACAGGGGCGCTTGTGCATCTCCTCTACGCGTACGCATCAGCGACGCACATGCACCATCAACGCGCACACGCCTCAGTTCGGTACCGAACCTAGAGGCGTGTGCGCATCTCCTTAGGTGTGGTCACGCTATTTTTTTTCTCCGCTAGCGTGGCCCTATTGCAACGAATTTGGGGAGCATCTTCGTGTGCCCCCCCCACTTACAAAAAAAACTATGGAAGATGAGAAGACATGAAGACAAAGGGTAGGAAATTGGACAAACATTTGCATTAGACATTGTTGCAACCGAAACATGATTTTGTTGTGTAAATTGAAATATTGTGTTAGATAGCAAGAGGGGTAGGAAGTGTGAGTGATAGAAAGAGTGGGATATCTTAGAATATTAGCTCATTATGTGAGCAATTGTGATTGGTGGAATACCAATAGAGAATTCTAATCCATGTACTTATTCATTGCATGCAATTTTTTTTAAATCTTTGGAGATATCCATTTGTCATTTGGTATACATTGCAAGGTTGCTTATGATTGCCTCTTTCCCAGTTGTTCCAATGAGAAGGAACAACCAAGGTTTACTACAAGTATAACAAACCACATTTAAATTACACACAACAAGGAGTGTATGTCTAGGATTCGATGTCTACAACTATTTCAACAAGAATGGGTTCACCTATTCCTATTGCATTAGTAGAGTAACGTAAAGAAAACAGAGAATAAAACTAGTTGTAAATCCTTGATTAATTATGTTTAGATATAATTAACTATAGATGAAAGTAGGCCATGATTGTATAATTTTCCAACTTGCAATGAGGTAGGGCCATCTAAAGACAGAGTGTTCATATGCATGACAAGACTAAAACAAAATGACTTGTAACAACATTAGCCAACAATATTTAGTGGGAATGTATATAAACAATTGGTGGCTTTGATCACTACTATTAAAATGCAGCCCATTTGGAATTAAAGTTTGATGGTTCCTACATAGGCAATCTGGGTTCTTCGAGGCTTGGGGTAAAAAAGGAAGAAGGACAAGAAAAATATATAAAGGGAACAAATGGGAAAACTATTAATGATATTATTTGTCCTTCTGCTAGTTGTGGTCAGTTAAGAAATCTAAATAAAGCGAAAAACTAAGCGTATAAATTGAGGATGAAACTTTTCCCACATAACAGTGAGTGGAGGATGTGTATAAGACTTATAATTTGCCTTGGATGGGAAAAAAATAGAAAATAACAAGACCGTAAAATATAAATGGCAACCACAACCAAAAAGTATTAACGTTATAGAATGCATGCAAGGAAACACAAATGAAACTAGCAAAAAGTGTGGGCAAACATTAAAAAAAAAAAGTAGAAAATACCCTAATTATGAATCATGGTCTTTATTTTTCCTTGCACATGGGACATAGTTATGGACTAAATACAATAGGAACCACAATAAGCAGGATGGAATGTCCTTAAAACTAACATTATTTTAAATAGCAAAATCTAGTGGAAGAATAACATACAATGGCAGTAAAAAATGACAACAGAAACTAAAACATCAACACTATTTCATATAGTCCCAGACTCAAGAAACCTTTTTTTCAGTTTCCTCATATTACCAACTATAGAAACTAAGACATCATCCTTATTTCATATTGTTAAACCCAGATCCAAGAAACCTTTTTTCAGTTTCCTTACCTTACTTCAAGTTTAGTTGAAATTTTCATTCGGCCCTATTCTTTATTTAAATCAGTAAGGACAGAATACAACTTAATCACGTAACTGATATGATGGAGAAGCAAGGACATAAATGTTACCTTTCGAAAAAATAATTCTGGTTGCCTCTATTTTTCTACCTTGTCCAATGAAAATGACTTCTAATTAACAACAATTTGGTACTTCCCACTCACACCATTAATAATCATCCTAAAGACCATACGTTGATGTTTCACTTACTTTTAAATATGAAAATAAATAAAACTGGCTTAACTTGAGGTTAAAGTATTGGAGTAAATACAAATAATTTTACCCAACATACAAAGCAGAAAACACACTGGCTGAAAACTATAACAGCTCATTAAACTAACATTTAAGAAATGGGCACAGTTATATTTTAATAAATAGGAATGTATGAGAGTTAGCTATCCAAAACTTCACCTTCCATGTCCATGTCCATCTCCATGTCTGAAACAACAAAAAATGTTGAAGACACTCCAGAGGTAACTTTTGGACCTATGGGAAATCCTCCTGTTGCAACTCTTGTACCTGCGGGTACTCCTCCTGAGGGAAGGCTTGGACCTATAGGCTGCTGGATGGAATCAGAAGGTAATGATGGAGCTAGAAACAGGCTCATTCCCTCTCCTTTCCTGCTCGTGCTTTGTTCTATCTCGCACTTCATCTTGAACCAGTGAAAATAGTCATGCCCAATTGCAGCGTCGTTTCTAGGTTCTCCGCCAAAAAGAAATGAAAACTTTGAATTTCCTGCCTCCTTTTCTCGATCCATATTCTCAAATACAGGTCCATTCTTAGCAACAAATTGTGATAAAATTTCAATGTTCCAGACCACTTCATCATTTATTGGCTTCTGTAGAGGTGGAGGCAAAGTAGTTGCCAGAAGATGCCTCTGAGAACCTTGTGGAGAGGCCAGAAGGGGTAAAGAAGAATTTACCAAAGGACTGCATTCAATTGAAGATGAATTTAAAGAAGGAGATACCAGATGCAGAGCTCCCGGAGACATATCTATTGGAGCCATCCTAGGTGATGGCTTCCCTAATGGTGCCACTTGTGGACCTACGGAAGGCGGCAATCCTGGTGGAGGAGGAGGCCTTGGGGGCATCTTTCTAGGTGTAGGTGGAGAATACATCATGTGAACAGGTGGAGCAATTGGCATCGGTTTCCCGGGAGGTAATTCATTTCCACCATAAGGTTGTGGCATGAAAAGAGGCATTCTGAATCCAGTACGTTGTTTCCTGCCTGGGAATAGAGGAGGTGGCATCATAGGGCCTCGACTGTACATTGCAGAAGGTACAAAAGGAAAACCCATGTTCATCAGTCCGAGGTGGAAACCCGCGGGAAGGTGTGGGGGTGTTATTGGGGACGGGGTCGCTGCTGGAGGCTCGTACCTAAACTAAGGAGGATCCCCTCCTAGCCTTTGCATTTTAAAACTGTTTCTTCAACCAAATATGAAATTACTAAATAAATTAAGACCTCCAATCTACCATTCAATATGTAGACATTGAACACTCAAGGCCCACGACACTATTCCTCCTCGACATATTATTTCCCCCTCCAATGCAAGCTAAAAATGTACCACTTCTGACTTGAGAAAACTCGTCCTCCAGATTCGTCAAGACATCCTAACCCCAACACAAACTCCCTGCAAAAAAAACTAAAAGTTGCCCTAATGTCAAAACCACCATACATGCAATTATACTCTGCATAAACAGGATGTAATCTCATGAGAATTAACAGCTTCCCGAATATCACATGGAAAAGAACATCATATCCCTTTATGAAAATAAATTTAAGCGGAACTTACCTGCAGAAAAGGGTCACGAGATCGATGCCCTATACCCTGTAAATTTACCAATTTGGTGCGACCCAGGAGAAGAAATGATTGGAAACTATGATCATGAAATAGCAACAACAGTTCAATTCTGTTTTTTTAAGAATCCGATCCTTCGATCTCCGCAAGTTTCATCAGCAATGCTCTTTCTTTGCTTACGTATCACATAACCAATCCGTGGAACTCCAGTATTTTACAAACTCCATTGCTTAGTTAGCATTTTAAATAGCCTTTTATTGGACTCAAAATCTTTCCAATAGTATAGAGAGAAAATTTATATGCAGAAGACTGAAGTCCAATTAAGGATACATGTAGCAATTACTTAATTAGCCTTTATATTGTTGTACTTTTTGTGGTTTTATTTGTTTTAATATTATATTATTGTTTTAAATCAAATGTGTGGGATGTAGCACTGAAATTTGGTGTTCATTGTGTTTGTGAAATAAAAAAAATAAAATTAATATTTTTATTATAGTTAATTAATCAATGCTCATAAAAGATATTGATAATTGTTTTTAATAGTTGAAAGTAATAAGATAAATAAATTTCAACCTAAATACAAATAATAATAGGAATATAAGTAGAGGAATTATTGGATGGGCTTGAACATAAGTATATACATGATAGAGTTTGGGTAGAGAGTGCAATAAAATAGTAAACATTGAACAATATATATGGATGAATTTGAAATTTTAGTTAGGGATCCTTAGCTAGGATTTGGTATGGCAACCCCTGGTCTGTTGAATGAAGAGGAAGAGGTCCAACTGGTGGGTTGTTTTGATGACAGTTTGTAAGAATCTTGAATTTTTGTATCGTCTCTCCCATTTAATAGTTGAGATCAGAGTTGACAGGGGTCCTAGCTACGTCTCCCTCCTTGATAGCGAACATACATCAAGAGGGGAATTATCATACGAAAAACCCTCTTGGACAAGCGATTTTCACATTCATATTAAAGGTCAGTCTTGAGACTATTCAGATTGAGTTACCTCTAGCGCCACAGAGGAAAGTTTAGGAACTTACACCAATGAAGAAGTCAATGTGGCACAGTTTTTGCATTTACATTCATAAGGTACTAAGCCTCTATTGAAGTTTCTGGCTAGGTCGTCCTTGCATCATCCCTCTGGTGTAGAGGCTCATTCGCATGGCGACGAGGTTGGAGGGGTAAGGTTTATTGAAGGCAATTTGGATCTGTATGATTTTAAATACAATGACCCTTCGAGGGTGGTTGACTTGGGATGAATGAAGAGATATAAAGATGTGAAGAGAAAGGGCCATGTATTATCGTTGGTGGTTCGCCAAGATAGTTATGGAACAAATATTGGATCTCGTGGTTTGAACCCTCATTGGAAAAATTTCGTCCTAAAGTCACGAAGGAGGTGCTTTAGGCTTGGAATTTATTGACATGGAAGTTGATTATGGGATATTGTTTGAATTCTCACACTTTATCGCAAGGGTGGCTTGGATTATAGTTTTGAACTAAATGACATACTGTCAAAAGTTTGAAAGGGGTTTGGTTTTTAGATAAATCATATATATCCATAAAACCCTAACACCCTTATTTGGTTCAAAGGATGAATACATTGAATAGATCCCAGTTTGGGTGAAGCTTTTAGGGTCGCCAATAGAATGGTGGTTGGATCAGTGGTTAAGGGCTATTGGAGATCAACTTTGAAATACTATTTTGGTTGATGATTATTTTGTAACATGTTCCTCTTGTTCAATGGGTTGATTGTTAGTAGAAGTGGATGTTATGAGAGGGTTGTATGAATCTATTGAGCTGGTGGATGGAGGTTGTAGTTATATACAATCCCTGGATTATTTAAACATCTCCTTTAAATTTTCTCACATTCACAATCTAGACCATATACAAAATGATTGTCATTGCTTTTTATGATGAAAATATGGTAGAGGGTTGGAGGGGGCTTCTAATAAGAGGGCCACTCCGTCGGCCTCAATCGAGACCCTAAAGGCTATGGAAGGTCCAAAAAAGGTTGTTAAGTAGTCACAATTAGAGGACATTGGCATGGTTGTTGATACTTCAATGTGTCGTGATTTGTTAGTTGGTGACATGCCAAACCCACTAATCATTGAGTCAAGATAGTCACTAGGGATTGAAATGGATGAGGTTGCTCTTAACTATGTTCGAGGTCATTCAAAGGTAAGAACCAATGTTAATGCACTCTTCATCAACTTAGGCTCTTAGCCTCAAATGGAATCGGGTAAGTCTCCTATTTTTCCTCATGTGAATTATGCTTTGAACACTTCTTTCTCGAGGGACGGGGGGTCATGTTCTCTTTCTAAGGTGTCCTCTTTCTAAGTCCCCCTCTCAGAAGGCTAGGAATTCCATTAGGAAACCACGTAATTATTTTCTCGAGATGGACAATATGAAGGGTGATGGTTTTTTGTGGTGGATAAACAGCCTATACTGTCATTCTGGAGGCCCTAAGACACCTTCATAATTCTCAAAACCACCTGATGGAACAAACTTACTAAATCATATGCCAGTTATACCCCCAATAGGCCATGTTCGGTTTGTGTAGGTAACCTACTTAGTTTTAGATGTTTAGAAGATTCCTTTAGAGACACATGTTTAGGTCTCCTCCAATAAACATTTATGAGGACCCAAGGCTACAAGACCTAGATACATAGTGCCATAGATACCACTCCAATTCCATGCATGGTGCTTTGAGTCAATGTTCATAGCTTTGAATGCCTCAACGATTTCTTTAGGGACAAAGTTATGGTCTTATTCCCTAGACCATAACTTTCCATACTCCATAAAAAATTCCCCTTTTATGACATAGTGGGTCAAATGGTTTCCCTTGGTACAATGGTGATACAACGCATCATTCCATACTTCATAAAAAATTCCCCTTTTATGACATTTTATGGTTGTAAACCTCCATCCAATACATTATCCTTGAAAGAGAAAGATAGGGTTCAAGCAGTGGAGGATCACATAGAGAACCAATAAGAGGTTCTCCAGCTACTGAAAAGAAACCTAGATACATTACAAAATAGGATGAAACAAGAAGGAGATTAACATCACAATGAAAGGAAATTTGAATTTTGGGATTGATTATTTTTTATGCTACAACCACTACAAAAATATTTCAGTCAAGAAACAAAAGAAGGAGAAGAAATTAGTACTCAAGTTACAATGCCTTGTTGTGAGCTTTTCACTAGGAATAGTTACAATGCATTTCATATCTTTAAAACAGGGATTAATTATGACTCAACCTACATAGAATGAATGCTATCACATCATACAAATACTACACCCCAGATTTAACATATTATGGTTTAGTAATCAAAACATATATTGTGATAGGTTTCTTGACTTTTTTATCAATAGAACACTCTTCGATCTTTAACTTCAATTTCAGTGTATATTATCTTTCATCCACTATGTCATTATAAACTATTTAATATAATAATGGAATTTAAGTGGAATTTGGTTAGTTGTTTTAATTATTGGTGTTTATTTTTATGTATGAAAACTTTTTATTATTTTTCGATATTTATTATAAAATTTATTTTAAATTAAAAGAGAGAAAAATATTGATTTTAAAAATATATTATTATTATTATTATTATTATAAATCGGTACATAAAGATAAGTAATACTTTAATAAAATAATAAAATATAAATTTTATATAAACTTTAATTTAAAAGTTCATATATATATATATATATATATATATATATATATATAATGAAACTGAGATACTTTTGATTTACAATGTAAAAAAAAAAAATTATAAATAAATAATAAAAAGATACTTAAAAAAACCTTTACTTAAATTTTTATTAAAAACATTTTTACATAAAAAAAAAAAAATACTTGGAAAAACTTTTACTTAAATTTTAATTAAAAACATTTTTACATAAAGAAATTTGATTCCTCTATATTAAATTTTGTTTTAAACTAGACAAATTGGAAATATAATCTAATTTGACAGTTATAGAAACTCACAAGAAGCACATGTCTTGGAAATGTAAAGATTTTATGGTTGTTTTGCTGATTTTATCATATTGAGAGATGGTAACCAGGCCTGGAATTTTAAATTCTACCAGCCTGTCAAATAAAATTTGATGAGGGTTAAATTTTTAGAGTGTCTTTCATTTTACATTTTATGCAGATTTATAAAGGATCAATTTTTCTTTTGGTATATGTCATAACATAATCCTTCTTTAATTACTTGAATCTGGCCTTGTTTTTTACAACAAGATCTGGGCAGATAGTCCATTATAGTAATAAAAACCTAAATAAATTGTTTAACAATAAGCTAACCTGACTAACAAACCAAAAATCTGTTAAGAGATTTCATTTTTTAAATAATTTAACATCTTTCCATACAAGGCTAGTTAAACCACTATAATTTTTTTGACGGGCTATCAATATAAATAAACTTCTAAAAAATGAAAAAACGTTCTGTGTAACGTCAAATTCCAGGCTTTGATAACTGCGTTTTCCGTAGTTACATTAAAACGTCATTTGGGATTCGGACGTCATGGATTTACATATTTAAAGTCTTTTCACATGGAGATGGAAATAAAAAAACATAAAAAAAAAACTTTTCTACATTCAAACTTCCATAAATTTGTTAACCATATCCGCAGACTCCCGCACATCTAACCTGTACTGTTCATATTGAAGGGGAGGAGTGTCTTGAGAGCACCACTGATAGAGCCCATGAGCCACAGTGAATTTCCTTGACCACCATTCATACAGTGACCGCTTAGCGTCTATCACTTTTCTAAACCACCGTTTATACAGCCCATCCCCCGCATTGAATTTCCAAGGCAGACTGGAATTGATAAACAGATTTGCAGACGGCACAAGATGATGGGGCTCCGGTTTTTGTCCCGTCAAATCCAACAAGTAATTCAGAATAGAATTCCGTGCTGTAGAATTCATCCGAGCTCTGAAATAATGCACATAATTACAAGACACTGGATCCGAGGCGTTGATATATAAATTAGGGTTCCATTTCTGGAGGGCAATGAAGGCTGCCTGAGCCTGAGCCTGAGCCTGAGCCCGGGCATCATTATCATTTCTCTTCTTAGACAGAAACCGAGCAGCGCTCTGCCGTAGCTTTTCATTAAAGATGCCAACTGTCTGATTCCTAACCGGAATCAATGAAAAAAACGGACGATTGAAGAGATGGGTATCGAGAATAATCCCCTCCACGGCCATTTTTCGGCCGACTTGCAGAGCAATGGCGGCTCCGAGGGAATGTCCGGCGAGAGAGACGTTTTGCGAGCCGTACTCCGTGGTCATCTCTCTTGTAACGCGGACGGCTTCATCAACACGGGAAACTTTGTCTAATTGTTGCAGAATGATTTTCAGATCGTCGTGGAGGTCGGCGAAAACATTTTCAGAGGTGAAGAGCGTACCTCTGAATGCTTTGACGACGCTTCCACAGAGGACGAAAACGGCGCCGAAGATGGATCGTACCATTTGGCTGCCGCAGAGAAATCCTGCTCTGATCGGTTCCTGCAGATTTCGAGGTCGTAGACTGCTTTGACGAGGGAGGCCAGGCATATTCGTTTCATGTTAGGATTGGATGGGTGTGTTACCTTGGGTTCGTCCATCATTCTATTCTCCATGGATTGGATTATCTTGGAACGCAACAATTGCAATCGATCTGAGAAGAAAAAAATTGTGTTGTTTTCCTTGAAAGTTATGAAATGGTAAGGTGCGATCCCCTTTAAAACGATCTCCTCTTCTTTGCAGCGGATGATGAAGTCAACAGATTCTTGATAGAATGCCGGGCCGTGTGGGATGATCAAGTCAACATATTGTTGGAAGACTCGGAACAAAGTAATGTGTTGATTTGTCTTTGTTGTTTATTCAATTTTATTATTTTATTAATGTGGAGACTTAAGTTCAAATTTTTTTAGTGAATATGGAGATTTTGTATCATTTATATTTAAACAATATGTTGTTATTAATGGGGAGATTTAAAGTTCAATTTTTTTTTAGTGAATATGATTGTAAATATAAATATAATAAATGAAATATTTTTAAGAAAAAATTCATACCTATTTTATTAATAATATTAAATAAATAATTGTTATTATATTTATAGATGTTTATATATTAGAATTTGGGGTGAACTAAGATCAGTGTACTATCTAATTGATGTTTTATGGTACTCATTCCAAATTCAAAATAAATAATTATAAAAATGTATATATAAAAAATAATTAATAATTATGTATGGATAACGATAGCTAGCATGCATGAATAATTCATAAGTCATGTATGGATAACATGGATAACTGACAATTCCAACTAAGCATAGAAAACAAGTAACTTATTGGTGACACTTAACTTGTAACCTATAAATGACTGTACTAGTTATAAAAATCCATCAATCACCATAAAACAATTGGTATTACAAATAATAATGTCAGATTTGCCACCATATATTACAACTTAGCAATTGATACATTAAGACTTAATGGAGACTTTATTGATTCACAACCTCCCACAATATTTAGGAATTAACTTGATGTGCTAAGACATTAATAGAGGTGGTTCATTCTTCTATTTGTTCATTGACTAATTGTGAGATTATCTCAGCATTGACTTTATCAAGATGTTTGTTGTTCATTGAATTTTAGGCATTAACTTCATCTATATGTTTGTTATTGAATTTTCTCACATTATTGATGGATTAAAAATATGTTTACTGATCCATGCATTAGATCTATTTATTAAATTGTTGTTTTCCGAAATTACAAAATTATGCCTTAAAAGATATATATTTTTAAATGCTAACCTCTATATTTCTAAATGCTAACCTCTCCAAGTTCTTGTATTTTTGCAAGGTTTTACGATTACGAGAATATGGTAAGGAAACAAAATTCATTTATTATTTTCTTAAGCTAAGATCTTGCAATTTCAAAGTTCAATTTTGGTTTTGGTTTAGCATAGATGGACAAAGTTTCTTTATTAGCTCAAGTAATTGAACACTCTAGAGATCTCACTAACCTCTATAATTCTAATGCTAACTTATGGAACTTTACGTATTTTTGCAAGGTTTTAAGATTATAAAAATATGCTAAAGAAACAAAATGTATTTATTGTTTTCTTAAACTATAGATTTTGCAAATTTAAAAGTTTAATTTCCATTTTGGCTTAGTAGAGATCGACATAGCCTCTTTGTTGACTATGGTAATTGAAGACTCTACAGATCTCAAATGGTGGGACTTTGAAATTGGGAAAGAAAGTGTAAAGGAGACGAAACTAATGAGCTTGAAATGGATGGGTTTTCTTCATGCAAAAATGGTTAATCGTTGATATACCATGTCTTGAGTTAATGTAACAATTGAACAACCTATTTTATTCTGGTAAAGGTTACGTGTCAATCATCAGAGGTTGCATGGGTCTTCATAAATGAAGTTGTGTGACTGCACAACATACCCCTAGGGATAATTTCGGATAGAGGATTAATGTTTAGAGGGAGATTCTAGACAAGATTCCAAGAATCCTTCTAGGTATGCAGTTGAGCTTCAACATGGCATACCATCCCGAGACAAACGATCAAATAGAGAGATTCAACCAAGTCTTAGAGGACATGTTGCATATGTATGAAATGGACCAGCGGGATCGCTAGGAGCAATATCTAACATTGGTGGAAATCACTTATAACCATATCTATCAAAGTTCAATTAGGATGGCGTCGCTCGAGTTTCTATACGACACGCCTTGTCAGACACCTTAGAGTTGGGATCACCTAGAGGATAGGGTCCTCATAAGTCTGGAGTTAATCCAAGAGATGGAATAATAGATGAAATCCATCTATGTGTGATTAAAGGAAGCGTAGGACAAGAAGAAGAGTTACGCCAATGAAAATAAGACAAACCAGAGTTATCAAGTGCGGGTTAGGTCATAGAATAGTTCCATTAGATTCGGAAAGGGGGGGGAATTATGACCATGGTTCATGGGACCATTTGCAATCATCGAAAGATTGGGGTCAGTTTCTCACTGTTTTGATTTTCCTTTATCATTGAGTCGTATGCATAATGTTTTTCATGTGTTTGTTTTACATCATTACATTTCAAATTCCTCTCATGTGTGTTATTGATTTGAGTAATTTGCAGATTTCATATGAGGGGGCCTTGATGGTTGAGATGATCCATATATTGGACTGACAAACTCAACAACTTTGGCATCGATTAGTTGACTTGGTAAAGGTCCAGTAAGATATTTATAATCCCATCTCTGTGACTTGGGAGGATGCATTGGATATGCGTCAACAGTTCCCGTATATGTTCTAGAACTTGGGGACGAAGTTTCCTGAAGGGGGGTGTATGTAGCGCCCTGATTTTACTTCAAACAATGACTACTATACTAATATTATACGAGAGAATTTGATTGTGAATGAGTTGGTTTTGTGTGGAAACGCCTTGGCGTTGGAACTTGAAGAACTAGCTCATTTATGAATAAATTGAATGTTAAATTTATTGCTTATGAATAAGATAAATGATGATATTTAGATGTTTATGTTGCCATGAAATTGATAAAATGATAGTCAATAAATGCAATTATGTTTATGCATTATGTATCATGTGATTTTCACAGGTTGTCAAGTGTGGAAGGGAAAGACATATACATGTAAAACAAGGTTGCGTCGATACTGCACGAAATTTGGATTGAGTCGGGTATCCATTACAAGTGATGTTAAAATGGTACAATTTGATATATTATATTATGCTTAGAGTGATTTGATGCGCGTGGTGTTTTCATGTACAGGAATGGGATCGTGATTACCAGTGGGTCCACATAAAGGTAATGGGGTTGAATGGAGAAGAGATTCTAGTAAGCAAGTGATTTATTACATGCGACATGTTCAAAAGCAAGAGAGGCTTTTTCCCACCAAGTGCGTGTTTCCATGAGGGTAGGTCACGGACTCAACCACTCACAAGGATATACTGGGGGGTGCGCAATAAGGACACAACCTTATTCCCCAGGAACCATGAGTCTCTTAGCAAGGTCGACCGTACTAAGTTAACACGGTCTCAGTCGTCGCACCAATCCCCACCATAGAAAAGGGATATTTGAAGGGCATGAAGGAAGTCGTGGCACCCTTGATATGCTAGTCGAAATGAAATAACTCGATAAAATAAAAACACAAGGAGGTAAAAATGTTTATTTTCAAAAGGAAGGAAAGGGGTTGGAGTAATTATGACCAAATAGGAAAAAGCATAAATTATATATTGTAAATGGAATTAACTTGTGCATAAATAAAAATGATGAATTATTAAATTAATACTTAGTTAAATCCAAGCAGACACACAAAAAAATAGGAGAAATGGAGAAATCAAAGGAAAAACCTAAGAGGGGATCTAGGATAGTGGCTGAGGATAAATATTTATTAAATAAATGGAAAAATATGAATTAGTGTGCAAGTGACACATGGGTGGGTGAATAATAAAACAAATTGTAATTACATAATTCCTAATTATGCATGTGAGACACACATGGAAAGGTTCTCGAGGATATAAAGAGAGGTGGAGAGCATGAAGCTCGTACACAACTCCTTTCTCTATTGTTGGATGGCGTAGATGATGTCCATTATATTCGATGACTACTCAGAGTTTGGATTGTTATTGTGCAAATGGGTTGAGAACCCTTAGTGCAATCTATGCACTCTAACTATGCTAGTAGAATTCTCCTCATTCAACTCCATTGTAGCTCGGGGGTCCATAGGGAATAAGTGTACCCTTCGGGAGTTAGTAGGGTGGTATCCAGTGAACACATATCGATTGGAAATCAAAGGGAGAAATTGCGATTGGATCTACGTAAAAATTATCCATAACATTCGTCTCTACATCACAAGAGGAAATTCTATCAGGTTTGCATTAAACCAAAACATGTAGATGGTTGTAAACATTTGAAACCAAGAACATAGTCCCATGATCCCAGTGTGCTGGTTAGTCCACATTATATTTCAAGGTGCAGTAGTTATTCAACCGATACTCCAACACCACTCCTCTGACATAACTCAGTGATTCAAAAAATCTTTAGTCACTGGTTAACTAATCTTTTTTCAAATAAAATAGGAACTTTGCTTGACATTGCTTCTTGCAGTTTTTGTGGAATTACCTTTTACTTATCCAAACTGTGTACTTAAGTAAAATTACTTGCTTTAAAACAAAATTCTGAGATTAATGTAAAGAAACTAAGAGTAAATATCAAATCACACAAATGCACCAGGATTTGGTAATGGAGTTCACCCAATTCATGCTACATTGATGCTTATGTACCTCATCAAATATGGATAGTCACAAAAATAAGCATTCATGGTGTTTCATATTGCTATTGTTGGAATGTAGTTTAGGTTTTCTCTCGGCAGAGATGTGGAATGCTTTGGAAAGACTTTACCAAAGCAAGAACGGAAACCGGAATATGGTGTTGCAGGAGAGGTTGCACAGTACCCGAATGGCCAAGGGTGGAGGAGTGGTTCCTTATCTCACAAGGCTCACACAAATCAGAGATGAGCTTGGAGAAGTTGGCTCTAAGACTGAGGATAAGGAGCTAGTTTGCATAGCCCTCAATGGATTTTCTAAACCATGGGAAATCTTTGTTAAAGACATGATGGCTAGGGAGAAGCTTCCTGAATGGCATATATTGTGGGATGAATTCGTGCAGGGAGAGACTCGTATGGGTCCAGGATCAGCTTCATCCAATGGTGCCCCACAGATCATGGATGAAGAGGCTCTAGCCCTAGCAAGAAAAGGTAAGGGGAAGGCAAAGAAGAATAAGGTTGGTAAGAAGAACCTTGACATGTCAAAAGTCAAGTGTTTCGTATGCCACAAGCATGGACACTTTGCTTCCCAGTGCCTGGATAGGAAAAATAAGAACAACACACAGATGGAAGGTTCAGTAGAGGTGGATGACTTCAGCAAGATTTTTGACGAGGAATTTTGCATGATAGCTTGCATTGAAAGCTCCATCAACAACAGCATCTGGTATGTGGACATCGGTGCATCTTGTCATATGACAGGACATAGAGGGTTCTTAAAGAGCTTACAGGAGGGTAGAGTAAATCTCCACATTGAGTTAGGATATTATGCGCGGTATCAGCCGCAGGGTGTTGGTACTGTTACGTTTCAAAGGGAGTCTGGAAAGCCCATCAATTTTGTTGATGTGTTATATGTCTCAGGGATGATGAAGAATCTCATATCAGTTTCCACACTAGAAGGCAAGGGCTTTCTAGTGACTTTCCGAGACAGGAATTTATTCATCAAGCCACATGGGTCAGATCAGAGATTGGATAGGATGATTGGGGTCCGGAGTGGGAAGGTTTACAAACTATAGTTCGAGCCTACAAAGGCTCTATTCAATAGCAGCCACAGTGATTGTGAGTTGTGGCATAGTAGGATGGAACACTTACACTAAGGTGCACTAAGACATCTGAGACAGGTAGTCATTGGAGTTCCTTTGGTATAGGAGGAGAAGCACAACCACTGCAAGGGTTGTACGTTGGGGAAGAACATTAGGAAACCTTTCCCACAGAGTGAGCACAATTCTAAGGGAGCCTTGTACTTGGTGCATTCAGATGTTTGCAGAGTGATGAGTGTTCATTCTTTCATAGGTTACAGCGATTGCGTCACTTTCATTGATGACTATTCCAGGAAAACCTGGTTCTATTTTCTGAAGGCCAAGTTAGAGGTCTTCGATCGGTTCCAAGAATTTAATACTCTCGTGGAGAACCAAACAGGGAGAAAGATCCGGATACTGAGGACTGACAACAGTGGTGAGTACATTGGTAAAAATTTCATGGAATTATGTTCATCAAAGGGGATCAAGAAGGAGCACATTATTCCTCACACCCTGTAGCAGAATGGAGTGGCGGAGAGGAAGAGCAGGGCACTGGTGAGTGCATCCAAGGCCATGATATTTGATCAGGGATTACCACTATTCCTATGGGTCGAGGCATTTCGGACTGCATTATATGTCTAGAACAGGTCTCCTCACACAACATTGGGGAGGAAGACACCTGAGGAGGTATTCATAGGCACTAGACCATATGCGAGTCACTTACACATATTTGGGAGTGTCTACTATTGTCACATTCATGCTGACACTAGGAAGAAGCTGGACCCTTCAAGTGAGAAGGGGCTTCTAGTTGGCTATAGTGAGACTTCCAAGGCATACAGATTTTATGTCTCGGCTCATAAGAGTATCATTGTGACCAGGGATGTCTAGTTTGGTGAGAACAAAGCCTTGAGAAGATCTATGGACTTACCAGCACAAGAGCATCCAACAAAGGATTCAGGATTCAATCTGGAGGAGTCACAGGAATAGGTTCAGACATAGGGCACAGGTTCTGGTAGTCAGAGGGAGTCAGGTGGACAGGATCCTCCTATCATTGATGTGGAGGATGAGAAGCAGCAGCAGGAGGATATCCAGCAGCCATAGCAGATAGACACCAGGCGACGGCCTAGGTGGCACAGGTCCACAGTTCAGGATTCCAGGCAAGTGATTCTTCCACAAAGCTCCATGAGGCGGAGAAAACCACCAGATAGACTTATCTATATGGCACTAATGACAAAGTTGATTTACTTTGATCCTTCTAGTTTCGAGGAGGATGCACAACATGATGTGTGGCAGGAGGCCATGGTTGAGGAGTATGACTCAACCATGAAGAAACAGGTATGGCAGGTTGTTCGGAGGCCAGAAGGTAAAAAGGTGGTGGGATCCATATGGATCTACAAGGTAAAGCATGCAGCAGATGGAAGTGTGGAGAAGTAAAAGGCACGCTTCGAGGCTAAGGGGTATTCGCAGAAGGAAGTTATAGACTCCAGGAAACCTTCACCCCTGTCGCCAGGTATTCTTCTATTCAGACTATCCTATCATTAGCAGCAGAGATGGGTCAGCGCATTCATCAAATGGACGTGAATACATCCTTCCTCAATGAATTTATTAAGGAAGAGATAGGTTTATATTGAGCATCCATAGGGGTTTGAGGTGAGGAGTAGGGAGTCGCATGTATGCAGGTTGTAGAGAGCTCTTTATTGGCTCAAGAAGGAACCTCGAGTATGATACTCAAGGATCCAAACTATCTACGAGAAATGGGTTTCCATAGGAGTGAGGCAGACCATAACTTGTACTTCTTGTCAAGTGAGATACCTCTCATACTGGTATTGTATGTGGATGATCTCTTTATTATAGGAGATGAGAGGTTGATCGGGGACTACAAGTCTAATATTGCAATAGAGTTTGAGATTAAATACCTTGGGTTGATGCATTACTTCCTAGGTATGGAGGTTTGGCAGAGAGATGGGTGCTTCTTCATTAGACAGGGGAAGTATGCAGTGGAGATCTTAAGGAGATTCAGGATGGAGGAATTTATATCTATGGCCACACCTCTAGTTACCAATTGGAGGAATATTGATGTATCGGGATCAAAGGAGTTTGATCCTACATTGTATCGATAGCTTATCGGGTCGCTTATGTATCTGGTCAACACTCAACCAAACATTAGCTTTGTGGTTAAATATTTGATTTAGTTCATGGTGAACCCTCGAAGAGTGCATTAGATAGCTACGAAGCACATACTTCGCTATATCAGAGGCACAGTGGAGTATGGATTGGTTTATGAGCGCAATGGGAGTATACAGTTGGAAGGATTCACATATGTTGTCTAGGCAGGATGTGTAGAAGATCGAAAGAGCACTTAGGTTTGTTGCTTCAGCATTGGATCATGGGTTTTCTCTTGGTTCAGCAGGAAGCAGAAGCTAGTTGCATTGAGCTCGGAAGAGGATGAGTACATGGTAGCCAACATGGAATCATGTGAGGGGACGTGGCTGAGGAATTTTCTCTCACGATTACTCGAGAGTGAGTTAGAGACTACTATAGTTCATTGTGACAATAAGAGTGGTATCAACCTTTCTGCGAATCTAGTGTTCCATGATAGGAGTAAACAAATTCACATTTGGTATCACTTCCTCAGATATTATGTTCAGAGAGGAACAATTCGGTTAGAGTACATTCAAACAGATGAGTAGGTGGTAGACATATTCACCAAGGCACTTTTCAAACTCAAGTTTGTGAAGTTCAGAGACAAGTTGGGATTGATACCGAATCCCTTCCTCGTTGAGAGGGAGTGTTAGAAAGTAGCAACAAGGAAGGTCTTCTTGCATTGCATGTGTCCTTGCATGCAAGAAAGACTTAAATCGGGAAGCCAAATGTATTTAATGTATTTTCCAAAGTTTAGACTTAGGAAAAGTACATTAAGTGATCCAATTATTAATTGAATTAATGGAGTCCCTTTTATAAAGTTCAAGTGAAATAATTAAAGTGATGTCTAATATAATCTTGGCCATTGAATCTCACCGAAGGATCTCATCCATAGATCCATAGTGAAATGATAGGGTTTTCGCTTGGCCATTGAGTTGAAAGGAGGATCGATTTGGTTGAGACGATACAGAGACAGACAAAGAGTTTGAGAGAGAAGTTTGCAGAGAAGAAGACGGAGGAGAAATAATTCAGAGATCGACAAAGTTTTCAGGAAAAGAGAAGACCGTACGAATTCACAGAGGAAGAGTGCCGAACTGATTTCCATAGGGTCGTACAGCAGATCGATCGTACACTGTCATACAGGAGTCCGCACGTGTGGGCCATATGGATCTGTACAGTTAACGCAAGCAAGACGTACAGCTGCACAGAGGGTCATACAGATCAACTAGGTTTTCTCAGTGATTCGCAGAGGTTCGATTTTTTGAATTGTATTTGCTTCATATCTTCATAATAAAAAATTCTTCTTAGGTTGTTGCATCGGTTTTCCCATCTTGGGGTTTATACCCAAAAATATTTGTGTTGTCTCCATCGATGTGATTGGTATTTCTTTCAGTATTTATTTTCTGCAGCATAGTGAAGAAATCCATGTGTGGTTAATTGTGGAAATTGGGTTTAATTAAAATTAATCTGGCATACTTTAACTCAAGTTGGATTTTAAGGAAATTTACAACACCAAAACACTAATAAACACACCAAATCTCTACCTCACATGATTGCAAATCTAAGGAGCCCTCCTCTCATTTTATATACTAGGCATAGGGGTGGAATTATAGTAGCTAATTATTAACCCTAAGTTTTGCATTAAAATTGACCATGTCACTCTTAACAAGTGCACCCCATTATTAGAGAGGGTAATCTTCTTCATAAATGCACCCCACTAGTACACTAATCCACCTATCCACTTGGATATGAAAACCATCATAAATGCACCATGCCTATGAAATAATATGCCCAACATCAAGTGTAACCATCAACATTAAAACACTCCACTACTTTAGCATTTAAGTGCCCGCCTAGGAAAGCATGCCTATGAATGAAGAAAAAAACTCCAGCAAAGCATAAATCGTGAAGGATTGTTCATAAAACAAACTAACCTCACAAGTGTTCCCTTTCTCTGCAACTCTGCCATCTCTGCTATTGTTCATCCATGTTGAAGGCAACAGAACTTTAGATCAACTAGTTAACATTATATCAACAAGAAGGCTGTATCCTCCACCTAACTATTGGATATTCTCAGCTACTCTATGGTCAACAAAATACAACAAGTATAGACATTTTCCAACTGCAACAAGAAAATCAATATCCCGCCAAATAAAACTCCCAACTTCTAAAACAAGAACAAAGATGTATAAATACCTTATAATGCCAAAGACAATGTGATCATTTGTACAACCTTCATTTCATTCATCGGTATTCCATCACCATTAGGTTTCTTTTGCTAGTAAAAACCTTTAAAGGAGGTGTGTTTCCTCCTAAGCCACATCACAAGTAAATAATTTTTATCATTTCCAAACAAGCTATTGAGAGGAAGTAGATGAAAATGTATGTGAGCTAAAACACTCCTTTAGATCCCACAGAATGTGTGATTTATCTGGTTGAAAATATAATAATGACACTCTAGGATTTCGTATTTCATGAATAGTGATAGATTCAAAGAATACAAGATGAGAAGATTTTTGAATTTGAAGTATGCTATATATACTCTACAAAATTCGAATGGTATTAGAATATCAAAACCAGTAAAAAACAGTTTAACCTCATATTTATCTCTAAAACTACCCAATCTTAATTGAATATCTTAGAGTAAGAATGGAAAACCCACCAGAAACACTTTGGAAAACAAGGCACTAAGTTTTTTTGACCCAAAATCCGACGGCTTAAAAGTCAAATTTGCTACAACCTATGGTCGACAATCCGACAATTCCAGTCTTTTTTTATCGTCGGTGGGATATCGACTAAAATCCGACATAGTTCAAGACGTCGGATATTCGACTAGAAAACACGTCGGTTAACCGACTTCCTCCAGCTTCACAAGTAGTCGGATTACCATCCTTTCGCCATCGATTATGCATCGGTTAAGCGACGTGTTTGCCATAAAAATGTCGGATTATGTCGTCGGTTAAGCGATGTGTTTTCCATAAAAATGTCGGATTATGTCATCAGTTAAGCGACGTGTATGCCATACAAAAAAATGAAATCCAACGTTCCGAGCCGTCGGTCGTATTGCAAAAATGTCGGATATTACCATACAGTCGTCGGATTGGGTCGTCGGTTAAGCGACATGTATGCCATAAAAAAAAAAGGAATCCGACGTTCCGAGCCATCGGTAGTATTGCAAAACCATTGGATATTACCATACTTTCATCGGATTAGGTCGTCGGTTAAGCGACTACCCATTACATTTTTTAAAAAAATAGCATTTTTCAAATAAAATTCTTCATACTGCAGGAAATCAATATATTCTATCTCTATTGTGGAAATATGTAGAATAATTACATATATATATATATATAACTGAGAACCCCATTATGCTCTTCCCATTGTATTAGCAGCGGAGTAGCCTAAGGGAATAGAGCCGTTGTAATAAAGCCATTGTATTAGAGTCATTGTATTAAGCGGCGGAGTAAATCATTATTCAAGTGGACCTACAGGCTAGTGGGTTCCTATTAAGGTGGCACAAAAGACTGTACTCTAAGTCTCAAGTTCTAGTGTCTATGGAACTTACTTTATGGACTACAGGCTTTCCACGTAGCAGAATAAAAGGACTGGGAAGTTATGTAACAGTGTGGCATATTTCTCACAAAGATATGGTAGTGTGCTTCCATTGTGTCAAGGTACTCTTACCTAACTTCTCTAATTTGGTATACTAAGGAGTTTATATATTCATGTATGAGATCATATTCTTTGAATAAGGCTCATTAGATAGTTAATGGGTAGTTACTTAATGTAAAAGACTCATTTTTATTAAATAAGAACCAGTAGGTGGTTGGTAGTCATTAATTTTGAGATTGCATGTAGTTAGGGTTTTGGTAGTTATTAAGAAACTATTTATGGCGCTAGAAGGATGTATATTGTTTTGTCAAAGATTGGTATTGTATTGAAGCTTTGCTCAAAGGAGCTCATCCTCTCCAAGAGGCCCATGAACATTACTCTTTTTTTGAATTTATTAATACAAGTGTTATATCTTGCAAGTTTAATCTCTTTCTTGCATTTTCTTTTGTTCACTTATATTTATTTGAGGTTAAGTTGGATATTGATTCCAAGGAAATTAAAGAGAAGGTTAAGGATATTGATTCCAGTGCATCATTTACTCAACCTTTGAAGTTATGGAAACTCGAATTGGTTATGAGGAGCAACAAAAAATCACAACAAGCTCCAAGAAATTGTCAAAATTTAAACAACACGCATGTGGGTTGTAGAAATCCAGCATCGTAGCCATTCATTGAGCTCCTCTTTGTTTCGAGAATAATTTCATATTCTCTACTGAACAGGGCCAACCACGTGAAGGTGGAAGCTCTTATGGCCCCTCCCCCCCCCTCATATCACTCTCAATTCCCCATACCCAATGCATGCACTCGAAAAAAACAAATATGTGCAAATTCATCCATATTTTATCATGAACTTTCATCCATTATTCATTCAATAAATGCTAACATTCACTAAACCATTGTTTCTGTCGATACACACATTCATTCAATAAAAGATAACATTCAATAAACCATTCATTAATCATTCAGTCAACACATTCATTCAATAAAAGATGAAATTCAATAAAGGTAACAGTTTACTACACTGAATCATTAAAACATTAGAAAATTCATTAAACCATTCAATGAATTTCCGCCATCCAATGAGTTTCCACGGTCTTCAGTTTCATCCTGGTAATGGTTGACAATTCATGGTATTACGTTTCCCTTCGACTGCAAATGACAAACTCATAGTTCACTATTAAGGTTTTTCTGACAAAGCTGACGGTCAAAGAAATCTTGATAGTGAACTATGAGTTTGCCATATTGTAGCTTAAGGGAAACGTAAATATAGAATGAATCGTCACCGTTGTCAGAATATTCATTGATCTCCTCTCTATTTCGAGAATAATTTCATATTCTCTACTGAACAGGGCCAACCACGTGAAGGTGGAAGCTCTTATGCCCCCCCCCCCTCACATCACTCTCAATTCCCCATACCCAATGCATGTACTTGAAAAAAACAAATATGTGCAAATTCATCCATATTTCATCATGAACTTTCATCCATTATTCATTCAATAAATGCTAACATTCACTAAACCATCATTTCACTCTATCAACACATTCATTCAATAAAAAATAACATTCAATACACCATTCATTAATCATTTAGTCAACACATTCATTCAATAAAAGTTGAAATTCAATGAAGGTAACAGTTTACTACACTGAATCATTAAAACATTAGAACATTCATTCATTCATTAGACCAAAAATAGTGGACGATATATTGTTATCAAAAATATTTAGACGTTGTTTTTCCCGTCCTTCTTTTTATAAGTTTTTCTTCTCTTCAGTGGTATATAATCTATGAGAGGACCATCTACATCATCTGGACTTTTTCTTCCAGTTCTTGGTTCTTTAGCAGGCGCTTTTGGTGATGTTTGCAATATCCTAGCTGATCGTTGTTCTAGACCTGGATTTTGCGGCAAGGGGTTCGGATTTGCTGCAACGATGTGAAAATGTTACATCGTTATATTTTGCTATTGTAATGACAAGTTTTTCATTTAAAAAAATTCATTACGAAGGTAATTTTTTACCAGGTGTGACCAAATCATGTTGTTGATGTTCTTGTCCAGTCTCAACCTGTACAGTTTTACCCTCTACATGCTCTGCAGTTGAAATACGGTGAACTACAATTAATGGTCACCATTTGCAATGCTATACATAAAATTGTAGCATATGAATAAATTCATTACCGGGATTTGAAGCTTGATCATCAATTTGTTGTTGTCCCTCCTCGACACTAATGGGATCATTAATTTCCTGTTAAAAACAGAGTCAATATTTTACATCAAGTATTTGGAACGAAAATATTCCACAAGTGACAAATCTTCATTAAACTATATAGATTCTATATACCTGTGCACCGGATGGATTGGTACCACAAGACTGTGTCTGCCCAGATAAGCTTCTTCTACGTTCAACAACAGCTCCAAAGCCTTCCTGGAAGCCAAGCTTCATGTCTTCCTCTGTGGGTACTTCATTGAATCGATCGGCCTGCATATTTTCTTATTGTCGTTAATTAACATTTTACGGTGCAATAAAACGAAAAATAATTTTCAATTTATTATTTGTATTTATTGTTGGTTTCTCGAGACTTACAAACCGTGCCGCCAAATTCAAATAACCACCAGGGCCAAGCTTGTGCTGACCTACTTTTTCTAGTCTTTCCTTTGTGGCCTTTGATGTGTCTGGTAGCCTATGCAAGTGTTGAAATACGTTAGATGTTCCAAGTTCGATATAGAAATCAAGGATAATAAGGTTTAGAATTACATTGCAGAAAGTATTGCACACCTCCCTGTGCCTGGTGTTAGCTTGCCTTCTCTTCTCAGAGCCTTCTCCTTTCCATCTTCCACTGGAGCTCTCCACTCCATTGCTGGAATCATTGGTGGGAACTCATACCTATGGTTTCTTTCGAGGTGTGTCCTATATTGGTCTCAGACAACCTTCACATGTTGACAAGCCTTTTTCAAGACATTGGCATGACTGAAGGTTTTCTCCCCGAACAGGCCAACCAACCGATTAGTGATTTCATCTTTTAAATGTTTCAGTTGTCTATCCCACCTTGATCGGATGGTGGGCCCGAAGATCTCCAAGAAAAAGTTATTCATATGTTTATAGAAAACATTGTTTCCTGCACAACGATCATGCCATGATCATAATTAGTTGATAAAAAACATTTTATCGGTATATTACAATGAAATTATAAACACTAGTTAACCTTATCAACTATGATTAATTACCTGGGATTGTCGGTATCTTTATTGGGATGAGATCTTCGTCCACCAAAAATGTTGTCTCCATTGTTCCCGTGCTTTTGACACGGGAAGATCCTAGAAATGTAGCTTGTTCGACATCAAAATTGATAGGGGACTCGATGTCGACCCCTTCTTGTGGAGGATCCGTTGTGTGTTGGTCAGCAGTGGCTGTTGCGCTCACAGTGGGGATCCGTGGTGTTTTGGAACGTGTTGCCGACTGTTCAGTCGACAACAATGGAAAAGGATTCGAACTACGTGGAGTCGTTTGGTCATGATGCGAAGTCTCTTTATGAGCCTCGCTGGGGCCAACACCACCTTCACCAATATTGTGTGGTCCCTTATAATTCTGTAAATACACACCACGTCTTACACGTTCAATACTATCATATAAAAGAGAACATTATAAAGATTTAAACAAATTATTCTATGATTCAAGATTCCTAAACTTACTCGCAAGTTATTAGATTTATGTTCCAACAATGCAATCCTTTCTTTAATTGCGCTTGTCTGCGGAACCTGGATTACTAGAGAAAGGGTTTCCGCAGTATATCTATTCAACAATTTCTCTGCCATCTTTAGCGGGTGTGCGGCTTCACCAATTTTTTCACAATCGTGAAGCACCTCTGCCACTTCAGGGTCTAATGGAAAATCTTGCAATGATGATTCATACTGCGATTCACTAGTGGGCTGCAACAAACATATATAAAGCACTACTGAGTTCTCTACTGATAGATTCCAAATTTTATATTAACGTATATAACACATCTATCATGATAGATTCGTAAAATTACAACACGGTTTACATTATCATAACGAAACCAGTATATCACACGAAAAATACATAACAAAATTAACATTATGCTATGTACTATATTGGTACAATTGAAATGAATTATACCTGCGACCTCGAGGATCGCGATCCACTCATTGGATCAATGGTCATAGGCGACTTGCCCTGCTAATATCTGGGAGCTGCCCCTAACAACACCTTAATAAAAAAACATAGTGAAAGTCACCTAAACAATTCCAAAACTATTCATGAGAAAACACATCAAAAAAATTATTATTCATATTATATTTTTAATATTACAAAGATGTATACCCGTTGCGCAGACCCTGGTGTGGCCGACCTTACGGAACCGGCCTGCATCAAAAACATAGACTAGAAAATTACATAAATGAAACCAAAATATTCATTGAAACATTAATATAATGCTAAAACATTTTGACATATTTTAATTCTACAACTCAAATCAGGTCTACCTGTTGCCCCGAGGGTGTTGTCGTCTGATCAACATTCGATGGGTGTATTTCCCGATCAATGTTCTGCATCAAATATAAATTTCATTATATAAAACAAACCAAGTTATTAATAATGGAAAAACAAAGCAAATAAAAACTCGTTTCTCTTATTATATTTGTACTATTAGAAAGATGTATACCTGCTTCGTCGAGGAAGAAGTTCTTCTCCGGCCATTTGTTGGCAGGGATTTATCCCGATCACTGGCCTGTGAAATAAATATGGGAAATTTAAATGAAATAAACTAACAAAAAATCCTTATGATGTTTAATTTATTACTAAAAGGTTGGGTAAAATGTTATATAGTAACCTTGTTTGTATCTACTCGGTTGACAGGGTAATTAATAAGCAACTCGTCCCCTGCAGATATTGTTTTAATAGCAACTACAAAAACACGGTTTCCTTCACGCCCCTCAAATTCGCAGTTTGGTTGCTTAATTGTAGACCCTGGTTGTGTACTGTTTATAAACCCCGCAATATTCCCTGTGGCCTTTGGCCTTCCGTCCACGTACAACGTTCCTCCTTTATTTTGATTTTTGTCTTTCAATTGTAAATAGTTTGTTGACAATCCATAGCTACGCATACTTTTTGTATATCGGACAAGGTGCATCCAATTGTTGTAGTTGTATATGGGTCCAACATACTCCATCAATTCTGTACATGTCCCGTAACCGACCAAGATGCAATCCATGGAAAACAACCCAAAACCATGTATCGACAACGGTGCAATTCGATATCTCCTCTCGTTCACACAAAAATCAGTGTTCGGTGGAGGAAGATCCTTCGGTACCCATTGTTTCACAAATGTCTGTACCTTAAGGGAACCTCTTTGTTGTCTTTTGTCTCATCACCATAGGAACATGCCCCCCCTTGACCGTGAAAAAATTCATTGCGTCTATGGAATCTTCTTTTGGTTTTTTGACATCTAGTTGATACAATTCTTCTAGACCTACTGGATGTCTCACTTTCCTCTAGCCTTCCTAAACTCCCCTCGCTCGAGGAAGACAGATCAGACAAATACCTGTTTGGTTCTACCTGCACCATTGGAAAAAAGTTTAGATTCGACCGCAAGGCATAGCGCCTCTTAAAATTTTACGTGTATCACCTTTTATAATTTTACTTGATCCTCATTCCCTTTGTCAACATGTATGCATTCAAGTGATGATCAGAAGACAACCAATTTATCTTTCTTAAGAGTAGAAAGTCATGCAATATTTATGAGTTGTTTTTTACTATTTGATTTAACGCTGCATCACACATGTAACACACATGTAGCACACATGAAACACTACACATACATGTTACAGGATCTCCTCTAATGCTAAAAGTCCTGGCTACTTAATGAAAACTATTTACCACATATTTGATTACCTTAGTGTAGATGTTTCCTGTAATATACTCAGAAGAGTTACTTTCAGAAATGGCTGTGCCTCTTAGAGGCCAGTCAACTCTAGGAACCAAGTGACCCTATGATAGGGCTAGTACAAACCAGAGAGAGAGAGATGACTGGGCTATGGTACAGTCAATCAAAGAAATTCAGTGACAGTAAAAAGGCTCATTACAAAGACCAACCAGTAAGGTACAAGTAAAAAAAAAAGAATGGGTATAAAGACTCACAACCCTTGGGAATAAGGGGGTGTACACTACCTCAAACGTGGACAAACTACCATAGTTATAACCACAAGACCAAAAACATAAAAGGCGGTCCAAATCAATATATGCAATATCTCCTTGTAACTACCTCATATATGCAATAGCTCCTTGTAACTACCTCATATATGCAATAGCTCCTTGTAACTACCTCATATATGCAATAGCTCCTTGTAACTACCTCTTGAAACTCAAATAGTACCACCAAAAGGTATGATATCATGCAATCTTCCAAACTAAGGTCAGGAGGGTGGTACGAAGTGGGTATAAAGACACATAACAATTTGGAGAAAGTGGGTGTACCTCAAATGTGGACAAACTACCATAGTACCCACAAGACCTAAAATATAAAAGGTGGTACAAATCAAATGATATCCCAATATCAGTAAAACACCCAAAAGGTAAAAGGCAAGGTACCACAAAAATATTATCGACAAAATGAAATTACCATAAGACAATCGACCAAGGTGGGGTACAACCATTCATCTCTCTCTCAAATGTACCATTGTTCCATATAACTTGAAAGACCATCATCACAGTAAACGTAAGAGTCCATATGGGTGATGTGATCACGTGGTCCTCTAGACTACTCCTACGGTCAAGCGTTAGTGGCTCCATGAAGGGCTGTTCAGTCCCTTCAAAAGACCATCTAACTCAACCATCTCGAAGACCTAGGAGAAGAGGACATCACACATCATCAAATAAGTATTGGTAACTACCGTGTATAAACTCAAAAACCCTAAAGCAACCGAGCGTGCAGAAGGGGAGCTATGAAAAGACAAGGCTCGCAGGCCAGAAAAACAAGCTCAAAAAACTATACCGGGACTGATGTCACAGTAAGAGAGTTGAAACAAAAGTGGCCAGAATGCCAACAAGTAGCACTAAAAAGAAAAAGACCCTCTAAAAAGGTGAAAATGCAAGCAAACTTCCTAACTAGGAGCTGGAGACCTCGACAAATCGTATCCTTCGCAAGGTGATGAAATCCAAGTCGAACAATACGAAGTGAGAGACTGAATTTGAAGGATATCCCTCTATCGAAAGGGATCCTGGGTAAAAGATCCCTAGTAGAAAAGTCACTAAGCTACCTCGTTCATGACATGTCGGAAAAGGTTTTCGACACTTTTGCCTTATCACCCTTGTATCACCAGTATTGTGGCCGGAGAATACAAGGAAGACAATGATCGATGTTGCCTTAGGGCTAAGTGGAGTGCGGCATTCCACATAGTCCGTTCGATTCTCGATCTCGCGGCGGTTTAACCCCTGAAACAACAGGAGGCCCCTCCACAAACTAGTGTATGACCGTGTCAACAAATACTAGAGGATTTTGGTTCCCTAGAGGACAACAACTATGTCTCAGATGATAATGACAAGGGGGAATTATTTGGATGCATATCCCTGGTGTCCTACCTAACTACCAAATTCTTTTGATTTCCTCAAGTGAGGTTATGGTGTGTTTAGTTAGGGGGTGTAAATTTTAGTGGTTGTATTACTCAATCAGGTGATGGAAGTGAAACTCGTGGTGTGATGACTGACTCAAACCATGCAAATGCATATGAATAAAATAAGCCTTTCCTTTCAATGAATGCTAGCTAAGGCAAGGAGAGAGTTCTTTCAAACGATAACTACTCTTTCAAATTAAATGAATGCAACAAGTGTTCAAGTTCATTCATGGGACCTCAAGGAGAGCTTCAGATATACTCAAGTCATGCAAATGAATTCATCACATAAAACAAAGTGATAATAAATACAAGGAATTGTACATATCCATGTTCATAATTCTCTAGGAACACTTATAACATTCTTCAATCATTCTTCACAAAAACACAGGGATAGTAGAAACAATAAACTGCATATAAATCTTCATAAGCTTAATAAAAGAATAGTAACCACAACTGGGGAAGCTATACCACAACTTGTTTTTTTATGACTATAAATACAAGAGTATCCTAATCATGAGCAATACATCCTTTACTTTTACATCATGAGCAATACTAATCATTTCCCCTTTAACTTGCTTTGAGTACCTTGACATGAATTCCCCCAAGCTACTATATTCTAAGTGTTAAAGATGCTACAGTACTACCCTAGTCGAAGACTAAAATTGCCACAATCCAAGTCATGATGGTTTGATTGAAGTCTAAAGTATGATGATGCATGCTTACCTTTTATAAATTTACTAACCCTGATCAATGATACAATGAAAGGCAATTTTAAGAAGATGAAGACTTTAAAACAAACCATAATAGCCTTAAATACTTCCTAAACCAGAACAGCAAAAATGGGTAAGCAAAATCGAAGTTTCAGTTTTCATCGAGGTGGCTTACAAATTGATTTAAATTTGACCGCAATGGCACCAACCGCAATTTTAGGCCAATATAATTCTGTTCCTTTTATATATATACGTTTCCAATCCATCAAATGTTTCGTTACTTTGTACCCTGGGGCCACTTTCTAGAAATTATCATCTTCAAGTAGCCTCGACGGAAAACGGAACTTCAATTTTGCTTATATCATGATGCTAATGGTGTTATAGGATCTATCTCACATGGTTATACTTCATAATGGGATGGGGCCAATTAATCTTACTTTCAAAACTCATATGGTGGCAATGATTGATACATTCTCATTCCTCACATTCTACACTGCCCACACTTTTCTAATTGTATGAAAATTGAAGCTTTCAATTTTATCCAAACCGTGTAAGGAGAACTTGACCTAATTGCAATTTTTATAATCTACATAGAAGGATATGTCAATTTATAGACAGGGCAATTTTTAGCCGTAGTATAGTTATCAACCTAATCCTTTGCATATCAAGGCAATCTAATTTATAGAGATAGGGAAATTTAAAGAGGATGATGATTTGGTTGACATCCATACCAGATTGATCTTTAATTTGTTGCTGAGTTATTTAACACGCAGACCGTATGACTTGAATCTGGGTGAGACCCAATTCTGCAACAAATTTCAAAAGATAGAAGAGCAAATTGAACTCACCCATACTGTTTTTCCTATCCCCCAAGTAGGATTTATCTATGAATAAATGGCTATTGAAGATATATAGAGAAAACCTGATCTTGCACTACTCTATGGAGCCTTGACAGGCCCCATGAAAAAAACTCCAAGTCATATCTGGATTCACTGCTACTTCACTAATAACACAGGGAACCTTCAAAACTACAATGTGGGTGGCCTTAAGTCTTGCTTTTTGCATTCACGGTTTGGTTGGTTGACTTAGCATCCCTCCAATTCACAACAAATTTTTGTGGCATTCATTTAATTTGGTGGAGGTTGAGGCAATCATTTCAAAATCAGAGATGGAGACTGCTTCCATGCCGAGGCTTGGGGAAATTTCAAAGTATGGTGATTTTAGTTTACAAAAATTACTACTTGGGGACTGTTTTGGGACTGAGATCTACTCAGGAGAGGCTACAGCTTGTTATATGAGTTGAAAATTGGGTTAGGTTAGGGTTTGGAGCAGAAATGTATAACTCTTATAGATAATCAATAGTTTGAAGTGATTCAAATACAAAATTTAAGAATATTTAAAATTAGGACAGACCTAATAGATCACAATCCTTGATTGGAATTTTTTTCATTATAAGCAGCAGTGTACTTTGATCTTTTTTTTAACGCCATCCACATCAATGGAAGCCTTGAAATCATAATTGACCTCATTACAGTTTTGGTCTTATGACAACTCCTTCCACTGGTATTCAATGAGATATCATTTAAAACAGAGATTCAAAAGGATATTTGGCGGTGTTTCTAATAGCTAGAAAAAATCCATCCTTAGCTCTGTTAAAGGTTTATTCAATCATTGTGCTTCCATATCTCAGATCAAAAATTGGATTGAAGGTGTAAACAAACTGCACTTCTTGCATTATTTATATATGAGCACACTAATATTAAATGGGAGCATGGTTGTAAATAACATTATTGAGAAGCACATTTTCAAGATTGAAGGAGTCATTAATTGCCTTGTTTTATCATATGGAGGATTCATTGCAATGGTGCTGTTATTAGACATTTATTGACAACTTTGAATATCTCCTTTGAACAATACTTCCAATCGAAAACTCTCTTTAGGATTCTTCCAGAATGGTTGGGTACTTCATCAAATGCGCTTCAACATGATACTTTCCATATTGCTATAAGTGCAACAACATCAACAATTGTAAACTAGGGAAGAAGTAATCAAGGATGCATTCAATTCACATCTGGGTTTCATCTTAGTGATGATTGGGACAATTAAGGATTTTGAAGCTATGTCTGAAAATGATGGGAATCTTATTTTTGGTATTATTTTTCTTCCAAATCTGCAAATAGCACTTATCCCTTTATAAGAACTAGTTTGAATAGCACCAGTGTTTTGGAGCTGTAACTACTAAGAATATGCATGGAAGAAGAATCAAACTACTTATAGAAGCCACCAACAAATAGAGCATCATTTGTTGTATTCCGGAAATTGTTGTACTAATCATTGTACTTATCGCTGCCAATATTGAGATAGAGTTATCCATGTGTAGAACTAGTGTAGGTGTGGAGCAGAATGTATAACTGAGGATTCAAAGGTGTTGCTAAAGAAAGATGATGGCAATGTTTCCAGCAGTGTCACAACTGATTTGGATGCGCATGCAAATGAAATTGATGAGCTTGGTAAATCTGCTTTATCGGGGTCATTAGTAATAGCCCCCGCCCCCCCCATTCACCCATCAAACTAAAAAAAAAAATAGTAGATGCAATAAGATAAAAATACCCCAATGTAGATTGAATTAGCAATGAAACCCTCTTAGAAGATCGAATTAGCAATGAAACCACAGTGATTTGCTACCAAATTTATAAATTTGTCAAATCAAAACAATTTAGGGCTTGGTACTCACGAACGTGGGAGGCATTTCCAGCTCTTACAGTTTATTTGCTTGGACTCCAAACTGCCTCTCCCAATGCTTGCTCGTTGGGTCACTCCCACTGCTTGGTCGTTGGACCACTCCCTCTCCCCTGCCACAATCACAAACCGCCTCTCTGGCCACAAACGAACAGTCCAATCCAAATCGATAGCAGGTCCAAATCGCAGAGATGCAGGTACAAATCGCAGAGGCGCAGCTCCAAATTGAGAGTCACTCCAAATCGCAGGTCACTCCAAATCGCAGGTCACTCCAAATCGAGGTCACTCCAGTCGAGGTCACTCCAAATCCAAATCGCAGGTTTGTGAAATGCATATGGCCAATCGATAGCAGGTCCAAATCGCAGAGGCGTGGGTCCAAATCGCAGAGGCGCAGCTCCAAGTCAAGGGGCACTCCAAATCAAGCTCACTCCAAATCCAAATTGCAGGTTTGTGAAATGCATATGGTCGTTGGATTTTATATTTGTTCAATATATAATATGTTATGTAATGTTTGTGTTTTGGTTTTTTTAATTTGTTTTTAATTAAATATATATATAACAATTAAAATTTAATTGTTAGTTATAATGTTATATATATATTTAATTAATAACAAATTAAAAAACCATTTTTATATATTTATTTTGTAATTTTTTTATTAATGTTTTAATTCTACTTATTATATATTCATTTTTTTTAATTTTAATTGGTTTTTTTTTATATATATATAATGTTTTTTTTAATTGTTATATATAAGGGGCTTAAAAACAACGATACAATATTTTAAATTTCATATATTATTTTTTTCAAAAGTATGACAATATGATCACACATTGGATGGGAGGATACGTCGATGAAGCAATGAGATGCTATGATCATGCTCTCTCATTTGTAATTCCAATAAATCCATGGTGATATGACATAATCTTATTATCCATTCACACCGAGAACAATATCATGCCCACCCGTTTCAATGGAAAACATGTTATTTTTCTGGGAGTAATCACCCATTTGAACATTAATGAGGAGAAATAAATACTAGTCAAATAATTAAGGGAGATATAGGGTTCTTCACAGGGTTAGGAAGAAAAACTTCCTCAATGACGGGAGGGGATTCCTTTTGAGTTCTTCCATCAAGTTCATCATCATAAATGTCCTCAAATATGTCCACAAATAATTGATGTTCCTTACATCTATGCTCAAGAGAATATTTTTCATTACAATTGTAGCATAGAACCTTAAGTTGATGTTCCTCCATTTTGTCCTATGCCAACTTATGGAACTTGAAAGGTGGAAGAGGTTGTTGAAGAGCCACCATAGTTGGGGAAAGGAAATGAAATAAAGTTGGGGATTTTGGACTAAGCATAGGATATAGCACAGGCATGACATTAAATATTATTGTCCTCCAACCAAGTAGTAGGGTGGTTCACCTCTAAGTGGGATTTAATTTCCTCTTTAAGACCACTAATAAGGAATTGCTTAAAAAATAATCAATTAATTTTTATGAAAAAACAAATGAACTTTGATGACTCCTATAATGAGGTTCATTAGGTAATAAAATATTACATTAAGGGAAAGTTAGTGCTTCATTTGATCGATTGAACCAACCAATCGGATCTGACCCGCCAAACTTGTTTAGAATTACTTCAGAAAACTGAGGCGTCATACTATTGGAAGGGTCAAAAAATGAGAAGTGATTCTTGGTTTCCATTTTGCTAACTAATTGGGTGAGAGAATCAACCATTTTTTGTATGTCCTCTATAGTTTACATGTTATGAGTGTTTATCATGGGACCATTAGGTCCATCAAACAAGTTAGTGATGATTTATCCCAACACAATCAACGACCTAAGAGGATTTCCTTGTGAGGGTCCATAAGCAATGGTACTAGCGAGTCCACGAAAGAATAAGTTATTTCAGAGTGAAACCATGATGATCAAATTACTCCTTGTTGAGTATCATTACATGGTTTTTAATGCTCCATTAATGGTTGGTGTCAGTCATTTTTGAGTCTAGAAACCCTCCCACACCGTAAATGCATGCATCTAGTCTAACCATGCCAAATTTCAGTCCAAGCCAACACATATTTAAAAAATTCAATGTTGGCCCCATGTATCACATTATTTAATTTATAGGTATGGTTTCTGATGCTGCAATGGTGAGTGTCATTCATTCGAGTCTTGAAACCCTCCCACACCGTCAATGCATGCGTCTAATATCAGACTTCTAACTTCAAAAGAATCCGACGAGATCGCTAAATCACCGACGACAAACACCGTTGGTTTTTCTAGGTAATAGCTACGTCAGATATCGATGATGAAGATGATGAAGATGACGATAATGATGAAGACGATCGATGATGACGATGATGATGACGATTATGATGAAGACAATCGATGATGACGATGATGATGACGACGATGATGATGATGATGACGATGATGACGATGAAGACGATCGATGATGACGATGATGATGAAGATATTGCTGATGATGATGAGGAAGATGATGATGATGATGACGGTGAGGATGATGACGATGATGCTGATCACAATGATGATGATGATGATGGTGGCCGTGATGAAGACAATAAACATGATGTTGCTGCTGCTGATGATGATGAGAATGATGAAGATCATGATGATGATGATGACGATGATGAAGATGACGATGATGATGAAGACGATCGATGATGACGATGATGAAGACGATCGATGATGATGATGATGATGACGATGATGATGAAGACGATCGATGATGACGATGATGATGACGACGATGATGATGATGATGACAATCGATGATGACGATGATGACGATGATGATGATGAAGATGATCAATGATGACGATGATGATGAAGATATTTCTGATGATGATGAGGAAGATGATGATGATGATGATGGTGAGGATGATGACGATGATGCTGATCACAATGATGATGATGATGATGGTGGCCATGACGACGACAATAAACATGATGCAGCTGATGATGATGATGATGAGAATGATGAAGATCATCATGATGATGATGACAATGATGAAGATGACGATGATGATGAAGACGATCGATGATGACGATGATGATGATGATGATGATGAAGACGATCGATGATGACGATGATGATGACGATGTTGATGAGACGATCGATGATGACGATGATGATGACGACGATGATGATGATTATGATGACGATCGATGATGATGACAATGATGATGAAGACGATCGATGATGAAGACGATCGATGATGACGATGATGATGACGACGATGATGATGATGATGATGACGATCGATGATGACGATGATGACGATGAAGACGATCGATGATGACGATGATGATGACGATGATGATGAAGATGATGAAGACTATGATGATGAAGATGATGATGATGACGATGATGATGAAGATGATGATGAAGATGATGATGATGACGATGATGATGATGACGATGATGATGAAGATGATCACGATGACGACGATGATGCTGATGATGATGATGATGTTTGAGTCTTGATAATTGTGCATTTCCTTACGAAGCTTCGCTCTGTTTCAAGAATAATTTAATATTCTCTACTAAATAGGTCCAACCACGTGAAGGTGGAAGCTCTTATGGCCCCTCCCCCCCCTCACATCACTCTCAATTCCCCATAACTCGACAAAAATATCTATGTACACTAGAAACTTTAAATGTGTTTTTTGACATACTCTAAAACAAGCAATGTTTCTAATTATACCATATAGGAAAATGGAAACTCACTACGAAACAATTAATTTATTATTACTGCATACCTCGTAAACTTCAATGGTCTTCATCATCTTCTTCATCTGGGTCATCATCTGTACTATCATCCGATGATCTAGATTCAACATTGTAAGGATTGGCCATATCATCCTCGTCGTCGATGTCAGTTACGATCAACATGTCATCGTCGATATCATCTTCATGGACATTATCTGATAGTACATCATCTGATTCAATAAGTTCTTCGACATCTTCTTCTGGACCATGATCATCTAACTCATGTTGATCATGATCATCTTCTGCGGCGTCTTCTTCTTCGAGAACGTCTTCATTACCTTCATCAACGTTATACTTTACCGGCTTTCCCCTTGGATCGTGTCTCACAGCAAATGACCGACCTGCTCTACCTGGAACCTCAGAGTAAAATACCTGTTCACATTGGGTTGGAAGAACATAGGGATCCATTCCTGGATCAAACAACCTTGTATTTACCATGGTAAAACCATTATCATGTTCAATAATTGTTCTATCAGGATCACATTGATTCAATCTACACCTGTACCATTTGACAACGAACAGAAATACCTTGAAGGAGTTAAAGTCACACTGAAGAATGTCTTCCAGACACCCATAGTATCGATTTTCAGATAGTTCTGGATGTCTATCACTTCTAGAAGAAACATTGGTCACCTCAAAGACTGCAGATATCCCACAATCAGATGTTTTCTTTGTTTCATCCAACTTTTTGATGCGATATCTACATCCATTGCACCACATAGCCTTATGGTGTTTTACCTAGTACAACAAGCCATACAGGAAAAGATTACATAATGATAACACCATATTTATGATAAAGTAGTGCATGTTTATTATAATGCCATAAAAGGAAAATAACTAGCATGACGTACAACGACAATATTTAAAGAAATAAATAAATAGTGCCATTGATTAATATGCTTACCTGCTTATCTTTTAAACCTCTTGCTAAATCGATTTCCCTTTGTGTTACAATTGTGTCTCCATTGCGATGTGCAGCTTTAACCAATGAAGCCACACCTTCCCATGATATTCCATGACCATATTGTTCACATTTTTCGATCCATACCTTCATCCAGTCAAGATTGTTTGCGGTGTATAAATGAATCGCATCCCACTCTCGACCAACTGTTTGATGACAATAAAATTAAAATTCAATGAAAATGTATATTAGTCACTTAAAAATGTATATAATTACAATATAAAATGATGCAAAATACTAAATAAAAAATAGAATATATATGTATGATATATAAACATAAAAATCACTAGTGAAATGTGTTATATTACCTTTCACCTTCCTCAATCTACCTTTCCCCTTCGGGTACTCCCCTTCGAAATCGTTTTTGGATTCTGGATCACAAATGCGACGTAAATTGAGCTTTTACGCCAATATAGGAAGATATTCACTAATGTACAACATGTTTTGGTATACCATATATCCCTCCATCATAGAACCCTCAGCATATGCTCATTGTCTGACCAAACCCTTCATAAATTTCAAGTGCCTCTCAACCATCCACATGGACCTTGAGTGCCCAGGTCCACACAGTTCAATCTTCTCAACTTGGTGTATGAGGTAGTGTTCCTGTGCATTGAAAAATGTTGAAGGTAGATGCTTCGGCATTTCACACATGAGACGAGGAATTTATCTCCTCCAATAATTTATGTCTTCTTTATGGAATTCTTTAGATGACAACCATCTACAAGTGACATGACAACCGGCCAATCAAGAGATTAAAGAAAAAAGTCATTATATTACGTAACATGAAGTAGAGAATGAAAATCAAATTAAGAATAAGTTCTATGTTGAATTAAACAAACAGTAAGCACATGGAAAAATCACCACTTACCTTGTGTATTTCCCGAGACTATATATTATTTGCTTGACATTGTTGTCAAAGTTGTCTGGGATAGAGAGAGGTAGAACATACTGTAACAATAATATCCAAATAGTTTCAGTATATCGAAAAAGAGTACTAGAAAAAGAAAAAAAAAATTATTAAATGCATACCATATTAAATATTACCTTCATGAAGACATGCCAATCGTGTGTTTTCACCCCCGCGAAATCACCTTTCTTTGTTATGATATTCTTCATGTTTGCACAAATTCCGATGGGAAATTTAATTTTTTGAATGACTTCTTTTACAACATTACTTTGCTGGTCCGTTAACATCCATGGAAGTGAGTTTATATTAATTTGCTCTCTGTTGCTATGAAATTGAATGACGTCTTTCATTGCATGGTTGTTATCTTGAATGTCTTTGCAAATTTTGACAATTTTTTCTTTGTCACTCCTTCCATCCAATATTCGCCATAATGTTTCAGTCACATTCTTTCCGATATGCATTGTATCAAATAGATGAGCAATTTGTAGGTGCTCATAATAGGGAAACCTACTAAATTGTCTAGGATAACTTTTCATTCCTCGTGGAAGCCCATTAATGCCTTCATGATGATCACATGAACGACAATGATGAAATTAAATATTAAATCAATGTCAATTACACTAAACAACACACAATATAATAAAATACAATATGATCATATACATTAATGATTGATTATACGTACCTTGACGATTTCTATTATATTGCAACTTCCATTGCTGAGGTGTCATTCTCTTTGGTTTTAATGCAGTCTCTTGCTTTCCCTTGAAAAGATGTTTTTCGGTAGTTCGATACCTATGATTCTTGGAGAGGAAGTGCCTATACTCATCAAACACCTCCTTTCCTAATATTTTTGAACGCGAGATTTGATCTTAGGACCACAAACTGGACTTGCAAATTTCCCCTTTGTCTGAAGACCTAAATAAAAAGATGGAATATCAATATTAATGTCTATTATAATTATATAAAAAATGACTGAATTATTTAGAAAAACATGCATGCGTATTATATTAACTAGTAGTTCGTAAAATTAAATGCAACTAAAGTGTAACTTATAATTACATACCACAGAAATGGGTTAACCTGGGGCATCATGTATTGTCCATACAATCATTGCATGGAATTGGAATTGTCTTTTTCGTATTGGTCTAGATAAGTCATACATAGTGATGCCATTCCATAACTTCAGTAGCTCGTCAATAAGAGGTTCGATATATACATTCATATATTTGACTTGGTACTACCTGATTGATTTGAACATATAAAATAAATATTCTGATTATGAGACATACCGTTTAGATATATAAACCATATTTCACAATAGAAAAACTTTAAATATATATATAACATTATGAGACAAAAAATGACAAATGAGAATATGCCACTGCAATAAAAAAAATTGCAGTGTTCGTACTTGGAATAATCATCGACAACATTATGTGCTCCCTCTTTATTGTCAACCATGGAGGAATGTTGTTGTTGATAACAAAAATAGGCCACACTAAGTAAACAGATCTCATCTTTGCAAAAGGATTGACACCATCTGCTGCCAAAGAAATCCTAATATTACGAGGTTCGTCTTTAAAGTGAGGCCATGTTTCCTCCATATCTCTAAATGCAGACCCATCTGCAGGCATCCGAATAATGTCGTCTTGACTTCTGTTCCGTGCATGGTAATCCATAACCTATGCTATGTTTTTGCACCTGAACAGTCGTTGCAAACAGGGAATAATGGGAATATAACGTAGAACGTTGCGAGGCACCTTTTTAGTTACTTGATCTGTGCGATATCTACTGATATGACATTCAGGACATTCTGTTGCAAATTCATGCTGGTTGTAATAAAGAACATGATCATCGGGGCATGCATGAATTGCTTCATACTACATTCCAATTTCTTTCATGATGGCAAATAAATCTCGATATGTGCGAGGTAAAATATTTGAAGGTGGTAACAAATATTCACCTATCATGCTACAACAAATTAAAATAAAAATCTAGTTAATATAATATAGAAATAATATTAATGAAACAAATTTCATCCGTAGTAATTTGACTTATATATGAATTAACAATAAAATACATGACAATCATATATATTTTGTGATGGAATATATTACATACCTTAACATCCGTGTGACTGATATGTTTGAAAGACCATTCATAACCTTCAAGTTCATTACCAACAATATAGCAGAGAGAAGATTTGTCTTGGAGCCGTCATAAAGGGGTTCGTATGCCTTTTCAAGAAGAGGTATATCATGAATATCATCAAAATGTTCATCATTTTCATGATCATCATCATCATCCATTCCAACATTAAATGAATCATGGATCAAAGTATTTGTAACATCATCTTCAACTATGTTATCAGTATGATCATCTTCTTCAATGTGATCATTAACTTGTTCTCCATTAATATTCATAGCTCCATGTTCCTCCTGTACTTGTTCTGCAAGCACTTGCTGATCTCGACGATATGCCGTAGGATGTGTTTCCTTTATAATTACATGAAAAAATCAATCGATATAAGTTACAAAGAACAACGACCAATTGTATTGTTGATCAAAAATAAGAAATAATATAATAATACATAAATTTACAAAAGCAATCAAAATAAAAACATATATAATGCAAACTTACAAATGGATGGTATTCATGTCCCCCCTCGGCGTGCTCATGCTCCCTACAATGTTTTGTGGCTGCTGTGATCAAAATTCTTCTCCTCTTACAGCCTCTGCATTGATTACATGAACAATAGCATTTACCATCACCCCTTCTTTCAACTCCTTCCCACAATCTAGCAAGCAATTGTCGATTTTGTTCGTCTGGATCAGGAATATTCATAGTTGACATTTTCTCGTAAAGAGCTTCAATGAAGATTATCGATCTTAGAAAATGAAGCTCCAGATTACTTTTCTCACTTGAATAACAAAAACAACAAAAAATAGTCTGCCGAACAAAAAAAACATCCGCAAACCGTCGCTGGTATGGCAAACATGTCGGAATGGTTTGATATTTATAAATTGTAGAAGTCAAAAAGTCAAACCTACGTCGGATATTCGACGACACTAATCTAGTGACCGTTGGGAAAAATCCATCGGTTATCCGACATCTTCGGGTTCAAAATGAAGTCAGCTATCCGACATCTAAAGCGTCGGATATCCGAATAGGCGTCGGATATTAGCAGAGCCGTCGGATAGACAGCCAGACTCGTCGTATATTCAAAAATACGTCGGATATCTGACGGGCACCTCTCAAAATTTATAAAACAAAAAACAAAAAAAAAGTAATTTTCAAAGAAAAATTCGACGACACAGTCCATTTCATCGGAGGTCGTCGGAATTTGGGTTCAAATCTACTAGTGAGGGAAATTTAGGTTCTAGAGAACCCTAACCACCAGATGGTCAATACACAGTTTTTAGATTATCCTATAGCTACAACCAAGGATGTTTCATGTACTTTATTATAAATTAAGTTCCTTCGTCAAGCTCTAGATCCAAGATCCACTGGCTAAAGACTTTGAACCCTATTGTCGCCTTTCACACACCTGGGGGTTAATGTGGCAGAAATATTCAAGTACTGTCACTTCATTCTTGACTCCTCTGTTTAGGCAAACTCCTAACGAAGCCAAGGGAGGTAAACCCTTAAGTTACTAAGGCCGATTAAGCTATTTAGTGGTTTTGGTGGATGAGTAATTTTTTTAGGATTTTTATAAAAATGAAACTGAAACAAGATATTGCAATGTAAAATTTAAACACAACAACATAAATATCCCACAACCATTCAACACATGATAGATTAAACAACGATAAAGAAAAATACCACTGCTAAAAATGGAGTTAAATGGAACGTTGTTGAAATGCTTGAAATGTATTGCGAGTGCTCTTGATCAATTTTAATTTATTTTTAAAATGAGTGGATTATTAGGGAGGGGGATTCCCGATATACCCCGAAGGTACTGATACGTTCAAACTCGCTAAGTGTGGCTCCACACAAGAAAATGCGGGCTAGATCGGAGTCGCAAGAGTGTGTCCAACACTACACCAATTGAAGATGTAGCTTAACGAGGCCTTGTGGTCACTATCTAGTTGTTCCTGCTTTCTCTGTGAAATTTTTCCACACGTAAGCAAAAAGGAGACGTTGGATATTCATCTTGGGAGGTTAATTGAGCGATGTGAAAAATAATTACTAGTCACTAAGTCTCTTTCTAGTTTGATCAACTGGTTAGTCGAGGCTGCAGAGATCCAGAGCATACAGGGACAAAGCCTTGTTAATTTTAAGGATTTTAAAATGTTTTGTTGCTTTAAAACCCAAGAATCTATTTTTCGTCTAGTACTTGAGCAAGCCCTTATCCTATAATCCGTACTTCGAGGAAGAAAGGGGTTTATTTTAACCAAAAAGAAAGGTTATCTAATTACTACACTACCGAAGTAGTGGCTTAGTATCTGTTTACTTTGCAAAAGATAAATGAAAAATTGTAATTGTCAAAGTATATGATCTATAAAACAAAAGTTAAAAATGCTCCTATGTCCTGAGTGAATCAATGGCCCAATATTTGGATTAGACCACGACGGTAAATTTTAGTTTTTCTGAGTTAATTTTAACCAAATAAAACTAAAGTAGAGATTAGAAAACTAAAGAAACAAAAAACCATAAAACAGACACCGATGCAAATCCCCCCTAGGGGGATGGGAATCAAACTCTTATGATCTCACTTTAAAATTGATTTTTATTATAATCTTACAATGCAAACTAAACTAAAAATAACTCATCTTTCTCCTTATAGATTTTGGAGGAAAGAGGTTACAAAAGCTCTTAAGAAAAACTTGGAAGAAATAAATGGTTCAAGAAGGTCTTGGCTTGCTTGATCTTGACAAAATTGGTGCTCCAAAGTCTCTTTTTCTGTTTCAATAAAAAAAAACCAGCAAACAATATTAGTAGAAAAAGTGCCCAAAATCACTTTAAAAGTGACTTTGGCAAGTTAGAAAAAACCCAAAAATTCTAAGTTAAAAAACTAGTTTAGTAAAGAAAATAACTAAGATAAATTGGCTAGAAAGCCAACCCTCTTAGGGTCTTGGACAACCTTGAAAAGGCATCCAATAATGCACTCAAATGCTAGATTTCAACTCTCTAAACTAGGAATAAATTAATTGATTAAAAAGTTAGAAATTTGCTTTGAAAAGACTTGCAAAACTAACTAGTTTCTAAGCTAGATATATCCTTTTTTAATGATAAACTTTATGAAATTTATATAAAAACTATTTTAACCTCTTAACAAAGTATATCTAAAACATAAGAGGAAGTAACCGGAAATTTTGTTTGAGAAATTGAGAGAAGAAGGTGAAGAAGTGCCCCCTTTGAGAAATGAGCAATGGAATCACTTTGTAGCTCCAAGAAAGACTATCCTTCTCACAAAGAGTTGGAGAGAAAGAGAAGCAAGCAATATCTCTTGCGGAATACAACGAGGCACCTATGTATCCCTTCACACTTGCACAAAACGCGTCAAATATTGCAATAAAATTCTAGTTTAAAAACAAGGAGAGCATACCCATAAACAAACAAGCATGCAAAATCCTAAATCTTTAAAATAGAAATTTTAAGTGAGAAATGAAACAACAGTACTCAATCTTATTAATCAATACTAATCATATTAGGCTAAAGATTTACAAAGCGAGAGAAAATGCAAAAATTGAATCCTGCAATTACCTCACTTAGCACATGAAGCAATAATCATCCAACTTGAAAGAAGACACAATGAGACCTCGAAAGATTTATTTCATTTAACAATATTCAAAAGCAAGTTTACAATGGGAGAAAAGGTTCCACACTTCATGAAGAAGAGTGAGGAATGCCTCACTTTATATAGCAAGAGGACCAGGAGGAGGGTGCATCCTTCACTTGGAGTTGAAGGCGAGTTCCATGAGAAAAATGTGGATCTTGTTGGAGTTGATTGAGAGAAGATGGTGCCACCTCTCTTGTGAGAGATGTTCCTTTCTTTGGGGTTTCCACCCTCAAACCACACACTTCCACCTTGCAAAACACCCACATGGCTGAGATATGCGCCCCCCTTAATGAGGAATGTGCCCTCCTTTAGAGGAGATAACTCGCCTTCAAGAGATATGATTACAATCTCCCTTGATTTGGAAATAAATCAAATCCTTAACACCTCAGTTAACTATGCTTGTGTCTCAATCAACGTTCCTTGATTTATGGGGATTGAGATTTTGCCTTTATTATGTCTTTTTGCCCAATTAAATTGGTCTTTTTGGCCTTTTCGTGTAAATAATATTTTTAGAGATAAATATTCACTCGAAACTTAGGATAAGTGGGTTTATGGGTTTAGTGGGTGTTATGGCTTAGAAAACAAGCATCCACTTGACAAATTATATCCACAAACCACACTTTTATTACAATTTTAATTTTTCTGATTAAACTATTAAAAAATAGCCTAATTTTACGGGAAAATATATTTTTCTTGGAATTCAAAAAAAACCCTAGAGAATCTAACACATGCATGTCAATGTCTAGCATGTTAATATACATTGAAACGTGAACTTAATAACCTCTTAAATTCCTAACCACCAAGATGGGAATTTCAGCTTTGGAGGAGTGGGTGAAAAACTTGAAAATTATACACAACTTATTAAGCAGTGCATAATTAACAAGGGAAAAAACACCTTGGAATACTTAGCTTGATGTCTAAGTCCTAGGAAGTACAAGTCCTTTACAAAAATTCCATGCTAGCACACTTTATTACAATTCCCCAAAGGAGGTATGAACATGTGAAATTTTTTTTTTAAAAAGGCCTAGAAGGCCTAAAAGACTTCTGAACTCTAATCATGAACACATATCCTTGTTCAAAATCCGTTGGCTCACTTGAAATCCAACTAAGTACAACTTAGTAGGCAACAACTAGATTTATATAGGGACAGGTGCTCTGACTAATCTTTAATCAAATAGAGTAGGTGAGAACTCTGGAATCTCTGGGTCCTGCACAAAACTAAGATCCATCAGTATCACATATATACAAGATGCCAAATGAAACTAAGTTGTAAAATAATGTACAAGATTAATCTACAAAAATAATGTACAAAACACTACTTACAAAAGGAGAACTAACTATTTACAAAAGGAAAACTAATTTTACAACAAAGGTTAGTATACAAAAACTATAGTACAAAGGTAATATACAAAAATAATGTAAAGAATAAATAATAAGATGCAAAGGGTAAAAGTTTAGAAAAATCATGATATGCCCCCATGGGCACTTAGATATTTTTGTTGAAGAACAACTTAAGGAGTCGACCATTCACAGGGAGAATCAACTTCTCTCCATCCACGTCATTTAGGAAGAAAGAATTTGTGCCTGCTACGTGATGTATAATGTATGGACCCGTCCATAAGCTATCGAACTTCCCATGCTTTCTCGGCTTCTCCCATCGCTTGTCCCATAATAAGACTGTATCACCAATCTGAAAAGGCCTTGGTTTAGTAGACTTGTCAAAGGTCCTTTTAACTTTATCTTGAGTCTTGATACACTGGTCAAGTACCTTCCTTCTGTTCTCATCCAATTCTACCAATTGATTAACTCTATTTTGCACTGCATCTTGATCTGAACTGAAGTCTTGAAGGAGCTAATATACTGGAATCTTTAGGTGAATGGGAAAAGTGACATCAAGGCCATATACATGCTCGAAAAGACTTTTCCTAGTTGAACTCTTCTTTGTAATCCTATCTTCCCATAAAGCATACTTAATCTTTCTATCCCATGCTTTCTTGTTATCACCAATTGTTTTCTTGATTATAGTTTAGATTTTTATTACTTGATTCAACAAGACCGTTTCCTTGAGGATAATAGTTGTATGAATGGGATAGGACAATACCATACTTAAAGCAAAAGGCAGAGATGTCCAATGAACTAAAACAAGGTCCATTGTATGTGGTTATTTTGGCTGGCACCCCAAATCTTGCGATGGTCTTGTCTTCTAATAAGTCCATAACCACTTGGTCAGTTTCCTTCTTGGTGCGTATTGCTTCTACCCACTTGGTAAAATAATCAATTGCGGTAAGAATCCAAGTATATCCATTACTTGAATTTTCCTTAAACTGTCCAATGAAATCGAGCCCCCACTATTGGAAAGGGGCTTGGACCACTACTGGCTACAAGGGAAAAGATTTCAATTTTTGCTTCCTAGTGAACAACTGACACTGGGGGTAACTCCTGACAAACTTATGCACATCTGAAAAAATACCAAGGCTGCTGCTCTAATCTTTGAAGTTCCACTAATACTTTTTATTCTCAATTACTACTCTGACAAACCATTCCTAAGGCCTCTTCATTGAATCCTTGAGTCAACATTTTAGCTAGGCCTTGTCCTTTGACTAATTTGGTGGGTTTTATATCTAAGTCATACTCTTGAATTTTCGAAACCCACTTTCCTCTTATGCCTAGGCAATCCTATTGGGATAGAATATCCTTAACACCTGCATGAGGTACATATCTGATAATTTTTTAATATCCAACATAAGTCCTAAAACGCCTAAGGATTTGACAAGAGCATATGTATGCTTTTCCATGATAGTATACTTCAATTCTGAATTTTGTAAGGCTCTACTCATGAAATCAATAGGCTTCTCTTGTCCTTCATTATTTTTTTGAACCAAGACACCAACAATTGTGTCTTCTGAGGAAAAGGAAAATATTTGAAACTCTTTTGAATAGTTGGGACTTGTTAGAATTAGAGCTCTAGATATGGAGTCTTTGATACACTTGAATGATTCTTTTCCTTCATTTGACCGTACAAATATAGCATCTTTCTTTAATAATTTATGCAAAGGCTTCATCAATTATGCTAAATTTGGGATGAATCTTCTTATGAAATTTATCTAACCATTGAAATATTGGAGGGATTTTAAATTGATAGGAAAAGGGACACTTTTAATAGCTTCAACTCGTTCAAGGTAAACTTTGACACCATCCTTTGAAATGATATTCCCCAATAGTTTTCCTTCGTTAACCCTGAAAATTGACTTGGCCGGATTTAGTGAAATGTCGTATTTACGACATCTCTCAAAAACTTGCCTTAGATGTTTGATATGGTCAAATATTTCCTTCGAAAAAACTGTCAAATCATCCTGATATATTTCAATGACTTTACCAATGAGTTCTTTGAAGGAAAAATCCATGGCCCTCTGAAAAGTGGCACCCGCATTTAATAACCCAAAAGGCATTCTTAGAAATTTATAAGTACCCCAAGGTGTGGTGAATGTTGTTTTATGTTGATCGTCCTTGTTAACCAACACCTAATTATATCCATAGAAACCATCCAACATAGACATCATTCCATAATCAGTTACTCTTTGGAGTAAGGTTTCCATGTTGGGCAATGGGTAATTATCCTTTAAGCATGATATGTTAAGGTTCCTGAAGTCTATACATATCCTAATTTACCCATTTTTCTTTCTTACTACTACTAAGTTGGAGCACCATGATGAATGTATTGTAGGTGCTATGATCCATACTGCTAACATTTTATGTAATTCTTTTTGGACAATAGGGGCCAACTTAGGATTTATTCGCCTAAGTTTTTGTCGGAAAGGATTGACCTCTTTCATTTCTTCCTTAAGGGGAATAGTGTGTTGGAACACATCTTCCCGATAAGCTTTGATTTCATCATAGCTAAAAGTCAACACATCTCTATACTCTTTGATTAAGTTGATTAATTCATTCCTTTCCTCTTCTGAAGTACCATTTCCAATTTTAATCATCTTGGGGTCATTACTTGTTCCAATATTAATTTCAATATAGTCCCCAAGCTTCACTGTCTCTTTTCTTATTTTTATATCTATCATGTCTGTCACAAATTTTCTCTAATGATATAAGCCCCTTTGGAATCTGATTTCTTTCATTCTCCTCATGATACTGATACTCTTTACCCTCCTTGTAGTTGACCTCACAATCCTCAAATTCTTAAAGATTTTGAATGAACCTTAAGACTTGCTTATCATCATAAAAGACCTGCCAATGATCTATGTTATGAGGAATTGATGGTCTAAAATTGATTTCAATTTTACCATCACCATTGATCATCGCATCTGACGATTGAAGGGTAGATGTTGTTACTGCTAGCTTATCTGTCGAGCTATTCTCTTCTCTAGGGATTCCTTAAAGATTAAGTGCATCAAACCATTACTTGGTGTTCCATATAGTATTCTTATAATTTTTTGAATCTTTCACACTTACACTTATACTTATTCTTTACTTGGAGGATAACTAAATCGGAATCACTCTTAATGTTTAACATCTTTATCCCCGTGTCCTTAGTTGTTTCTAGTACAAGTAACAATGCTTCATATTCTACTACATTATTAGATGCCTCAAATTCAAGTTTGAAAGAAAATTTGAAGGTTTGCTTAGAAGGTGAAATGATTACTATACTAGCTCATTTTCCTGCTTTAGAGTATTCCCCATCAACGTGCATTTGTCACACTTCATCATATTTTCATATTTTAATATTTCTTTTATCGGGGCCATGAAGCTGGATAACATGTCATAGTTTCCAAAGTTAACAGTATTAAAACAAACTCATTTGAAGGTTTTTTAGGGTTTTCTACATGATGTTTCCTTTCAACCTCTCTATGACATATAACCCTTGTGTTTTCTAATGCATGTACAGTTGGATAAGTCCAATCCATTTGAATATGACCTCCTAAGGTTGCAACCCATTTCCTTGAAAAAAGCATGCCCCAATTATCTAGCACATTGATCACTAACACATCCATTGTTATGCTGACATCGGGATACTTAGCCAATTTTAATTGAAGGTTCAATATTATGCCTACCACATCAATATCTCTTGCATCCATAGCACACACATTGTGATAGGGTCGATTGATTCTTAAATCTAATTGTTCCATCACTTTTCTTGTAATCACATTTGATGAGGCACCCAAGTCAAGCATGCAATTATGAAGAAGCATATCATTTACTAACAAGGAGATATAGAAAGGTGGATGATCCTCTCTTCTTAGATCCACACTATGAAGTATTACTAGCACATCTTCACTAACAACATTATTACTTCAAAGGAATTTTTGCTTGACATTATCATGGGTTGTATCCTGAGGGCCTTCAAAAGATTTCATAAACTTATCCTTTTGATTAGGATCTTTAAGGATTTCAGTTGCATGCACAAGAACTTAAGTGTTATTTAACCAACTACCCATGTCAAGTTTTGAATCATCTTATTTAAGAGGATTTATTACCTTAGGCACAAATGGATTTTCTTTGTTTGGTGTAGAATGGTCCCTTCTCTAATAAGTGGCTCCCTTGAATATGGCATCCATCATCTACTTGACCTACTCTTGAGAAGGATTTTATCCATAGTTCTTTGTGATGAAGTCCTTTTCTTGAATTTACTCTATGGCTTGTTGCCAATGCTTATTAGACAAGGGGAAGGTTTGGCCTGCCACATTTATGAATTCAGACTCTCTTGATTTTGCATCTTGTTTACTAGTCTCAGGCATCCCTTGTACCATAACCTGGCTAGATACATAACAAATGGATTCTTAATGAAATTGATCACAAGGAATACAGTAAGGAATGGGATCATCTACCATTTTCATTGATTCTAATTGATTTGGAATTCTTTGCTCATGAACAGGTGCCTTCTTTTGATATACTTGATTAGGATTATGTTGAAAATTCCTTGGTGCTTGAGATACATGGGCATCTTGTTTCCTTTCCATCAGAACCAATCTATTCTAAATGTGATTCAATTGAGAAGCATGATTGGACATTTGTTAATTTTGATTGGTTACCAGATTTTTTATCATTTCAGACCTTTATTTCATGGTATCCTTGGATGACTCTTTATATTTTGACCTCACAGCTTTCCATTTTGACTCTTGATGTTTTTTATATGATGAACTATCTCTTGTGAATCCTGGTATGTTAGACTTTCCTGATGCTTGCATATTTTTTTCGATCTTAATGGCCATGTCTTGAGCAATTTTAAGAGCAATATCCATTGTCTCTTTGTCACTATCTAGTTGTTCCCGCTTTCTCTGTGAAATTTTCCCACACAAAAGCAAAAAGGAGACGATGGATATTTGTCTTGGGAGGGTAATTGTCTGATGTGAAAACTAATTACTAGTCACTAAGTCCCTTTCTGGTTTGATCAATTGGTCAGTCAAGGAAGCAGAGATCCAGAGCATACAAAGACAAAGCCTTGTTAATTTTAAGGATTTTAAAATGTTTTGTTCTTTAATAACCCAAGAGACTCTTTTTTGGCCAGTACTCAAAAAATCCCTTATCTTGTAATCCCCTTATCCTATAATCCGTACTTCGAGAAAGAAAGGGATTTATTTTAACCGGAAAGAAAGACTGAAAAATAAATGTTATCTAATTACTACACTACCGAAGTAGTGGGTTAGTATATGTTTACTTTGCAAAAAATAAATGAAAAATTGTAATTGTCAAAGTATATGGTCTGCAAAACAAAAGTTAAAAATGTTCCTATGTCCTTAGTGATTCAATGGCCCAATATTTGGATTGGACCACGACGGTAAATTTTAGTTATTCTAAGTTCATTTTAACCAAATAAAACTAAAGTAGAGATTAGAAAACTAAAGAAACAAAAAAACATAAAACAAACACTGACTCAAACCCCCCCTTGGGCGATGGGAAGCAAGGTCTTATGAGCTCACTTCAAAAGCATTTTTTATTATAAGCTTACAATGAAAACTAAACTAAAAATAACTCATCTTTCTCCTTATATATTTTGGAGGAAAGATGTTACAAAATCTCTTAATAAAAGCTTGGAAGAAAGAGATGGTTCAAGAAGGTCTTGCCTTGCTTGATCTTGCCAAAATTGGTCCTCCAAAGTCTCTTTTTCTACTACAATAAAACAAAAACTATGAAACAATATTAGTAGAAAAAGTGCCCAAAATCACTTTAAAAGTGACTTGAACAAGTTAGAAAAAATCCTAAAAATTCTAAGTTAAAAAACTAGTTTAATAAAGCAAATAACTAAGATAAATTGGCTAGAAAACCAACTCTCTTAGGGTCTTGGATAGCCTTGAAAATGAATCCAATAAGGCACTAGTAAATTCTAGATTTCAACTCTTTAAAATCGAAATAAATTAATTGATTAACAAGTTAAAAATTTGCTTTGAAAAGACTTGCAAAACCAACTAGTTTCTAAGCTAGATCTATCATTTTGAATGATAAAATTTATGAACTTTTATATCTATGCAATCTACTCTTATAAACTAGATCTAAAAAAGATATTAACTTCTTAACAAAGTAGATATAAAGCATGAGAGGAAATAACTGGAAAGTTTGTTTGAGAAGTTGAGAGAAGAAGTTGAAGAAGTGCCCCCTTTGACAAATGGGCAATGGAATCATTTTGTAGCTCCGAGAAAGACTATGCTTCTCACAAAGAATTGGAAAGTACGAGAAGCAAGCAAGATCTCTTGCGAAATCCAACAAGGTACCTACGGATCCCTTTGCACTTGCACAATAGTAAAATTCTAGATTAAAAACAAGGAGAGCATACCTATAAAGAAACAAGCATGCAAAATCCTAAATCTTTAAAATAGAAATTTTAAGTGAGCAATGAAACAACACTACTCAATCCTATTGATCAATACTAATCGTATTAGGATAAATATTCACATGTTATATTTTCTACTTTAATTCAATGTTATCTAGGATCTTTAACTGAAAGAATAACAAGCACAACAAAACACAATAGAAACAATAGTTTTCCTCGGGGAAACCATAAAGGAGAAAACCCCGCAACTTCCTCAGAGATAGATTTGTCACCAATACAATATCACAAAATGGAAAACCCCAAAAAAAGATAGTCTTTTTCATCTCTCTCTCTTTCTCCTTAGGGAACTTGTCTTCTCTCTCTCACTTATGCAAACTTGAGTGAGTGAGTGTGTGTCCAAATGAGAGAGCCCAGCTCTCTATTTATACTATACTTTTGGGGTGACCTCTTACCTAACTAGGTCAGCCTCAACTAAACTGACTGGGCCGGCTTCTCTAGGAGACTCAATAATACATTTACATTTGACCTTTTGGGGAACTATTTCCCTGACTTACAATGGATACTTTTACCTCAATGACCTAACATGACTAAGCATAATAATTACATCCTTGAAAGGAGGAAAAACATCTCCGTCGGAGGTACAAATAAATATAATAATAATAAAAATATAAAATACAAGTGAATATCTTCCGAAGTTACAATTACAACAACACTCCCTCTTAACTAGGAAGGTATTCTCTTGCCACAGTCATCAACTCCTTGGACACAGTTCTAGACAACGTCATCATCGCTGGAACATCTTCAATGTTGGAACATCATCATCAACACTGGATCATCATCATCATTGCTGTCATAATCCTCATTTTTTCGATCATTAATTGGTGACATATCTCGAATCTATCTGTCATAGGAAGTTCTATAGAGCCAACCCTTTTTCATGTTGGATGTAGGCGTAGCCCTCATGTAGGTCTCCATCATCTTTGCCAGCAAGCCATCAAGTAGATACAACCTAGGACTGGTTATTACATTTCCACAGCAATCACCTGCGTCTCCTACTATCACCTCATCGTATCCAGATCATCTCATCACCACACGGAGCATAGCCCAAATGCACACCTCATGTCCAACAAACCACCTGCATCTCCCACCTAGTGAGTACACTCCAAGAGCACCCCAGGTGCATTACGTCTCTCAATGGTCAGCGTGTGTCTACCAGCATGGGAGGACAATCAAGATCACCCCAGGTGCATTATGTCCCATGGAAAACCTACACTTTCCACCATGCAAGATCCTGCCTAGGCGCACACACAGTGTCTTATGACCGGTGGACCTCTCAACATCTCCAGTATGGGAGGAAAATCAGGAGCATCCCAGATGCATCATGTCCCAAGGACCACCTACGCCTACCACCATATGATAACCAACCCTTACATCTACCAACATGGGAGGATAGTCAAGAGCACCCCAGTTGCAATACGTACCAAGGACCACTTACACCTACCACCATGCGAGAACGAATCTATGTCTTCTCCAGCATGGGAGTACAGCGCAGGGCACACCAAGTGCATTACGTCCCAATGGAAAACCTACGTCTTCCACCATGCGAGAACCATTGCATCTGCATCTTCTGGTCTCATCACTCCCCCTTAGGAGGAACCTCGATCTGGATAATACCAAACTTCTCTCTGAAGTACTCGAAATTCACTCTAGCTAATGGCTTGATCAACACATCGAATATCTGCTCGTCTGTCGCCACATACTGGAGCTTCACTGCTCCTCTCTACACCATATCCCTGATATAATGGTGCTTGATCTCAATATGCTTCGACTTGTCATGGAACACCGGTTTCTCAGACAACTTCACGCAACTCTGGTTTTCACAAAAGATACAAGTCGCCTCTAACTGGAAATCAAACAAATATAGCAGTAGCTTCTGAAGCCATACTGCCTCACAACTAACTGAACAAGCTGCAACATACTCTTCTTCGGCTATACTCAATGCTACGCATGATTGCTTCCTACTAAACGAGGATATGATACTGGATCCCATACTAAAGAAGCATCCTGAAGTACTCTTCCTATATGTGACACTTCCTGACCAATCTAAATCAACATAACCCTGCAGGTTAATCTTCTGATTCACTTCATCCTTGATCCCATAGTCAACTGTACCCTTCAGGTACCTCAATACATGCTTTGCAGCAATCAGGTTAACATGTCTCGGATCCATCAGGAACTGGCTCAGGGTGTTCATAGAAAAGCATATGTCTGGTCTCGTGTTTGCCAAATACATCAACAAACCAATCATCTAATGGTACATCGTGGCATCAACTAACTCCAATGAAGCATCACACAGTAGCTTCAAGTTCAATGCCATGGGTGTGGCCATAGCCTTGCAGTCCATCATTCTGAACCTCTTTAGAATATATACTGCATACTTCCCTTTTCCAAGGAAGATTCCATCCGCACTCTGCCACACTTCCATGCCTAAGAAATAATGCATCATACCCAGGTCCTTCATCTCGAACTCTGCGGAAAGCCTCATCTTTGTATATGTAATGAACTCATCCTCCCCTGCTACAAACATGTCATCTACATAGAGTATAAGTATCACTGGATTTCCCACTTCAACCTTGTAGTAAAGGTTGGAATCTTCTTTACTTTTGGTAAAGCCTAAACTCATCAGGAATTTTTTCATCCTACCATACAATATCCCGGGTGCTTGTTTCAATCCATACAATGATTTCTTCAACTTGCACACATGAGTCTGTCTGTCATGTGTCTCAAATCCCAGTGGATGCTCCACATGATAAAACTCATGATGTGTTGTTGAGTGGAGAAGGAAGACATCAAATAGACCACCAAGTGATTGGGGAGATGACTGGGCATGGTGTTAGAGCATTGGCTAGAACGTCCAACTTACCATGGTAGGAAACTTGTGTAGGAACAAGGATGTTCTTGATCAATGTTGTAGTGCATTGGGTGCATTGGTTAAATGTACATGAAAAATATTTTGTAAATCTTGTGGTTATGCATTGAGTGAATGCACGTTAAGGGTTTATGTAAGTGCAGTGAATGTGCATGCATGTGTGTGGGTGCACCTATTGATATGCATTGTGTGAATGCATGGTTGTGGCATGTGTTTCATTGCAATTAGATAATAGATGAAATGATGAATTAATGGTAATTCTGAGATCATTTCATGAGCTGCTATGAATGCAGGAGAATGAGTACATGAATGAGTGGTTGATGGACCACCAAGATGATCTGTGGAAGGGAAGAGTTGTATAAATGATATCATTGTGAAGTAATGAGTATTTAAAGTTTCATTTAAATTGCATAAATGATGTGACTATACCTTGAAATTTTAGTATGATAATGATTCACATGAAGTAAATGTGTTTTGATGATATTGAGATGCTAACAGTTGGAAGTGTTGGTTGATCTGAAATTTCAGATTTTAGGTAGATTGTCTTGGGCATGGCAATATGAGTAAGCCCATGATCAAGGCTGGATTCTACCATGTGCAAGAGACAAACCTTATGAGAAGGGTCTCATGGTTGTAATATTAAATTTATGAACAACACATATTGTCCATTTCATATTTAATACCCTCTGATTTAAGTTTATGAGAATAATCTCATGGCTGCAAATTAATTTTTGTAGGAAAACAGATTGTAAATTTCAGAATTGGAATTTTGCAAAAAAAAAAATTGCTAATGGTTGTGTGTATAATCCAAAATTGTGTCAAGGGACATGTTGTAGGTGGATGGTTGTGTTATGATGGTAAAAAAAATACCCTAATGGACAGGGTGGTGCCACTTACAAGAACCAAACAATATGAAGATGTCTCATCTGAACTGCATGTTGGTAAACAATGTGGGTGAGATGGTAAAATTATGCTAAGAGGGCATATGTTGTCTATGGGACGTGAGGGGGTTTGGGTTGGAAAACTGAGGGATTTTTAACTCAGAGAAGGGAGCCCCATTCCTCATGAATGAAGAGAAAATACATCTGCAAAAGGATAAGTGTTATGTAACCCTAGCTAAGAATATCCATGTCTAATTACTAGAGTTAATATGCATAACATGTTTATTATTTTTATCATCATTTCAAATTCATCGTGAAGTGTGATTAGGGCCTACATGGCTCACATCAAAAAGGGGTGCACACCTTTCTGGTGTTGGGTTATTATAGGGTTTTCAATATTGACTACCCTAAGGGAATGAACACATTCCTGGTGTTTCAATATTTGATAGTGAATGTTATGAAATATGTTTACAATTTTAGAGCAACAATACTGATGAGCTTGCTTACTGTCACATACCCCAATTTTGTGAAAATAATGTAATTATTTTATCATGTTTCTAAGACATTATGTTAAATTTAATGCTTAGTAGAAATTGATGACTCAGCAGAGTCACAAGAAATGGAATGTAATTCTGAATATTTTATTATTAATAAATAAATTATGGAGACAACAGCATGGGAGAGCTGTTAAAAGAGGTTACTGGTCTAACTGGTGGATGAAACTAGGTGGAAAGGAAAAAGACAAGTGGCAACATCCTCAAACACTTCCTAAGTTGCAGGTGGCAACTTCCCTATATTTTGGGGTCATGATTCCCCAAGAAAGTGGAATCTGAGCAGGTGGCTCATTAATGACAGTTAACCCAACAAAGACCTAGGCAATCTTTTAAATAGTACTCAATGAACTGAGCTGGGGGTTCAATAGTTCTGGAGGGAGAATACATTCAGGTGAATGCTATTCAGGAGTCCCATTGAGGAAGTGGGAAAGACAGTAAGGAAGTGGTTTGAGAGGGATGCTGCAGTAACTTGGTTCCAGTTTAGCTGTTTTGGCTGAGTGAATTGTTTTGCTGCACCTAGTTCCAATCAGGGAGACCAGAGCAAGCTCGGGGGTCCTGAGAAGTGTTGTCTGGGCACTCTTTAGGAGTTGGTAGGGAGGAACGGCCTCCCAATGCTGTTGTTGTCCACTGCTTGAAACAGGTTCTGCCACTTAATCCTATTTATTTATTAAGTATAAATGAATGCATGTTATGTTTATCTTCATTATGACTGAGTATTAATTAATTCAGTAAGAAATTCGCAATCCCTAAATATCGGTAGTAGATTTAATAATAGTTACTGTGTTAAGATTTCCTTTATATTATTATTATCTTATGGATAAAATATTTACAATGCATAATAAACAGTAGTAGTACTGTAAGTAATAGCAATTGTTGTAATTGTTAAACTTAGTTTATTTATAATAACACAGAAATAGATACGTAGGGTTTAAGGGTACAAGTTATTTTTTTTTTGGTACTACAACTCATTACACAACCATAGAAACTGTAATAAACATAGCCATTTAAATCACAGTATTTATACTAATTATCAATGCCTTTCAGATTAGTTACAACTAATGCTAGAAACAACTGCTACAATGATTAACTATCAAACCAAACAATGGTACAGAAAACCTAATAGAAGATCGACACAAGCATTTGACTACAGTTAAAAAAATTACATGGTTTAAACATAGGTGAGATAACAGAACCAAGAATGGCTCGACATTGAGTTTATTTGTATCAACAGAGTCATAAATCGAACCACAGCACCATCTCTTTTTATCTTTAGCTCATCTATCGAGCTCAAATAACTGTGTTATTTTTTTCTTCTTCCTTTTTAAATCTTAAATAGCAGTAGAGTTGAATTCGTAACCACTGGGGAAGCAACTAAACCAAATCATGACTGTGGAGTTCGACTACCATTTCCTAGGATTCACAAACCCTACAGTATTACTAATATCAGAACCTTAACCAAACACGATAGACCAAGCAATGGGACAGAGTCCAAGCTGTAACTTTTAAACTATTTAAACCCTATCATTTTCAGTTTTTATTATTAATATAAACGCTAGGGTTTAGGACCAGGTTTCCATCTATGGTTTTTACAACCAAAGCAACAGCAGAACAGAAGTTTAATTCATCTATCGAGCACAACAGTGGGAAGATATCATATTTTCTTATCACATTCAAGCAATAACAGAGTTGAGACCAAAGTAACAGAAAGACATTTCAACTGTAGGATTCAGTGAACCCTATCACTCCAGTTCTCAACATTTAGAGTTTTTCATCAGATAAAAACCTAGCTGTTAAAAACACACACAAAAACGAAACCGACAGAACAGTTTCCAGCTCACTATCGAGTTTCCTTTATAAATATTTATTTTGTTTCCCGAACTACCAACAATAAAACATTATAACTACAGAACCATCATTTAACTAAATTCACTACTGTGCTTTCGGATTAGACCCTAGTATGCTAGACGTTACAGGCATGTAAACAATGAAGAGTTTTTACAACGACTCACCCACAGCCATAGCTCATTTTCACTACTTATTAGAATGTTAAACATAGAATCTATCCAGGTATGCTTTACAACAATCAACGGATCAAGAATGCAATTTCATATGTTATAATAATCCAACCGGTGAGAATCCCCAACTTGACAGAGTTATCAATACATTAATAGCCTACAACTGTAAGATTTAATTGAACCCTATCGTTATCACTTAGCACACAAAAACAAAACGCTGAGAAATAAGACCGTGTCATCACCTACAGCCGAGTTATCTTTTTCTCAGAAAGTGTTTTAGAAACATAAAACATTCCTACTACTGTACATAGTATCAATTTAAAAGAGACGCAGACATTATACAAGCCATCTTACAGGTAACCTTTCATTATATTTTTAACTTCCACAGAACTGGGTGATTACCCTAATCTTTTCAAAAATACAGGGGCAAACAAAACCCCAAGGCCGTCACGTCAGAACAAGCCACAGCCTATTCCTTTTATACATTAATTCTTATTCAAACCCTAACTACTATATGAAAAACGAATACATTACATATGACCGTAATCATATAATACCACACCCATCATAGGGTCAACCATGTTCGTGAACGTGATAACAAACAGTCACAAAGGTGGTCTTCCCATACCAAACCCTAACCATCCTAACCATCAAAGGGAGAAACAGCCATGGTGTAACCAGGCTTACCCGGTAGGAGCCAAGCGCCAGAGGTTGTGCCTCGTACACCTTCAGGAGAAATCAACGCCTGCACAGTACAAGTTAACGAGTTAGTTGCAAACTTTTATTAAAATAAACAATCCCTTTTAAATTGAAAATCACGAAACAAATGTTATATCATACCAGCGATTTTGGAGGAAGCAAAAACACAGTGAATGACCCTGTAGTCACGAGTTGAGCTAAGTGGAAAACCCCACCCTGATCACCAGAAGAATGGGATAGGAAACTCCAAGAATTCTTTCCACAATGGAAGCCGTGACCAGGAAACATTTAGAACGATGCCCTCACGCCATGGACAGACTAGTATTGGAAGCACGAATATAAACCCCAGGTCATAACCACTTCATAGATACCGACAACAGGAATACCATGACTCTAAAGTAATACAAGGGATAAGTATGAGGGCTGGGAGAAGCATAGGAACTGATAGCCATCAGTAACAGCAAAAAGATAACCCGAGATGCCCAATAAACTTATAGAACGCCATTAGCAGAGTTTACTGACTCACAAACAACACGAGGGACAAACTCCATCACTGTAGCCGAATGAGAGTTGCACCTTACAGTGCCACGACGAGAAACTCAGACCAGAAGGGTTTTCTCAGGCAATCGAGCCCGAAGGCAAAGGGAATGGCCAAGTAGGGTTTCGGACAAATCATTTATATCATCAAACACAAGGACCAGAACTATCCACGTATCCTTTAAATATTTCAACTTGCCATGGGTTGACGATCCAAATTCTATGATGTGTTTCAATTATTGGTAATTCGAATTAAAATCATCAAATGAATAAAACATAATCATGGCTTGGATATTCCCATATGGTCGATGCCCCATATTTAACCACCATATAATGCATGTGAAAACAACGCCTTCAAAGTTGCCTAGTGGACATAAAACCTTTCCCTACAAACAAATAGAATTTTGGATAGTCAATAATGTTCAAATTTACTTTGAGGATTCATCATTGTTTGTAGAATTAAATTCTTATCATGGGTAATATAGTTAGATGCATAATTTATCCATAAAGTTTTTAAGAGTATAGTTCTCATAACATCTCTTTAACAAGCAACCATAGGGACAATACCTATAATTCTTGTAATATATGGATATAAACTTAACTTATTTTCCATACAAACAAACGTTGTTCGAAAACAAAGGAACAAAGTATTCTAGGCATGGAACAAGCATATTGCATTATAAAAGTTATAAAAATAATGATGAAATATAAACTATAAAAGGTTAGAAACAATGCTAGAAATAAGTAATGTATATGAGGAAATATTCCAGATCCTTTATAAAGGAAGTACAAACAATACAGACACAAAAGCTGAAGAATAGTTGTCATTGGGCAACCAGTTGCAGTATAAATTGTATTAACTATAAATTATATCTTGCGTATCGATAATACCATCAGAGTGAATTACTTCATAGAGTTTTACTTCTTTTGAGCTTAAGGAAACATAGCTGTCATAATCTCTAACTAACTTATAATTATAAATTAGTAAGACCTTGAAGATATCATAGGACGAATGCTACCTGATAACCTGTCTAGTATGCTTAGGCTATTACTGAAGGAAGTGGTACAGCTAACTGACTTTTATACTTTAAAGAATTAAATCTAGAAACTCGTACAGTACCTGTATATCTATAAAAGAAAGACATATCGATGCATTAGCTCGGAAGCTAAGTAATCCCAGTCGGTTATGGAAATTTCTCCCCTTGAGGTTAGAGAACAGAAAACAATCAATAACTGCAATTAAAAACTCACATTAAAATTTAAGTACAATAACAGATCATTTAGACATAATTATGATCACTTAACTAAAACAAAGAGATCAAGGAATGCAATTAATAACATTTATTGCTATCTTAAAAAAATTTAATTTTTACGGAAATTTTCGGGTTTTGACACTTACCCATCTGGTGTTGTCAGCTTAAACAGATGCAATTGGTGTTGCACACTAAGGAAGCAAAGTGAATAGGTTGTTGTGAAGGGTTTTTGTGTGTGTGAAGGGTTGTTGTGTGTATGAAGGGATGTTGCATGTATATGGCTCCATAGTAGAGCCCTTGACCAAGAAATGGTCATGGTGCAGTTTCATTCCATTGGCCTTTTGACCCAAACGGATGTGTTGGCTTGGCAATGGAGAGGGAAAACCAGGTATGGGACTGGTTTGGCACCACCAGTGCTCAATAAACCTAGTCGGTGTACTGACTTGGCATTGACTATTTGGATTTTGTGGAGCAGCCTGTGTGCTAGCCAACATTCATTCCAGAGGTGATCCAAGGTTTGTAAATCAATGAAGGAACTTGTGGAATAGAGAGGAAATTTCCAATGCAGATAAGTATTTAAATTTCATCTATTTCTTATTTCGAATAATGAAAATTTCATGAACAATTATTATAACAACCAAGATGATACACTATTGTTTCTTTGTTGTAAACTTAGGTCACTGCAGGAAGAAAGAACTTTGAAGGCATCCTAAGGATGCATGTGGACATGTGACTCTCCTCGAAAGCTCGGTATGAACAACAATGGGAAGAATGGTGCTAGTGGCCTTGTGTGGGTCCTCGTAGCCAAAGGTTTTGTGGACAAACCATGGGGAGGGGTTCCCTGATGGAGAAATCCTTGGACAAACCTTAGACACTAAGTGTCATAGCCAAAACAAGAAAGGGCAAGTCAAGCATTCACATTGAAGTGAAAGAGGCTAAGGAACATAGAACCACAGTGGTGGTCTGGCTCAATATTGGAGCAAGATTAAGAGAGGAAAACTCTTACTCTTCTCTTTCCTTTTGATTGATGCATTTAGGAAACATAAAATTGTTGAATGCATGATATGGCTGAAAGTTGATTGTGTTATTTGCTTGAAATAATTGTGAATGCAGAAATAGTTAATTCCCTGTGAAAGGATGAACATGAATGAGTTCATGTGTGTGTTGGGAAAGCATGAAAAGTGTGGAAGTCTCATGAATAAAACATGGAATTTCCATGTCAATTTGGAAAATAATTGATTGATTTTAATGTTTATGTTATGCTTGGCCTAACAATATTTGCAATAATGGATTTCTAAGGTGAGAAATTGAAATCAATTGGTTGCGGTTGTTACAAAACAAGTGGTAATAGAAACCAAAGTGTGGGAAGCTGAGTACATTGACCATGGTAGCAGACCAAAGGCTATTGGATTTGGCTGAAAATATTCTTCAAACAATTTCCAAGTGTTATTTTTTCATCATTTAATTCAATATGATCTAGGATCTTAACTGAGAGAACAACATGTACAACATAACAAACACAAGAGACAAGAGACACAAAGCATTTCACCGGGGAAAACCAAGAAGGTAAAAAACCCTGCAACTTCCTCAGAGATAGAATGAGCACTAATACAAAGATTGCAACGATCAAACCCCAAAACAAGAGATAGTCTCCTAGCAGCTTCTCCTCTTCCACTTGTGAGCACTCCTCCTCTCTCTCACTAATGCGAAGTGAGTGAGTGAATGAATGGATAAATAGGGTGGTGCTCCTCTCTATTTATACTTTACCTTTACTTTCCTTTTACTCTAATTGGGCCGACCTCCCTTAGGAGATTCTAATAACCCATTACCACTTCTCACTGGGCCGACCCCACTAGGGTGGTCTAATAACCCTTTAACTAATACAGGGCCGACCCCACCAAGGTGGTCTAATAACCCATCAAGTATAAGTTAGGACACCTACAATATGACTTGCGACACTTGCAAATACAAATGACGACACTTCCAATTTGAGGAATAATACATCTCCATCGGGAATACAATAAAGTACAAATGTAATACATAGGAGAATATCTTCTGAAGTTACAAATACATCAACACTCCCTCTTAACTAGGAAGGTATTCTCTTGACATAGGCATCAATACATATAGGAACAAGTCTTCAATACCGGAACTGGATCATCGTCACTGGATCACGGAGCATCATCGTCACTGTTGTTGTACTTGTCATCTTGATCACTGGTACTGTCTCTCAATTCTTCTCGTCATAGGAAGTTCTACAAAGCCATCCCTTTTTCATGTTGGATGTAGTCCTAGCATCGTATAGGTCTTCGTCATCTTTGCAAGCGGGCCATCTTGTGGAATTCTCAAGGTTGATTATGTGTGTCAACAAAACATCGAAAGAGCATCCCAGGACTGATTATGAGCTTACTTCTCAACCTATAGGATCTCCCAGGGAGTTATTCCATGTGACCTCCACAAAACCTTAAAAGAGCATCCCAGTACTTTTACTTGATTAGCACAACCTATCTGGATCTCCAGGACTGATTACATGTGATCTCCACAAAACCTTAAAAGAGCATCATTCGACCTGCAAGATCTCTAAAGAGCATCCCAGGACTTTTACGTGACTAGCACAACTTGTCCATATCTCCAAGACTGATTACATGTGATCTCCACAAAACCTTAAAAGAACATTTTACGACCTGCAAGATATCTAAAGAGCATCCCAGGACTTTTACGTGACTAGCACAACCTGTCCAGATCTCCAGGACTGATTACATGTGATTGCACAACCTGTCCACGGCCACGGAGTATCATCCTGATACTCATGATCACACTGATCATCATCGCATGGAGCATCATCCTGATGCTCATGATCATACTGATCATCATCATACATTGCATCATCCTGATGCATATCATCATCACATGATCATCCTGATCATCATCATAGCATCATCCTGATGCATATCATCATCACATGATCATCATCATAGCATCATCCCGATACATATCATCATCACATGATCATCTTGATCATCATCATACAGAACATCATCTGGAGCATCGTCCTGATGCTCATCACACAGCGCTTACATCCACATCCATGAGAAGAGTCCTCCTACCACCATGCTTGGAATGGCTCCTGCAAATGTGTCCCATCACTTCCTCCTCGAAGTATCTTCTATCTGAAGAACACCAAGCCTCTCTCCGAAGTACTCGAACTTCACTCTGGCTAGTGGTTTGGTTGACACATCTATTATATGTTCATCTGTCGCAACATACAGGAGCTTCACTGCTCCTCTCTACACCATATACCTGATATAGTGATATTTGATCTCGATATGCTTCGACTTGTCATGGAACACTGAGTTCTCTGACAACTTCACACAACTCTAGTTGTCACAGAAGATACAAGTAGCATCCAACTGGAGATCAAATAAATCTGACAATAGCTTCCTTAGCCATACTACCTCACAACTAGCCAAACAAGCTGCGACATACTCTGCTTCGGTTGTACTCAGTGCTACACAGGATTGCTTCCTGTTAAATCAAGAGATCACACATGATCCCATACTGAAGCAGCACCCCAAAGTGCTCTTCCTATCTACAGCACTGCATGCCCAATCTGAAGCAACATAACCCTCCAGGTTAAAATTTTGATTCGCATCATACTTGAGCCCATAATCAACCGTACCCTTTAGGTACCTCAGAATATGCTTTACAATAATCAAATGAACATGTCTAAGATCCGTGAGCAACTGGCTCAAGGTGTTCACAATAAAGAAAATATTTGGTCTCGTGTTCGTCAAGTACATCAAGGACCCAATCATCTGACGATACATCGTGCCATCAACCGACTCTGATGAAGCATCACTCAATAGCTTCAGGTTCGATGCCATAGGTGTGGCCATGGCCTTGCAGTTCATCATCCCGAACCGCTTCAGGATCTCTACTGCATACTTCCCTTGTCCAAGGAAGATTCCATCTGCACTCTGCCACACCTCCATGCCTATAAAGTAATGCATTATTCCCAAGTCCTTCATCTCAAACTCAGCAACAAGATTTCTCTTCGTGTCGGCAATCAGCCTATCCTCACCTGTCACAAACAGGTCATCCACATACAGTAGGAGTACCACTGGATTTCCTTCCTCAACCTTGTAGTAAAGGTTGGAATCCGATTTACTCTTGGTAAATCTCAAACTGGACAGGAAGTTATCTATCCTGCCGTACCATGTCTTGGGTGTTTGTTTCAATCCATACAAGGCTTTTTTTAACTTGCACACATATGACTCCCTGTCATGTGTCTCAAAACTAAGTGGCTGCTCCACATACACTTCCTCTTCGACTACACCATTCAAGAAAGTTGTCTTGACATCCATCTGGTGTATCTTCCACTTCATTACTGCATCCAGAGCAAGTACTATTCTGATGAAAGTGTATCTGGCTACAGGTGCAAAATTCTCTTCATAATCTATCCCTTCATTCTGGGAGAAGCCAAGAGCCACAAACCTTGTCTTGTATTTCTCTATGCTGCCATCTGCAGCATGCTTGATATTGTAGATCCACTTGGAAGTCACAATAGACTTCCCTTCTGGTCTTGGGACCACATCCCAAAAATCATTCTTTATGATCGACCGGTACTCCTCTATCATGGCATCCTTCCATTACTGCATCCTAGATCTTGGGAACTTCAGATTCTTCAATATCTTCAATAAGTAGTTTTCTTGAACTTCGTTGTTGAGTCTTCGTCGCTTATTTTTTGAAACAAGTCTCTCTTGTAGGTGATGGTACACGGTCTTTCCTACAAGACAAGTTCAATTGCATGATTAGAAACATCTCATAGATTTCAGAACAAATTCTTACACATAAAGATATATGTCATACAATCATGCAATTATCTTAGCCAATGCTTCAATACAACATTTATCCATATCCCGTAACTTTCTAGATGCCTTCCATCTCTACCAGAACATTGTTAAGAGTGTGCACAACTCCCAACATGTCAGCAAAGAGGTTTCATTCTAGATAAGTAGCAATGGAATGTTGTACAGTACCATAGGCCACTTACCCATTACTTGTCATTAGTAGTATCTTGTTCATTAATGCAACTTTTCTAATATGCATAATATACATCCTAAATCTACCCGTGAGATGTAGAAAAGTTGGTGGCGGGGTTTGGTTAAGACACCCCCTAAGCGAAAAGGTCGTCGGTTCTAATCCCGTGGATACAAAAACATCCAACCATGTTAAGTTTTGGTGCGGTCCAGGCCGGGTGCGATCCCCGGGTGATTTTGATGGCTTAGATGCCCCTGGTTTGTGGTAAATTAACCAAAGGCAAACTTGCTAGTCAAGGAGGTTCCACCACTTTGCCAACAAATATATATATATATATATATACATCCTAAATCTAGAAACATAAGTATGTACATGACTGAACAGCATTATTTAAGTAATCAAGAAATGACAATTCAAATACTTATCCTTGTTTGGTTGTTGGATGGACTCCCTCTCAATCTTTGCTTTCTTACAAGAATTACTGGAGTGTGCTCCCTCTTTATCTTTACTTCCTTACAGGAACTACTGGAGTGTGCTCCCTCTTGATCTTTGCTTTCTGGATTATCTGTCTTTGAACTTATATCCATCCTGGACCACTATGCAAGCTTAAGTGTGCACTAGTGTCATCATTGTGTCATCCTCAAGATCTCATACATAATCATACATGCATTAGTATAATCTCAATACTATCAAAACATTATGATTCTAAATAATCTTAAACATGTATGGTCATGGTCATTTCATACATAGGTAATTTAACACCAGCGTCAGTATTTCAAGGTTTCGGGGAGGACTTCTTTTACTCGTGCATATTGTTATTTGACCATAGGACTCTTCTGGTTTTTTATATCATTAATCAAAGTAAGAAGCATAATATGCATAAACCCATGATTATGCAAACCTATAACTTCATGAATAATCATTATCAATCATACGAAAAGTATACTTATATAAGATCCTAACACAGGTTAGGATTCTAACTTGATACAGGAAAAACATACCTGGATTATCATGTTTGCTAGTTATGTCTAACATACCCAAACAATGTCTTCTTTGTTCTCTTCAATTATTTAGAGACCTTGTGCTAGTAACCTACATATCTCATAAGTTAAGCATTGTAGAACCAAATTATACATACCTCGTAAGTAGAAATTTTATGTGATCAATGGCTATGGATGAGTCTTTTTCTTCATGTCACCATGGTCATATGTTCTCTATCTAGAACTTGATTTATATTTCTTGATGTACCTTTCATGTTAGCAGACAACATCATCCTCATACAACACCACAGTGCATTCGTACAATCATAAGTGCCATAACCCTAATCAATGAATGTCTTCTATCATTCACATGCACTCATACTTTTACTAAGGTGATAAGACAAGTCTAAAATTAATCAATATTGTACTAACCTCAATAATATGAAGACAAACATATCATAAACTTAATAATGAATAGATTTCAAAACATACATGTATCTCCTCAAGTCATACATGTCGGGATTGCTTGTAGTCTTCTTATGTAAGGCATTAGCCTCATCTCCCTCTGAAAATGGAACTTCTTCACTTATGTAGGTGTTCAAATCATTCTCTTATAGGATTAACCCAATGCTATACTTCCATGCTCGGAAGTTATCAGCCCCACTTGATTTGTTGAATCTAGATCTGGAGCTAGCTAGGGTTTGACAGAGAAACCCTAAAAATCCAAACTTGGAATTTTAAACTTCTGTATGGACAGGGAGATGCATTTGAATGGGGAGAGAAAACTGGTGTGCTCAGAGTTTGAAAACTTCAAAAATTGACCCTCCAAAATTGACCTGCGAATTTCAGATCTGCAACTTCTGTCAAAATCTGGTTTTCTGGTTTTCTGGTTTTCTGGTCCAAAACCCGAACTAGGGTTTGATAGATCCTAGGGTTCTACCCAACCAAAAACTTCGATCTTGGTCTCTAAATTCCGATTTTGCTGAGGAGAGAAATCTTGTGCTGAGAGCATTCCAAAATTTCACTTCAGTCAAAAGCCCTAATTTCCCGCAGTAGTGACAAGCCAAAAATGAAAGTGCTCAGAATCCAATTCTATTTGGACAGAAATATATGCCATATTGTTTCTGGTGTATCTCTAAAATTTCATATCCTTAGGGTCTTAAACTTCGTCCTGTGGTATAATAATATGTCATCCTTCCAACCCCATAGATATGAGCTTCAATGGATTCTCCATGAGAGAGATATTCCAAGTGTCGCAACATGACCTGTTTGTGGGATGAAACAGCATAGCGAACTTGTACGGAGTGCCACGTGTTACTGTTTCAACTTCGACCTCTGAAACCCAGACCTGTGAAACTACATTTTGTGCCCTAACTGTCACTTTTTATGGAATTCCATTTGGAGTTTCCTATCCCGAGATATGACCTTTGTTCCTAGTTCACTTATTTAGGGATGCATTCTGGAAGAGACAGAAACCCTAACTTGTACGGATCATATCTCACAAAGTACAATGAATGTGAGGCTGATATTCGGACACAAGGTACAAAAACATTTTAGTTTCGGCCTCTAAACATTTCAGATCCTGAACCTTTGCCAAAACTGATTTATAGCGAAAGTTCCACAATGACTAGTTTTTACTATACCAAGCCCTAGCTTCCAATTTGTCGCAAGTGCAACAAGTGTCGTAAATGCCATACAATGCCTTCCTTCAGGCTAGCTCTGATACCATGTTAGTTTTTCATCATTTAATTCAATATGATCTAGGATCTTAACGAAGAGAACAACATGTACAACATAACAAACACAAGAGACAAGAGACACAAAGCATTTCACCGGGGAAAACCAAGAAGGTGAAAAACCCCACTTCCTCAGAGATAGAATGAGCACCAATACAAAGATTACAAAGATCAAACCCCAAAACAAGAGATAGTCTCCTAGTAGCTTCTCCTCCTCCACTTGTGAGAACTCCTCCTCTCTCTCACTAATGCAAAGTGAGTGAGTGAATGAATGGATAAATAGAGAGGTGCTCCTCTCTATTTATATTTTACCTTTACTTGCCTTTTACTCTAACTGGGCCGACCTCCCTTAGAAGAGTCTAATAACCCATTACCACTTGTCACTAGGCCGACCCCACTAGGGTGGTCTAATAAACCTTTAAATCATACAGGGCCGACCCCACCAAGGTGGTCTAATAACCCATCAAGTATAAGTTACGACACTTACAATATGACTTGCGACACTTGCAAATACAAATGACGACACTTCCGATTGGAGGAATAATATATCTCCATCAGGAATACAATAAAGTATAAATGTAATACATAGGATAATACCTTCCGAAATTACAAATACATCAACACCAAGACCCAAGAAAAATTCTTGGAGAGATGCTCAAGATACAAAAGCAGCAGAATGAGATGAACCACAAGGTTTTGCAGTACTCTGTTTGTCTGCAAAGGCAAGTAAAAAGCCTTCTGGAAGCAATCAGCAATGGAAAGGACAATCGAGAAGTGAAGAGGCATTCACCCCATCATCCCACTAAGAAATGTTCCAAGTGGGAAGACTCAAAGGAAATTGAGCAGGAAATGAAAAAGTAGCCACTGAAATGTTGGAAATGTGGAGGAAATCATTGCCTTCGCAACTACCCAACAAGGGGCAACAAGAGAGATAGCAACCATGAAGTTTTCAGACTTGTAGATCAGCTGGAAGGTAAATAAAAAAAAAGGATTGTTGTGGATCAATTCCCACTTGCAGAGCTGGAGGATCAAAGCCAGCTGAGGAAACTTGTGGAATCCAAAGGACATCGTCCTGAAAGTTCAAAGTAAAGGATGCATGCAGGACAAATCTACAACATTTTTGTAATTTTTGGACATGTGCAGATTGTATATGTATTCCTAAGTATTGGAACATCGAGGACGGTGTTATTCTAAGGGGGGGATTTGAAATGTCCCCATTTTCACTGTTAGGATATTTTGGTTGTAATGTAAATATTGTATGCATGTTATGTATGATTCCTAGTCTGGAGCTCAAGGCTAAGGCCCCGCTAGTGAATGCTCAGCCTTGAAGAGGCAAGTATTTGGTATTACAGTAAACATGTGCTAGTAAGCCATGGAAAATGTAAATGATGTAAATAACTACCATGTAAATAAAAATACCAAGGATTTGGATATGGATGCAACTAGATGAGGGGGCTATGTGTATCCACTAGGGAGTGGTGAGGGGGTTGTGGGATGGAACCCTAGGCGGCCATTTGTCACCTTGAGAACCCCTTTGACTGTCCTATCTTCCATTGAATGTTGTTGTATGGAAGTGGGTGAAGAGAATTGTTCATGAGGTCGATGGAGTATGGGACAACCCTGAAATCCGTAAGGCAAGGTATGAGGTTTTGTTTTGCTTGTCCCATAATCCACTCCACCTCGTGGAGGACGTATTCCTCATCCCCAGACCATGGTTGAGGGGGGGAGGCATCAGTTAGACAGGGAAGCAGACCAAACAGAGAGGGAGAAACCCAAAAATAGAGATCTTGAGGGAGGTTGCAATTTACAGAGCTAAGATTTCTCAGAGAGCTGCGTGGGAAGTGGAATCTGACAGAGGAACCACAGACCCCAACCCTGGAGCGAAATGGAGAGGGTTAGATGCTCAGAATATCATGAGAGAACCTGAATTTGATAACCGAAACCTTGTTGCGGGATAGAGCCTTTCAGCCGCAACGTTGACAAGGATCCGAGTGCGGATCGCTGTGGGAATATACTAAGAGGGTTTAGGCTACATGGTAGAGGCAGAGAGGGCTCACTTACCTTGATTTAGTAGTCAAGACCAGCCACACTTTCCCAGGTTAGTGCTAAGGGAAGGGGATCCCTAGGGACTGTGCAAGAGTGAATGGGACCTTACTTAGGCTAAGAGTGGAGGTGATGGGGGTGCCTGAACTGTCTGGGATCATTGGGATATTCCCATAGCTCTGTGGATGATCTTATTGACCTACAAATCCCTCACCTGCCTCCCCACTTGCTTGACAACCCAGTTGTGAGTTGGATGACCCTGATGGACTATGAACCAAGGTTGTGAGTGAGCCTGAGTATCCCTCCTTAGTGGATACATAGCCCCAGCTCGGGGGTGGTCTATGAGTGATGAAATAATACAGGCTGGGAAGAGACCTATGGTTGGGTTGGAACGTTGCATTCCATAGCCAGTTTGCTTGGAGATTTCAATGAAAATGATAAGTGTTCTTTGTGCTTTACAATATGTTATTTTACATATATGCATGTCTTTTCGTGTGTTTATTGTTTCAGAATGCATAGTTTGATTCAGATGGGTGATAGGGTTGAATACCTATGAATTATGGTTAATGTATTCCATTCTACGTGTGTGGACAATGTTTCATTCCCTGTGTTCATTGAGTATGCTTCTGCAAAATTTCATTTCCATTGTTATTATATCTTTGAATTGTCCCTTGATGAGTAGGGCTAAGTATTTGATTGGTTCTTTGATGAATAGGACTAAGAGAAAAGGCCAGGCTGTGCAGAATACTTCAGCTAGGACTTGGGGAAGGAATAGACACTCCCCCTGTGGTGTTCATGACCCCTCTGGGGAGGAGGGGAAGGGGTGAGACATGGCAGAATTGCATCAGAGATCTTTACAGGGTGGTAAAGAGACATGGATGTGGTTTGGGGAGACATTTTTATGGAAAAAGGGCAATATTGGGATGCTCAAGTGTAGCAGAGAACCCTGCAGCTGCATAGTGTTGTCCAAAATATTTCCAACGGTACCGAGTTTTCCCAAATTGGACTTGGGATGAAGAAGTTATGGGCCGGAGAAGTTGTGCAGTGGGAGTTCCGACTTTCTGAACCCACAATGCGGATTGCGGATTGCGGAAGTTGGAAGGGTGTTTTCCGGAGTGGAGGAAATTGGTGTCTCAACTTATGAGTCCCGCATTGCGGAATGCGGATTGCGGAAGTTGGAGGCGCGTTTTCGTCGAAGCTGGAATTTGGGGCTTCCGACTTTCCGAACCCGCATGTGGATTGCGGATTGTGGAAGTCGGAAGGGCGTTTTCGATGGGGTTGCAAAATGGGAGTTCTGACTTTCGAGTTCCGCATGCGGATTGCGGATTGCGGAAGTCAGAAAGGTAAAATTACCGGAGTTGTGAATTGGTGGTTCTGACTTCCGTTCCGCATGCCAACTGCGGATTGAGGAATTCGGAAAGGTAAAATTTCCGAGGTTCTAAAGTTGGAGTTCCAACTTCCGAGTTCCGCATGTGGATTGCGGAATTCGGAGAGGAGGTTTCATTGGAACCGAGAATTTGGGCTTCCACATTTCTGAGTTCCGTAAGGCAGATTGCGGATTGCGGAAGTCGGGAGCGAAATATTCCCGGAGTCATGAATTTGAGCTTCCACATTTCCGAGTTCCGCAACGTGGATTGCGGATTGCAGAAGTCCGAAGTGAATTTTTCCGGAGCAATGGAATTGACGTTCTAATTTTCGAGTTCCGCATTTCAAATTGCGGAATTCGGAAGTGAATATTTCTACAGAGTTGGAATTTGTAGTTCCAACTTCCGAATCCCGCAAGGTGGATTGGGGATTGCAGAAATCGAAGGGATGGTCAACGAAACTGTGAGTTGGTGGTTCCACCTTTCCGAATTCCGCATTGCGGCTTGCGGATTGCGGACTGAAGATAATTGTGGGTGCAGAGTTGCGGAACCTTTGAATTGCTTGGGAAAAGAAGAAAAAAATTAGCAAGTGATTCAAGGGTTGTCTCCCATTTCCTCTAAGGGGAACAGAGGTGACTAGGGACATGACACCATTCAAGAATGTTGTCTTGACATCCATCTAGTGTACCTTCCATTTCATCACTGCATCCAATGCAAGTATAGATATGATAGAAGTGTATCTGGCTACAGGTGAAAACGTCTCCTCGTAGTCTATGCCTTCCTTCTGGGAGAAGCCACGTGCCATAAATCTTGCCTTTTGTTTTTCAATGTTACCATCTACAGCATGCTTGATCTTGTAGATCCACTTCGAAGTCACAACAGACTTCCCTTCTGGTCTCGGAACTATCTCCCAGAAACCATTCTTCATAATCGACTGGTACTCCTCTATCATGGCATCCTTCCATTCTTTCTTCTATGTTTCTTCCTCATAGTTGGAAGGTTCTTTATCAATGATGTCACACAGCAGGGCCACATAGCTGGAGTATGGTTTGGGTCTCTTTCTTTCTTTGTGCATCCCCTCTAGAGCGCCATAATTCTCTGATCTTGTATTGCTTCTCGTGCCTATGCTGGTCTTCTCTTGTGGGAGTTCTTCTCACGAGGTGGATCTATAGGTTCTTGTGGTTCTTCCATGTCACGGTCTTCATTAGCTTCTTGAATTGTTTTTTACATAACTTCATAAATATTCTTGAATGTTATAGTTGAATCATCGTTACAAGTTTCTCACGATCTTTCCTAGAAGTCAATTTAGTTGTGTGATTAGAGACGTTTCATAATTTTCAAAAGAAATTCTTATGCATAAATACATAGGTTATACAATCATGCAACTATCTTATCCAATGCTACAACATTCATCCATATCTCGTATTCATACAGTAACTTTCTAGATGCCTTCCATCTCTACCAGAACATTATTAAGAACGTGCACTACTCCCAAAATGTCAGCAAAGAGGTTTCATTCTAGATAAGTAGCAATGGAATGTTGTATAGTACCATAGGCCACTTACCCATCACATGTATATTAGTAGTATATTGTTCATCGATGCAAACACTCCAATATGCATAACACACTTCCTAAGTCTAGGAATATAAATGTGAACAGTATCATCTAAGTAATGACAATTCAAATACTTATCTTTGTTTGGTTGTTGGGTGGACTCCCTCTTGATCTTTGCTTCCTTGCAGGAACTACTAGAGCCTCTAACAGTGTGCTCTACTTCATCGTCTGATTTTGAGGACCATGTGCCTTTCTTGCTTATGATCGGAAATGTTGAGCAAGTATTCTAACTTTTCTTCAACTGCTTCAAGTTGCTACTTGATCTGTGAGACCCTTGTGAAATAGGATTGCATGGTCTCTGAGTTCAGGATCTTTATGTTCTTGAGCTGGTTCCTTAATGTCGTCTTTCAATTGATGTTCTTCCCTTTGAATAGTCTTGTCAATGCATCAAACATCTCTTTGGGTGTCTTCAAGGATGACACATGTGGGATGAAATGATCCTTAATGGAGTCTGCAATAATTCTCTTGGCCTTAACCAAGTTCTTCTTGTGGATAGCCTTAGCCTCAACTCCCTCGGGTGGTGTAACTTCTTCACTAACATACTTGTCCAAATCATTTTCTTCAAGAACAAGAGAAATCCTATACTTCCATGCTCGGAAGTTATCAGCTCCCTCAAGCTTGGTGTGGTGAGACATATTGAATGAGTACATCAAATGGAAATAACAAAGATTTAGGTCTTACCAATTTGAGATTCCCAATCTGGTTCTGGAGCTGGTTGGCCTACAGTTTGTCAAAGAAACCCTAATTTTTCAAAGTTGAAATCTTGAACTTCTGATTGGACCAGAATATGCGCCTCCTCAAGGCGAGTTGTCGAATGTACTCACTTTTCCAAATTGATGGAGAGAAGCCCCAAAAACTTGATGCCCTAGTTTTACGAGCTGTAGTCGTGGACCCAAAAATGAAAATTCTTGGAATTGAATTCTGCTTCAACAGAAAGATGCCCCCTAGTGAGGAAAATTATATGCACCCTCTTTTCCAGCTGATCTATGGAGAGAGCTCCCGGAATTAGAAGCCCTAGTTTCTTCAATTTCTACTGCAGATTTGTCGAGTCTTAATTCTGATGTATCTCCGCAATTTATGCTCCTCAAGGTCTGAAATTTCTTCATGTGATAGTATGATATATCCTCTATCCAATCCCACAGGTTAGAGCAGGATTGGATTCACCAAGTGGAACTTATTCTAAGTTTCCCATGATGACCTGTTTATGGACTGTTTCAGTATAGCAAACGTGTACATAATGCCACGTGTCACTATTTCATATTTGGGTTCTGAAACTCACACCATAGAAACTGAAGTCCGTTCAATTTCTGGAACATCTTACGAAATTCTATTTGGATCTTCCCGAGATATAGCATTTCTCACTAGGTCACCTTTTTAAAACTGAATTATGGAGGAGGCTGAGAGGTAAAAATAAAATACAATAATAATAATATAAAATACAAGTGAATATCTTCCGAAGTTACAATTACAACATCACAAAGCAAGAACAAATGCAAAAATTGAAACCTATAGTTTCCTCACTTAGCACATGAAGCAACGATCATCCAACTTGAAAGAAGACACAATGAGACCTCCAAATCCTTATTTCATTTAGCAATATTCAAAAGCAAGTTTACAACGGGAGCAAAGGTTCCACACTTCATGAAAGAGTAAGGAATGCCTCGCTTTATATAGTAAAAGGAGCAAGAGGAGGGCGCATCCTTCACTTGGAGTTGAAGGCGAGTTCCAAGAGAAAAATATGGATCTTGTTGTAGTAGATTGAGAGATGGCACCACCTATCTCATGAGAGATGCACCCTTCTTTGGGATTGCCACCCTCAAACCAAACGTTGTCACCTTGCAAAATGCCCACATGACTGATATATGCGCCCTCCTTTAGAGGAGATAACTCACCTTCAAGAGATATGATGCCAATATCCCTTGATTTGCCAATCAATCCAATCCTTAACACCTCAGTTAACTGAGATTGTGTCTCAATCAGCTTTCCTTGATTTATGGGATTGAGATTTTGCCTTTATTATGTCTTTTTTGCCAATTAAATTGGTCTTTTTGGCCTTTTTCGAGTAAATAATATTTTTGGAAATAAATATTCACTCGAAACTTATGATAAGTGGGCTTAAGGGTTTAGTAAGTACTCTGGCTTATAAAATGAGCATCCACTTGACAATTATACCCACAAACCACACTTTTATTACAATTTTAATATTTCCAATTAAACTATTAAAAAATAGCATAATTTTATGGGAAAATTTATTTTTCTCGGAATTCAAAAGAAATCCTAGGGGACCTAACACATGTCCATATGACTCATATTAGTGTCTAACATGTTAATATACATTGACACGTGAACTTTAATAACCTCCTAAGGCCTAACCACCAAAAGAGGCATTCCAGCTTTGGAGGAGCGGGTGAAAAACTCAAAAATTATACACAACTTGTTCAACAGTGCATAATTAACAAGGAAAAAAACACCTTGGAATACTTGGTTTGATGTCTAAGTTTTAGGAAGGCCAAGTCCTTTACAAAAAGTGTATGCTAGCACACTTTATTACAATTCGCCCAAGGGCGTATGAACATGTGGAAAAAATAAAAAAGGGCCTAGAAGTCCTAAAGGACTTATGAACTCTGATCATGGACAAGTATCCTTGTTCAAACCTCGCTGCTCACTTGAAATCCAACTAAGTACAACTTAGTAGGAAACAAACCCCATAATCATCTTAAAGGAGGGTAAACAATCTGGAATATATTTAGTAGCAAGTTATTTGGTAGCAATTGAGAGAGTTTCAAAGTACTAGGAGTCCTCTTTGGCTTTAATCCCTCCCTTTAAGAGAGGTGGCAATGTGTCCAATAAGGACATTTGAGAAAAAGTTTCCTACATGGAACAAGGAAAATGATCTTGGCTGCATGATTATGTTGAAATATTGTAACTTCGAAGAATATTCTATTGTATTTTATTATTGTAATTTATTCGAAGATGTTTTATTCCTTCGTCGGGATGTTTGGTCATCATAGAGTCATGAGGTAATTCCTCCCATGTAAGTCAGGGAAATAGATCCCCTAGAGTCAAATGTAATGGGGTTTTTAAGTCCCCTAGAGGAGTCGGCCCAATCAACATTAGTTGAGTGGTAAAGTTAGTTGAGGCCGACATGTCAAGTTGTAAAATTAAAGTAGAAGTGAATGTATAAATAGAGAGCTAGGCTCTCTCATTTATTCATTCATTCACACACACTCACTTGTATAATTCACAATGAAGAGAGGGAGAGAGATATCTGCAAGGAGAAGGTGCACTTCTTTGGGGTTTTGTCTTTGTACTTTTGATCATCTATGTTGAGGAAGTTTTGTTAGGTTTTCTTCCCCTAGAGAGTTTCCCGGGATAAAAATGTGTCTCGTATGTTTATGTTGTGCTTGTTATTCTTTCAATGATCATGTATATGCTATTGTTGTGAAATTGAATTGAATACTGATGTTATCTATCTTAGCATATTGAATCTTAACAGATTACGGTCTCCACTAGAATGTGATATATCTATCTATCTATTGTTATTATTGTTAAGTCGTGTCAAATGTTGCTTATCAAAAGCTAATCTGAATAATCATCCATTTCCATGGGCATCAAAACATAGAAAAATATTTCACCGGAGTACAACAGTAAGTATACTGCAAGTTCAAGGCCAAGGGAGCTGTTGAAATATTTTACAGGGATTTTTCCACATTAGACATAAGGACTTCCTTAACCTCTAGACATAAAAATATGATGTTATTAACTTATTATTTTTTATAGTCATGTCAAATGTTGCTTATCAAAAGCTAATCTGAATAATCAGCCCTTTCCACTGGCATTAAAACATAGGAAAATATTTCACTGCGTACAAAGGAAAGTACACTGCAAGTTGTACGCAAAGTACACTGCAAGTTTAAGGCTAAGGAAGCTGTTGAAATATTTGATAGGGCTTTTGCTACATCAGACAAATATTTCATTAACCTTTAGATATACTCTAAACCACTAGATGTGAACTATATCAAGTCCAGCCATGCCATAAAGATGAAGTGCAAGCTCAGAGAGTACCATTACAGCGAAAACACAAACACTCATATAAATTATTAATTGATGAAGTTCCACTACTAAATGCAAGTAGGCATATGATTCACTATATCAACCCACCTCACTGGCCAAAATGACATATACACTGATGGACCCAGAGCTTGCCATGTCCTCATTGTGTTGTCTCTGCAATGTGAAAGCACATAGAGTAAACCTAAAGGCTGAACACAATTATACACTTTTCAATTTTGATATCTTATTCAAGGCTCCTAGGAACCCGCTTTGACATGATTCTGCTTTATGTCATTCCATAGATGGCAAGGCAGTTTAATATTTTATGTTAGATACTAGATATGAGACTGTGATTTGTAATGCTTAGTTATGTAATCAAGCAATCTTGTTTCTAGGTGAACATTGCCTTTAAAACAGATACTGACAGCGCAAAGTTCCTGATATCAGTGCCTTTAAGCCCTTTTTGTTGCACCAGAGATTCTTTGAAGTCCTGAAATCATTCATTTCACCTCCAAATAAATTTTATGACAGGTGTGCAAGAACCAGTTTAATGACAGGAAAATGGAATGACAAAAACTAATATACTAGAATCCTATTTATTACACCTACCAGCCTATCTAATAATTATAGATCAATCTGGGATATAATATTATAATCTCTTAGAGACAGTAACCGCCACTATCATTAACAATAAACTACTGGTATAACAGGCAAATTAGCATAACTATAAGATAAATCAATAAATAAAAACCGTCTTAATTATATATCATACTTGGTTGATTTTTTGTCTAACAACAATGGAAGAACACTGTAATATTTTGACGATAAGCCCCACTATCCTCCATCCCTAAAGGTTCCTAATGCCCCAATTGCCATGACCCTTTAAGTAGTATGCAAGGAAGTATACACAAACGGGAGTGGAAAAGGTATATGCTATTGCTTAAACTGCATACATCGAATAGAAAACAGGGTAGTAAATACACCACAAACAAAATTTATATTTAACTATTAAAAAACTTAAGAAATGGTCATAGTAATAACCCCCATAGAGAATTCTGAATGTTTTTGCAGCATAAGTTCTTCTAAAAGGAATCATATACCAATCAGATCCTTTTCCAATTCTTCAAGTTGAATTTTGGGGGAACATCCAACAGAAACCCTTGTCAAGGTGGGAAAGGAGGAATCATAACAGACAATAAAGTGAAAACAGCCCAAGCCTTATGTATCGACATGGGTCATGCCTCAGATAATGATGCTCTTTATGGAATTAAATTTAGTACTTGTACTTTATCTTATTCAAAGATCAACCAAACATGGGTGAAGGAACTCAAAGTTGTCACAACAACAAATTATCGCATCCAAAAGAATTGAAAGCAGTAACTGTAAATCTCTCTACTTTGTTCTCAAATGGAGAATTGAAAGGTTAGTCAAATCCCGATCGAATTGGAAGCCCCTTCAAAAGATTTGAGAAGATTGCCAACACCAACCTTGATCATAATTTATTAAAGATGAGATGGCATCAATTAATAGTGTAGTGGTTGATCAGAGATGGATGGGAAGGGTGACAATGTGGGATATTTATCACCCAGAAGCTTCTACGGTTCTACCTATATCTCTAATTTGGCAGGCTTTTCTAATAGTAGTAGTAGATAATATATTAACATTGGTTAGAATGTTTGACAAGGAATTTACCACAATTCGATAATAAGCTTGCAATTAAGAACTACATCCCATTGGCAACAGCCACCAGGCAAGGAAGTCCACAAAAGAATGTCTGTAACAGGAAGGATGCTAATGCATCAAAGTGGGGAATTGCACCCCAAAGCCTGCTTTTGTGGACTGGCAAAGCTTTTGGTGTGTTTAGCACTTGTCGTTGATATTATTGGAGCTCTACATACAACCAAATCCGAATCTGAATCCATCCAAAGATTGCCCTGCCAATCTTTGAAGACAAAAGGAAAGTCATCCTAACTTCATACAGAAGGTAGGGGAAATTTTGAGCGTGGATGTAAATGAGAATCTTGATGGGGTTGGAGAGTTACGGTGGTACCAGCACCAGCGTACCTGCAGAGGTGCCCCAGGGAGAGGGTGTCTTTTTTCTAACCAGGAGGGGTGTTTAGCCAACTCGTTCTGAGGTAGCGGCATGGCCAAACCCTCTGGTTTCTCCTTTGGAAGTGTTATGGCTTAGTGGCATCGCTGACTGCCTCACGAAAGGGTTTGAAACCCTGAGGTTGGTGTCCGGGGCTTCCAAGCGTGGATCACTGGGTCACATGACCCCGACCCTATTTCAGCACTCCAACGACAGTTGTTTCAGCACTAAGACACGCTCTTATCTTCCAGAGTACCTCCAGCACCATCCTGGTCCTCCAATTCAGTAGCGCCCTCCCTCTGGGCTTTTTCCCAATTGCCAGCGGGCATTTTCATTTCTTGTTGTGGCCATTTCTCCCTTTATTGTGGACATTTCAATATGTATGCAGGCATCCAACCTTCTCTTTGCTGCGTGCATTTCTCTCTTACCTCCTCATTTCTGCGTGCAATTCCAGTCATGACATTAACTCACTATTTTGACATCAATGCCAACTCCAAATTCCAACATGATTGTGCCTTGCTCCCATGTAATATATCAAGGAATTTGTGTTCTCAGCAAAGCCATTAAGCATAGAAGGCTCGTACCCTGGACCTGAAGCATCTCAGAGAGTTTGTGTTCTCCAAACATAGCAGCTTACGAAAAGAAAGCCTGAAACATCTGAAAGAATAAAGATAATACAAGTATTAGAGTATTGCCGAAACTTCATGACAAAAGGTTTCTCTCCCAATGTCTGTAACTATTATTTGTTTGTTTTCTCAAATCCTGGGCAAACTACCCTAATTGTATGCTTGCTAAAATCATTGATTCGTTGAATACTACATCTGTGGAGCTGAGCATGCACCTACATAATAGTTAAAGATTGCATTCACTAAGACTCTGACAAACCTACATGTATTAAATAGATTAATACAATATTTGAGTGCATATGCTTGGACTTTGTCAGAACACTATCAAAGAACAATACTCTGCAAAAATAAATGGCATTCACTTTTTTATGATGGGAAAATCATATGCAACTGGTGCGACCTCCAAAACAATGGTGAGAACGCAGACACCCAATAAGCATGGAATTACCTTCGAGCCATGAGCTTAAAGAAAAAGAAAAGCATTTGTAATAACCAGTTCCAATTGTTCACCTTCTGCTGGGAAATCATTACATGAAATGTTCAGAGTTGCCAGAAACTGTAACTTCCTCAAATTTGGTTACAAGATCTGCAAACCCCTGCACTTTCAAGCTGTACTGCTCAGCATGGAGCTGAGTGTCTTCTGACCACCATTGATACAAACCAAGAGCTACTTTGAATTCCCTGGGCCCAGTGGAATTAACAAACAGCTGTGCAGAGGGCAACAGATGATGGGGTACAGCCTTACAGGTTTTCTTCCCAACAAATACAATACCGAATTAACAATGGAACTATGAGCAGTAAAACTCTGCCGAGCTCTGAAATAATACAAATAATTACAAGACACTGGATCATAGACATTAATATACCAATCGAGAACCATTTATGGAAAGCAATGAAGGTGGCCTGATCCTGGGCATTGTCCTTCCTACCTCTGGTGAGACGTCCAGCGGTACTCTCCCGGATCTTATGAATAAAAACACCCAATTTCTCATCGTTGACCGAATTCAATGAAAGAAATGGAGGATTGAACAGGTGGGCATCAACATTAAGCCCCTCCTAGACAATTATTGGCCAACTTTGAGAGCAATGCCGGCTCCGAGGGCATGGCCCGCGAGACAAACGTTCTAAGCCCCGTAATCCTTCACCATCTGCTTAGTAACCCGAATAGCCCCATCACCTTGTGTATCTATTGGAGGATGAGATGAAAATATAGCGGAGATCGCAGATGATTTTCGCAAGTGAGAAGATCATACCTCTAAAGACAATGCCGATGGCCGGACAGACGGAGGGGCTGTGGAATTGAAAATGCCTGAGCACTGAAACGTAGCTCCAGATGAAGACGGCGCTGAAGATGGAACCATCGACGAGACTCAAGAGGAGGTGCTTCAACTTATAACTGAAACACTCGCACCAAGCGGAGGCCGCCGGTGGGTTCGACCCCACTGTTCGCTGCCTATAGATTTCCAAGATGTGGGCCGCGTTCACCAGGTGGGCCATGCATATTCACTTCACGTTTGGACTATTTGCGTGTATATTTTTGGGTTCCGCGGCATCGAAATCGATCATGCTGTCAATGCCCGAATCCGCGGACCGCCATGGATTTCATATTGAACTTCTATTGCCATCGGATTTGCTGATTGATTGCATCTTCGCTTAAAAGGAGGTTTATGTAATTTTCTGTTTGGAAGTCTCCCGCGTCCGCTCAGCTCATATGAATTGGTGGGGCCAACATCCATTGGGCCAGACTTTCTCCTTTCTCAGAACATGAGGTTAGGTGGAAAACGTCCATTTTGATGAGTGAATATGAAAGCTGACTTTTTCATTAAAATTTTATGGCGACCTTGGGGATTTCATTAGATGTGTGGTGTTGATAAAAAGGCACTGTTACATATCTCGATCAACACTATCAAAATTGAAAATTGTCGGTCGGCTTATGTCAAAGCAATCAAATATAAAGATAGAGAACTTTCCTAATTTAATATTTAACATAATAAACCCAAAATTACAATGTGTAAGCGTGATCATAGAAAAGTTGCATGCTCGATGATATGGGGTACTACTGAAAACTACAACTATGCTAAATGCTTCATCCATTACCATGTGGAGCCTTTGCACTCGCATAGTAATTTACAATCACAAGATTGGCACATGTGAGAGTAGTATCATTTCAAGAGAAAGTGTGAGAAGGTTCTTTATGACGGAACATCACTAATTTACAATCACAAGATTAGCACATGTGAGAGTAGTATCATTTCAAGAAAAAGTGTGAGAAGGTTCTTTATCACAGAGCATCACTAATTTAGTGGTTTACAATCACAAGATTGGCACATGTGAGAGTAGTATCATTTCAAGAGAGTGTGGGAAAGGTTCTTTACCACCGAACATCACTAATTTAGTAATTTACAATCACAATACTGGCACATGTGAGAGTAGTATCATTTCAAGATAAAGAGTGAGAAGGTTCTTTATCGCATAACATCACTAATTTACAATCACAAGATTGGCACATGTGAGAGTAGTATCATTTCAAGAGAAAGTGTGAGAAGGTTCTTTTCACTCAACATCACATCATTGTGTTCCTTCCATCATTGTGTTTCTTCCCAATGAAGTAAAGGACTCTAATGTGAACTATCAACTAAAGCACTTTAATGTGAACTATCAACTATGGAAAATGAAATTCAAGAGTCCAAGGAATATGGTTGTTTGACAAAATAGCGTTCTATGAAATAGAGGCAAGGAAGTATCCCTAAGAAAAAGTTTGAGCCTCGATCCACATAGAGTTGGCTAAGGACATAACTCAAAAAGATGTTTTAAGGTCTCATCATGGATTCTACACTCCTAAAAGTCTTTTGTCCATATAAGAAACCATCCAGATGGAACCTTCTTTGGCTCCAAGCCTAGTTTCCAAAGGCTTCGATAGTCTTTGTCCATATAAGAAACCATCCAAATGGGGCCTTCTTTGGCTCCAAGCCTAGTTTCCAAAGGCTTCACAACTGGAACAACCATGCTTTCTACTTAGATCTCAAACACTAAAGCTTGTGCATATGGCCTTTTAACAATGGTTTGAAGCGGAGCCATTTGTATCCTAGAGCAAGCATATATTTGGTAAATGTTGCATCTTACCTCATTTCCAATCTCACCACTAAGCACGGGGGTTCACTCATTGAACTTGTTACATAGCACGACCGTTCGCAGGATATTAAAGAATATCCCTAATTTCACTAAATATTGGAAAATGCCTCCTAAAATTGTATTGTTGAACCCCCCTCCCAATATACATTTCCAATTAAGAAAACCCTTAGTTTCACTAGATATTGTAGGTATCTATTTTTATCAACTCACTTTTAATACCCCCTTTATCTCATATTATCAAGTTGTAACAAACAGGAGTCATAACACATCTTAGTGTAAGCAAACATGATGTTAAATAAAATAATAGTTTAATGCAAATAATGATCCCACTGGGATTGCAGGGGTGACTAATCAATTTGTAGCATTGGATAGTGAAAACCCAATGAAATAGTAATGAAATAGTAATGGGGAAGAAAAAATGCGTAAAAGGAAACCCAGTCAAAATATCATTGTAACAAAGAATATAAAAGACTAATAGTCTAATAGTTAGTGCAATTCGTAGAAATGATGAGAATTGCAAATATTTCACACCACAGCCTGCCAATCTACCAATTTTATATCATGTAAATACAAGTATATCCATAGAGAGCTCATGTTTTCTATAAGCTTAATAAATTGGAGGTATGAATTGAGCCCATGATTTGAAGGTATGAATCCATCCCATGATTTGGAGGTTATTCCTCATCCCACCCAAATAAAATAACCCCCAATATTTATATTACTATGTCAAATTAAAAACCCCCCCTTCACCCCTTAATATGAGGCAATATATTTTTGAGGTTTTTAGAAGTATTCAAACCCCCAATATGAATGGACGTGATATGATATTGCCTAGCTAGTGAAGCCCCCATGCCACCAAGCCAGAGGCACTTCAAAGCCAAACATAGGAATAAGATCATCTTGAATTTTGAATTAAGCTCTGCATGCATTTTAGAATAAACTTATCTGTATTGGTATTCTAAATTTATGTTTTATGGTATTCTAAATTTATGTTTAATCCCTATCTAAGGGACCCATTCCATCTTTTCACTATGAACCATGCCTTTGGTTGTTTCATACCTTGTTTAAAGCGTAGCAATACCAAAAACCACGAAGACTAGGCCAACAACTTCCCTTTATTCAAAGCCAAGGGAGACCACCATAGAGAATGATCATTAAAAGACCAGCCTTATTGCAAGGAGATATCTCTCCATGTTAAGAATCGCTTAATGGCCTCCTCGGGCTTCTAGGTACTCTGGACAACAAAAACCTAAGTGAACTTATCATGAGCATGGTGGAAACAAGAGTTTGCAAAGATAAACTCTGCTAGGTAGTTTTTCCCAACGGAGCCCCTTCACTGATACAATGCGTGTTAATACTTTCCATACCTCATTCCCACTCATGGTCTTCACCTTCCACTAAGCACATAGATCCTTATCCTAAATCCTCGTTTTGATAGTAACCAAGCGAGCGTATTCAGGAGTGTGTAATAGAGATCCCCATTGGCCTTATGAAAGCCTTCACCATTAGAGTTATTAACCCAAAGGAAATTCTTAAAACCTTTTCTAGGATAATAAGTTAATTTAAAGGGCACCCAACATGAGAAGTAATAAACATGAATCCTCGCCAAAATTTTAGAGTTGATCTAAAACTTCTCTGCTATGGCCAAAGAGTGTAAATTTGTCAAATTTCTTTTCCAACACTTCCCAAAAATGTTTACAAAATCCCAGAGAGGGAAAGGGGATATTGAGAAATTTGGAAACATGTTCCCGGTGAAACCAAGGCCAATTCTGAGTGCGTAGCCAACCCAAAACAAGACATTTACTCTATCTATAACACGATGTTTCATGCTACCGAATATTTGATCATAAAGCTACACAAAATGTATCAAGGCATTCCATCATGTTGTCCCATTAAACTTGGTCCTCAAGAAGAGTCAGAAAGGGATCCTCTGCAAAATGGTTGTTTGCCAAAAGGGATCCTCTGCAAAATGGTTGTTTGCCAATTGGCCAGCATCAGGCTCAAGCAACAGGTTGCCTTTGCCAAGCCCTGAACTAACCTTATGACATATCAAGTAACCCAAAGTTCCAACAGTCACAACATACAAGACTACAGCTAGCAAAGATCCTTGCTTTATTGTACCAACAAAAGTGAGGTGCATTCTACAGCCCAGTGGCGAAGACATTGCAATGTCCAGGTGCATTTTACAGCCCAGTCATTGAGAGATTGTAATGTCCATCTCATTGTAACATCCACCCATCCTGTCCATCAGCATATGTCAACCAAATATAATATGTTATACAAAACTAAAAACGCAGTAATAATAAATCTAAAGTGCATTAAATAATAATCATTGACAAATCTTTATATATATATATAACACTATAAAAAACAAAATCATATAAAAATGAAATCATAACTACTATTAGAAAAAGAGGAATCTGAGGGTATACTATTGGAACCATTCCTATTTGTTTTTTATCAACTCCGCAGTATCAACAGTGAACTACATGATACCAAGCATTAATATACATATAATGCACACTAGTGTAGATCCAGATCCATCTTAATTCAAGTTCTATTAAGTATCAAGACAAAATTGCATTTCAATTGCTTTTTCAATCCTTCTCGGTGCTTAATAAATCCAGAGTTAAGATGGATCTATTCTGGTGGAATAGAAAAACTCAACTTCCTCGAACTTGACTTGCATATGGTGATGGACACCTAAGCAAAAGCTTCTGCAAAAAGGGTCTCTACAGCAGCAATGAAGAAGGAGCCAAAGCCGAAGACTTTTAGTATCGCAGGACATCTATCGAGTTAAAGATGACCTTCACAAGACTCAGCTAACCCTGAGAGGCCAAACTGGGTCAGCTTCTAGAGAACATTAATGGCAAGTACAAGAACATCCAGCCCAGATGGAATATCTAAGTTTTTCAATGTCAATGGGGTTGAAGAAGATCATGTATATGCAAGGGGGTCTGAAGAAAAATAACCTCGGGAATGTCAACAGGAAATGCTCTTTCGTCTCCAAGGTCTGACTGTGCCTTGCTCCCATGTCTATCTGGTGGCAATATATTTAACTATTGCTTTTTAATGTTTTGTCCTAGACTAGTAAACCAAAAACCAAGATATGTATCGACTCAAGCTAAGTAATGATGTAGTTAGCGCTATGGTAGAATCTGGTAATTAGCATAGCAGTTAAGAGTAAACCTTAAATCTGAAACATCAACGTGAGTAAACCTTAAATCTGAAACATCAATGTTTGTCAATCTATATGGAATCAACAAAAGCATAGGCCATGCTCCAGAGACACCAATATTTTTGTAAACTTTATATTTTATTATAATTTTTTCACCTTTTTAGAAAATATGTCTTCCATTGAACAAGATAATGACAGGCAAGATTGAGACATCTGATGTAGTATATCAATATGTAACACTGAAACTTAATGCATATGGAAGAGGGGGAGAGATGAGTGCAATGACTTCTGAAAGAAATATCAGAAAATGCCCAGAAAAGGAGAAATGAGTACAATAGCCTTTCAATGAAATACCAGCTACTAATGAAGATAAGAGGAAAAATTATATAAATAATAAACAGTTAAAAACAACAAAGGTGGATAAATAAGGTGAGCAAAGTATTACACAAAGAAGGCTAACACTGTATACCAATAAGCTTGTATTCTCAGCGAATGCATTAAGCATAGAATGTTGATACCCTGTCCCTGAAGCATTGCAGAGAGTTTATGTTCTCAATTCCAACATAGCAGCTTATGAACGAAAAGAAAGCCTGAAAAATATGAGAGAATTAAGTTAATTCATTATTAATGTATTGCCAAAATTTCATGACAAAAAGTCTCTCAATATGAAATCAGAGCAGGGTACAAACTGCCCTAATTGTATGCCTGCTTAAAGCTTCGATTCTGTTGAATACTGCATTCGTAGTGCTGAGCATGCACCTACCCAATAGAGAAATTACATTCCAGAGATACATTCTCTGACCAACCTACATCTATGAAACACAGTATTTGAGCGCATATACTTGGACACTATCAGAGCACTATGAGAGAACAGCACTCCGCAAGAATCAATGCAATTCACTTTATGATTGACAATTCATAAATAGCTCGTGTGGGCCTCCGAAGCCATGGTGGGAACATGAATACCTAATAAGCATGAAATTACCAGGGTTCATATTTGTAAAAGGCAGTTCCAACTTTTTTCCTTCAGTTTAGGAAACCTTAGAAAGAATGTCAAGAGCTACCGGAAACTGTAACTTCCTCAAATTTGTTCAAACGATCTGCAAACTCCTGCACATTCAAGCTGTACTGCTCAGCTTGGAGTTGAGTGTCTTCTGACCACCATTGATAAAGCCCATGAGCTACTTTGAATTCCCTGGTCCCAGTTGAATTAATATATAGATTTGCAGAGGGCAACAGATGATGGGGTTCGGACTTTCGCCCCAATAAATACAATACCGAATTAATAATGGAACTCTGAGCGGTGAAACTCTGCCTAGCTCTGAAATAATAAAAATAATTACAAGACACCGGATCATAGACATTAATATACAAGTTGGGGAACCATTTCTGGAGAGCAATGAAGGTGGACTGTGCCTGGGCATCGTCCTTCCTGCCCTTGGCCAGACGTCCAGCGGCACTCTCGCGGATCTTATGAATAAAAACGCCCAATTTCTCATCCTTGACCGAAATCAATGAGAAAAACGGAGGATTGAACAGATGGGCATCCACTTTAAGCTCTTCCTCGGCCATTATTCGACCGACTTTGAGAGCAATGGCCGCTCCGAGGGAATGGCCGGCGAGACAAACGTTCTGAGCTCCGTATTCCCTCACCATCTGTTTAGTAACCCGGAGGGCTTCGTCGAGACGAGAAACTTTGTTTATCTGTTGGAGGATGAGATTGAAATCGTCGCGGAGATCCGAGATGATGTTTGCAGGTGAGAATATCGTACCTCTGAAGGCGATGACGATGGCCGGAAAGATGGAGGGCCGGTGGAATTGAAAATGCCTGAGCGCCGAGACGCAGTTCCAGACGAAGACGGCGCCGAAGATGGAGCCATCGGCGGGACTCAGGAGAAGGCGCTTCAGCTTATAATTGAAAGGCTCGCACCAAGCAGAGGCCGCCGGCGGGTTCGGCCCAAGCGCTCGCTGCCTGTAGATTTCCAGTATGTAGGCTGCATTCACCAAGCAAGCCATGCATATTCGTTTCACATTGGGACTATCCGCGTGTATATTTTTGGGTCCAGTGGCATTGAAATCGATCAGTCTGTCCATGCCTGAATCTGCCATGGATTTCAATTTGAGCGCTCTCTCTTGCAACGCGTCGGATTTGCTTATGGATTGCGTTCTTCGTAAAAAAAAAATTATTCCAATTTGAGCTCTTGCAACGCGTCGGATTTGGTGAATATTGCGTTCTTCGTAAAAAAGGACTTTATGTAATTTTATGTTTGGAAGTCTGGCTTAACATCCATCGAGCGTCCAGCTTTCTTGGAACACGATAACGACTTAAGTCGAAAATAAATCATTTTCATTTTTATGTCAAATTATTTGGTTGCTTGTAAAGGGAGACAACTTTCTTTGGTAAAAACTAGACAACTTCCGATGTATCAAGTCGCGTGTTTTGTTTTACCAATTATTTTGAATAAAGTTTTTATTTGAATTTCAATATAACATTTTATATATTATGTTAATAACTTCGTAAATTATTTTTTATTTTTTTAACATTAACATTACAATATTTTTTCACAATGGGTTGTGAAGCATGTAGGAGTACTTTTTTTTTTTTCATAGAAAAATGTAACTTACTATTAATATACGAAATAGTAAATATGTTCAAGTGTCAGTCCATAACAAAGTCATACAATGTTGTCAAAAGTAGACCCCGGGACATACCGGTTACATCATCACAATGTATCAATAAACTATTCTGAAAATGTCAATAAAAGGTGCCACAATACCCTAAAATCTCCCATAAGACAAAATAGATATGCGTCCAGTAACATATCACCACATCATCAAAAATACATATGTCTCATAATAGGTCCAATGAATAGATATCCACATATGCCAAACACCAAAGGCATCCCCAGCAGATATGTAGAAGCCAAAAGCAGAGTGTAATACTGAGATTACATCCGATCAGTGAAAACCGAACAGCATCTGCAAGAGGCTGAAATATAGGCCGCAAAAAATATGAGAGTATATATAAATGTCCAACAAGAAGTTGGACTCAGCAGTTTTTAAGTATCTGCACATAGAAACTAAAAGTCATATAAGTAATACATGTCGCATATAACCGAAAGGAAAACAAAAAAGAACGGACATAAATGACAACAATCCTCATGTCCAATGTAACAGATGAGAACTATGTGAAAAAAGCATATCATCCCGCCATTCTTGCCACATGATGACCCCCGTCTGAGAGTTAAGAGCCCGCTTAGAGAGCATATCCGCCTCCAGATTCACCTCTCTAAAGATATGTTCAAAGTGAATGTGCTCAAATTCAAGAATGAGCTTTCTAGCCGCTTCCAACCAATGAGCGAGCAGAAGTACATTGACGGGAGAAGTACCCCTAGCCCAAGAGATAATAGCCTGCGAGTCGCCATAAATAACAAGGGAAGAAATCTTCCTTTGGCGGGCGCAAAACAGTAAGAGCCAAAGTGCACATATCTCACTTCTAGTATTTGAGCCATTTCCCAGATTTAACCAATAGTGAACAGTGATAGTGTTGGAAATGTGAATTGTTGCTCCCGCCCCCCCTAAGCCATTCAGGCACACAGCGGCCCCGTCAAAGAAACCACAAGGAAATACCAAGATTGGAGGAGCCGATCGGTTTTTCAATATCCGAGTCTTCATGCCAACACCCGCTCCAAAAGCAGATATATATTCCTTATGTGCAGCAATGGTCTTATAGCATAAAGCTGCACAGAGAGGTTTCAAGTTTTCAAAAATTCGAGCATTGCGCGCTCTCCAAACCTCCCAGATCATAAAGCATGGTAGTTCAGCACAATCAATGGGGAGACGAGACCAAGCCTCCAGACAATCACATAGTGTATGGTATCCCCATCGGAAATGAACACCGGCTTTATATGCAATTTGCTCCCAAAGATCCCTAATGAAAGGGCATGTCGAAAATAGGTGATCAACAGTCTCCTCCAGAGTGCAGCAAAGAGGGCACCAACCCGGACCATTGAAGCCGCGACGGCATAAGTTATCCCAAGTGAGAATCCTGTTAGACAACGCAAGCCAGATAAAACAATTTATCTTGAGAGGAATGACCAGCTTCCATATAGATTTTTCCCACCAGTGAACAACAGAAAAAGATTCGGCAAACATTGCATCATATGCCAATTTTGCAGAAACCTTTCCACAAGACACATCCCACAACCAAGTCAATCTGTCAGCCGAATCAGATAATTGTAGGTTTGATTGATAAAAAGACCTGATATAACCATCCCATTCATTGCCCAACGTACCAGATAAGCCCAGCTGTGGAGCCGTTATCCAAAGAGACCGACCCTCCTTATACTGACCAACCGCATGTGCCAGAGTGCAATATCCTTTTGATCTGAGATGAGTCCTTAATTCCATCGAAAGGGTATGCTCCGAAGGGCCCCCCAAGATCGGGTCAAGCCCCAGCTTAATGTCACTGCCATTGCCAGGAATCCAAGCAATCCATTGTGAAATAACCTTGAACGATCCCATCAGATAAGCTGACAACATTTTTTCACAATGGGTTGTGAAGCATGTAGGTGTACTTACTAATAAGCTGACAACATTTTTTCACAATGGGTTGTGAAGCATGTAGGTGTACTTACTAACAACATTTTCCAGCTATTATGTAGCTCCCACTCTTATTAAAGGTACTACAAAATTCTAAAAGTTATTATAAATGTTTAATTTCATTTGAATGTTTGGTTCTTACACAACAATTTACAAGTATAAATTAGTGCATATGATGTGAGAACATTGTAATATCATGAGAAATTTTGACAAGGATTTTTATCATTGAACATTATATTATTGTGTTTCTTCTTAAGTAAGGCACTTCAAGGTGAATTATTAAAGTGGAAAAATGAAATTCAAAAATTAGTTTTTTAACAAAGCATTATTTTATGAAATGGGGGAAGAGCATTTGCAAGATGTACTAAGGACAATGCAAGTTTTTCACTCCTCGGTATGTTAGTCGTTTGTCTATCAAAGGAGCCTCACTATAAGAAACCATGCAAAAATACCTTTATTTTAACTCCATATCCAATGTCCAAAGGCTTCACAGCCAGAGCAACCATGTTTTATGTTTTTCCTTCAAAAGCAGAAGCTTCTTCAAAGGGACTTATAACATTGGTTGGCTTATAGCATTGGTCCAAGGTAGATCCATTTGTAACCTAGATGATACGAAGGGCATGGTAGGCCCAAGAGTCATGACTAATCCCATAATGGATAGCATAGTCTAATTCTACACTCAAGTATGATGGTGGATCACATACAACAATAATTTGTTGTTGTTCAATGGCAACACTCATTCCGATCCCTTTGTGTAATGACCCACTATTCTTTCATTGTGTTTGTTACTTCACATTGCACCACTATGTACATGTTCATCTATAGGATCTCATAAACTAGATTCCATACACTCGAAACTTCCACTGTAGTCACACTTTTGAAATTATATAAGATAGCACAATATACAACCTTATGGGAATTGAACTTCTCTTCTCATTATTAATATGGAACACAATAAATAGTTACACGCAAGTGCCTCAACACTCTATCAATGACTCTCCATTTATATTATTATATGCCAATCAACCTCTATCTGAACATTAACTACTCTTAGACTACTACTATGCATCAATCCAACATAACTACCAGGGAGGGCTCTCTCTTACACTCATTCATCTCACATAGTGGAGAGCCTCGGGTCTCTTTCATATCTCCATCATTTATATCTAACCCTAGACTTCCTCCAATCTACTTCACTACATTGTTTCATTCCCATAATTGTCTTATTGATTCCAATGCCCTTCTTCAAAATTGGTGATTGCCTCAAAGTCCACACATTCTTTATCTATGTGGCTTCTATCTCCCTACATTTACATAATCTCATTGGTCTTTCTTCCCTCTTTGTGCATCCTCCAATGTTTACCTTGGGGTTTCGTCAAACCCTACTTGATGCTTTTGCATCACTAGAGCATTCTTATCTAGTAAATGTTGTGTTTCACCCTCATTTTCAATCTTTCTATAAAGACCAAGGTGCTTTGAGGCCCAACTTAGGAATAAGATAATTTAGAATTAGGTTATGCACACATTGTGGGATGGATCAACTTATGTGTATAAATCTATGTTTAATCTCCAACCAAGGGACCCATTCTATCATTTCGTTATCAACAATGTCCTTGATTGTTTGGATACCTGTTTTAAACAACAATGCCACCAAAAACAATGAAGAATAGGCCAACAACATCCTTTCATGCAAAACTAGGGGAGACCACCATAAACAATGATTGTTAAAAGATAACTTGGATCGCATAAAATATGTCTCTTCATGTTAAGAATAACTTAATGGCCTCCCAAATCTTCTAAATGCTCTGGACTACAAAGGTGTCAACGATCTTAACGTGAGCAAGGCCAACAACTAAAATTCACAAAGATAAACCCTATTGGAGATTTTTTACCTAGCAAAGCTCCTTGATTAATACAATGTCTAAATAACATTTTCTGTGTTATATTCCCACTTATGGCCCTCAACTCCCACTTAGCACAAAGTATCCTCATTTTGCTAATACCCGAGCCACCATATCCATGAGGAGTGCAACAAAGATCTTCAACAACCCTATGAAAACCTTTACCAATAGAGTTATTAGCCAAAGGTAATTCTTGAGAAGCTTTTCTAGGGTCTAATAAACTTATAGGCACCTAACATGAGTAATAATCATGAGTTATCACCGAATTTTTAGTGTAGATTTGAAACTTTGATGTTATTCCAGGCTTCGTGATCCATTTAACAAAATTATTTTCCACCCTTTGCACGACCATTTTCCACAAATATTTAGGAAGAGCCAAAGAGATAAAAGGAATGCCAAGAAATTTGAAAATTGATAGACATTGAAACCAAGGCCAAGTCTAAGCAACTAATATTCATCAAAACTAGAGGTTGATGTCTATAACATAGTATTGTATGCCATTAATCATTGGAGCCCAAATCTAGACAAAATATATCAAGGCATTCCATCATGTCGACCAATAAACTTGGTCCTAAAAAATAGTAAAAAGGGAACCATCTGCACAATGGTTGTTAACCAACTGGCCAACATCAATTTCTAGTAATGGGATGCCTTTACCAAGCCCCATGCTAACCTTATGAAATATCAAGTAACCCAATGCTTAAGGGGCCATAACATATAAGACCAGATCTAGTGGGCATGCTTGAATGTAATGGAAATTCCCTACTTTATCAAACTTGCATCTTTGATGGAAAAGTAAGCAAAGGATTTTGCAATACCTATGGAAAATCCAAAGCCTAAGTGTTGAGACCTTGGACTTCAAGGAAAACTTAAGTGCCTGATTCATTTCTTGTGGAAAATGATGTGTTAGGAAGAATTGGCAAGTTTCCACAACCAACCTATATTTTTTTAGCCTTGGTGACCAACTTACGTGTGGCAAACGCGATTTGGTTAGGATGATGTACTAGCTCATGAGCTAGGAGGACCAAGAATGTCTTGTCTAGTAGAAGGGAAAACGACCGGTGAAGTAATATGGTTTAGGATTTGACGAAGGACAATACGATTGGCAATGTGTGCAAGAAAGTTTTCAAGTTCAATCATTTGCACTATGAGTGTTCGGGTCCCGTAAGGTCTTCACACAATTTGCAAAAACCATGTGCACTAGAGAGGGTCACCATAAGAAAGTGTGCAAGAAAGCTCATGCATAGTATATAGTCAATAGTAAATACCATCCATTAATGAAATACCATGGGTTGGAAGGAAATACCATGGGCCAATACCATCACAACTATGAATGGTGAACCAAGCCACCACATCCAAAGAGAATATATATGTAATGGAAAAAACCATGGGTAGGAAAGTAAAACCAAATGTTGGAATGGAAAACCATGTGCAAATACCATCAATTGATCATTTTGAAAACCATCAAAATTCCTCACACTTTTGTAATGAACCTTCCAAATGGCATAGTTAAAAGGGCCTGGATGTTTTTTCATATGATCCTTCATTTCATCAAAAAGGAGGGGGCTTAAAAAATACTAGGGTTCAAGACATGGTACATCCAAGTTTCTTTTCATCATAACCAAACTTTTTCTAACTATTCCAAATTGGTTCTAGCCATCACATAAGGATATTGTTAGTACCTCCATCAACTGAAGTTGGAGCTAGACATGTGGAGTTCATTTATAGAGGCACAAATTCGTTGTCGCTAAACATGTGGAGTTCATTTATAGAGGCACAAATTCGTTGTCAAACACTTCCTTGTAGACTATTCTTTAACAAATTTATTTTGGGTATTCATTCCGCAACTATCTCGGAAGTTGGTAAACCATCTCCTTCCTTGGTACATTCAACGGAGAAGGTTGAGATCATTAGGCTAGAAGTTTCTTACAAAGCTCAAAACTTACTACATTCTCATATGAAGGGTTTTTGGTTGTTGCTACTACTAGTTGTTTACATTAGGGGGTTTGGGGGGTATCCCAAGAAATGGACCCTCAAGAGACTACTTGATATTAAGAAACTTGATTTCCTTTTCCTCAAAGAGACCATAGGGGGATCTTTTGGCTAAATATTTGAAGTTGTTGTTGAAGGATTGTGACTTTATGGCTCTTGATTTTGATGACCTATCTAGTGGAGTGATTACTAGTTTGTAAGTTTGAAATATATGAAGAGAAGTAATGCATATAGATTCTTAAGAAAAATAGAGATTACACAATGGCATACACACAATACATAGAGATTTACCCTGGAAATCCTTAAAGGGGAAAACTAGCAAAACTCAGGGCCGCACCTCTATTCTTCTCATTGTGTGTCTTAACCATTCACAATACAATATTTAGGTATTATACAACATATAAAACCCTAATATGTTAACCTGGATTAGATATAGAACCCAATTCCTTAATTGGTATTCACTTACGTATTTTTAGAAAAAAAAACAAAAATTTCACGCTCGCCTGTCACAGTCCCTCCCATCAGACCAATCAAGGGAGAGAACATGACACTAAATCCAGGTATCTAGCCCCATGATTATTAACATAATTCACGGAATATAAAAGAAAGGCACATAAGAAGATATATATATGTATATTGTAGAAACACAACGGAATTAAAATCATCTAAATATCTAACATACATTCAACATTTTCATGACAGCCATTAAATAAGGACATTACAGAATTTATACAAGAGAGAGAGAGAGAGTACTTATCTTAAAACAAAGTAGTCCCGAGCAACTGGCTATGCAACTGCAACGTTCCACCCAACCGTAGGCCAATTGTGCTCATCAATCTCTCAACATAATGGCCACCCCCAAGCTGGGCATGATTCTACCAGGAAAAGGGAACAACAGACTCACACATAGCCACAATACACCAAAATCAGCCAAGCCAATCCATAGTTGGGTTTATCAGGCTACTAAGGCAAAGGAAAGGAAAGAATTGTTAAATTAGTGAGCTCGACCACAGAGCTATGGATACCTCTACAAGATCTATCCAGCTTGGTTCCCCACAATGCCTACACACCTGACTCAAGGAAGTATTCCCTTCACTACTGTACAGTCCCTCAGGCCATACCTTCCAATTCAGTGTCATTCAAGGTGTGCATAGAAGAGTAGCCAACACTTTTGATCTTCTTGAGAGGTTACCTCCCTCAGTAGGTTTATCAATCCAATTCAGGTCCACTTCCACTCATAATTTCTTGCTCACAGTTCAAACCAAAACAGGGATGCACAAAACAACAAAATCACAAGTGTTGGACATGAAGAAAAACGTTTTTACAGTGGGATGCCCAAAATGGGGTTTCCATTAGCCTGAGAAAAACATGGGCCACCAAAAACGAATTGGTAGATGGGGAATTCAGCCATGGGAGGGAAAATCGATTTCAGAAAACATTTGTGGGCATTCAAGGGACGGAAATGACCTCCATAAACCCCCAAACCGTGCCTCCCTTCCTCCCAGCCACTGTGTAATACAAAAACGAGTTCCCAGACATGGAAGATGCAGGAAAAAGATGGAAAACGTTGTAATGTCCCCTTCTCCATAGAACAACAGGGAAGGAAACATTAACAACATACCGGGCTTTTGGTAAACTTAGCCCCAATATTTTTGCTCATAAAAACTTCATAACAATTACAAACTTATGCATGCAGATTCGACTTCAATAAAACACAGCGGAAATTAAACGTAATAACACACATGAGAACAAACCGAAGATGATTCCATATGCAGGGGTTCAATCCCATTCATATGCTATGCACAGACTTCATTTCAATTTCATTAACATGAAGAATAATCATTCAAATAACACATTGCAGAACCCAGATATATATATACAAATTAAAGTCACGGAGGGCACTTATCTTGCAACGCAATATCCAATGACTGGCTACGTGAGAGCAACGTTCCACCCAACCATAGATCTCTTTCCAGCCTGTATTCTTTCAGCTGAGAGATCACCCCCGAGCTGGGTTGTGTATCCACTAAGGAGGAACTAGATGGCTCACTCACAGTCAGGGTTTCACTCAAACAGCCATGCTAAGCCAACACACGGTTGGGTTTCTCAAGCATGCAATAGGAGATGGAGGAGGATACTAGTCCACTGAGCTCAAACCCAGAGCCACATACCCTTCAAACTAGACTCAGCAATCCCATCCTCTATTCCTATATCCACAATCGGATTTCTCACAAATCTGTCACAAACAACCCAAATCCGTCACTGATTTTCTGGGCCATTAAAACTGGGTTTTCCCATGGCTTTTGGGGTAGCTATTGCTCCCAAATTCGCCCCAAGGTTCCTACCAATGGATCCCCCATTGGATTTCACTGTCCAATACCAAATCGGGACGTTTTTGGCTTCCCAAAACGTGGGTTCTCTCACAGTCGCGATTTTCGGTTTTCTCACTGTTGGGAGCTCGTTTTTGGGTGGAGAAAGATGTCCCATACTTCCACAATGGAATGGGGATAAGGATGGAGCAACCCCCAAGATGTAGAGTGACTTGTGGGACAAGTCAAAAGAGCCCATACCTTCCCATACGAATTTCAGGGCTGCCCATACTCCATCAAAGTCATTGACTTAATTTTTCAACCACTCTCTTACAACAGGAATAAAATGTCATCTAGAAAGGTCAAATGGATTCTCATAAAAACATATGGCAACCTATGGTTTACTCCCATAGCCCCCTCACCACTCCCTAGTGGATACACGTGGCCCCTTCTCATTCGTTGCCTCCATAGCCAGTCTTGGATTTTTATATTGCCCGATGTTTATTTACATCCTATTACAATTTCCATGGCGTAAGAGCACATGGTATCAAAATATCAAATACTTGCCCTTTAAATAAAATTCGGCTTTCACTAGCGGGTCCTTGGCCTTGAGCTCCACGCTAGGAAAACATACATCACATGTACACATTATTTACATTAAAGGCTAATATATCCTAAGGGTCGAATTGGGGGTATTACAAACGTGAAGGAGAAAGCCCCAGCTAGCTCAGACTGTGTGAGAGAGCAAAGGCCATGGGTCAATAATGTCTTTGGGCACAATTTCGTGGGTGTTTTCTTGCCCAAGAAGCAAAATTACGTTTTCCCAAATTGATGGCTTGCCCATGCACGAAATTGGCTGCCATACCTTTCCATTCCCAAGGCATTAACTACCTTAACCAACTCTTGGAAGAATTAAATGATTGGGTGCATAAGCCAAAATGGGTGGTTGAGGATTTATGGGTTCCTTCATTGACATTTGGGTTAACACCATTGGCTCAAGAGTTTGGATAATTTTCCCTCCCTATTCCTTGTAAAATCATGCCCCCATCTCTTGTTGCATTGCATAGCTAGTTGTGGGTATTTCATTAAAATTCATATTTACATGATGTCTTAATTTACATTGTGCATGTCTAGCACAAGAACCATAGGCATCTATTTTTTTTAATTGTCGATACATAAAACGCTAAATCGATGGAGGGGCCTTGGCCTTGAGCTCCTCACCATGATTTAATAACAATATTTACACCATTTACAATTTTAATGCAATAGGGTAAAAATGGGGATGTGACATCGCCTTCGTGGAGCAAGGGGAGGGCGCTGACACCCCCCCGACCACTATGACCCCCTTGAGCCAGCGCCTGATGCATATGGTAAAGCACTAAATGGGGTTGGATTGTAAGATGACAATCCCCACACCCACATGTAAAGTATATGTCACGTCCCCATTTTGACCCCCTTTGTAAATGATGTAAATACTGATATTTAATCATGGTGAGGAGCTCAAGGCCAAGGCCCCACCATTGATTTAGCGTTTATGTATCGGCAATTAAACTAGATGCCTATGGTTCTTGTGCGAGATGGGCACAATGCAAATAAGACATCATGTGATTACGAATTTTTTTAATGAAAAAACCACAACCGGCTATGCAATGCAACAAAAGAGATGGGGCATGATTCTACAAGGAAAAGGGAGGGAAATTATTCAAACCCTTGAGCCAATGGTATTAATCCATGTGTCAATGAGGAAACCCATAAACCACCAACTACCCTTTTTGTCTCATGCACCCAATCATTTAATTCCTCCAAGAAATTGGTTAAGGCAGTTAATGCCTTGGAAATGAAGGGTATGGCAGCCAATTTCGTGCATGGGCAAGCCATCAACCTGGAAATTCGTGTTTTTACTTGTGGGGCAAGAAAACACCCACGAAATGGTGCCCAAAGCCATGGGGAAGGGGGAGTCTTCACTCATTCACGCAGATAGAGAAGGCTGGGAGTTACAGTCACGTTTTTTAGCAAAAAAATGCAGGGTTCTCCCTACCCAAAAACCCATTTTTGGTTTTGGATAGTAGCTGGGAAGGAGGGGCTGCGATTTGGGACTGTAGGGAGTTCATTTTGTCCCCGATTTGCCATGGGCGTTTTCCCTAAAAATGTTTTCTGCTACCTGGGGTTTTCGCCAAACCTCCATTGCTCATTTTTTAACCTTCCCACGTTTTTCTGAAGCCTAAGGGATCATTTTCATGCCTGTCACTATACAAACGATTTTCATTATGCCCATAATTGTGTTCTGCTGCTATGTGCACCCTCGTTTTTGGTTTGAGCCTGTGAATTGAAGTTTTGGAGTGGTAGTGGACAGAAGTGGCTTGATAAACCTAGTGGGGGAGACAACCTCTTAAGAAGATCAAGAGGGCTTTGGTTACTCTTCTATGCATGCCCTGAGAGCACTAGATAGGGAAGGTATGGCTTGAGGGACTGTACAACAGTGAAAAGAATACTTCCTTGTGCTGGGTGTGTAGGTATTGTGGGTGCCAAGCTAGATAGATCTTGCAAGGTTATCCCTGGCTCTGTGCTGGAGCTCACTAGCTTAGCAATTCTTCCCTCCCATGTCCTAGCAGCCTGATAAACCCAATTGCAGATTGGCTTGGCTCATCTTGGTGTATGCTTGGCTGTGTGTGAGTCTGCTGTTCCCTGATTCCTTGTAGAGATCATGCCCAGCTCGGGGGTGGCAGTGATGCTGAGAGATTGAGGAGCACACTGGCCTACGGTTGGGTGGAACGTTGCAGTTGCATAGCCAGTTGCGTGGGACTACTTTCGTATAAGATAAGTATCCTCTTGTGTTAAATTGCAATTACCATTTGATGAATATTATGAATGTGTGAAGATTGTGTAATTCATAAATAAATTCCGCTGTGATTTCTGATAATTATGCATCTTCACATCTCTATTTTAAAATCTGAATGATTGTTTGAATGTTTCTGTATAATGTATGGGGCTGGATGCCCAGTTTAACCTCACGATCCTCTCCATCTAGCTGGTAGAATGGGAGGGGACGTGACAGTATATAACACCTACCCAACATAGTTGGGCATTCAAGTTGGACCTTGTCCAATTCGCTTGTTATTTCTACAAGTCTTTGCACTATTGTTTTCGATAGAAGCAAGGGAAAGAATTTTTCCCTTATTAACATCTATGGGCCATATCATGGAAGATAGGAGTTCTAGAAAAAGATTTCGAAATTGGAATATTTTGCATAAGTAAATGTTATTTTGGCGGGGGACTTGAACCTAATATTAATCTCTAGAGAATTTTGGGGCTTTAGATCAAGGGTGGACAAGTTATATGATTTTTTCTTATATCACTTTTAATAGGTTGGATTGGTGGATGTCGACCCTTCTTCCTTTGGCACATAGAGGAACAATAGCTCTAGTATCGATATTATTTCAAAGAGGTTCGATAGGTTTTTATTGTCTTCATATTTAATCAACGAGTTTGATAGGATTAGAAGTTGGAATAGTCCCTAAAGATTCTCATATGACAATCCTATTGTTTTGGATTTTGATGTTAGAACTCCTAAATCAGTTGCTCCATTCAAATTCGGTCCAAGATGGATTGAGGAGGAAGAGTTCTAGGAGTTGGTCAAGTCTTCATGGTGAAAGCCATATCCCAAAGTTTAGATAACAACATGCGAGCAAATTGTTGCCTCACATAAGATCCTCAATGCTCAAATAGTCAAGTGGGTCGGGGAAAGATTAAAAAAGAGGGATGCCTCTCTGAAAGAGGTTGAGGATCTAAGCAAAAAATTTGTTGAGAATAGGAGTGGTATTTTTAATGCTTGAAAACTATTGAGATTAAAAGAACTAGAGGACAAGAAGGCAAGGTCATTGAGACAAAAGGATATGGATTGGTGGATCAAAAGTAGAGCTATTTGGTTGGAACTAGGAGATAAAAAGACCAAATACTTTCATCACTTTTAAAATTGTAGAAAGAGTCACAATACTATTTGGAGTATTAAATATTTTGCAGAGAATGTGGTAAGGAGATCATGTGGCTTGGGAGAGTTGGGGGCCTCCCACTTTGATTTTTTTTCCAGGAACTTGACAAGGAAAATATAGTTGAGGTTTTTAATGTGGTAACACAATTCCCAAGGTTGTATTTGGAGGAGGACAGTGAAAAACATTATGAGGAAGTCACTATAGCAGAACTTTTCAATATTCTCTCTTCTATTAACAAAGAAAAATCTTGGGGCCAGATGGGTGGATTCTTAAGTTGTTTCTAGCCTTTTTTTATTTGATGGGGAATGACCTCTTTAGATTAGTGGAGGAGATTAGGCTCAATGGAAAGGTTCTCGGTGTTATTAATGCTACAATAATTGCACTTATCCCAAAGATGGACTATTCAAAGATCTCTAATGCTTTCAAGCCTACTACATTATGTAATTATGTGTATAAGGTCATATCAAAGGTGTTAGCACTAAGGATAAAAAATGTACTCTCCCATTTTATTTCTCCTGAGTAGTTTGGTTTCTTATAGGGGCACCAGATTCATGAAATTGTGGGGTCAATGCAAGAAGGACTTCACTCCATTAAACTAAAGCATATCCATGCCTCTATCATTAAGCTTGGCTTACCTAAAGCTTATGACAGAGTGTCTTGGATTTATTTGAAACTACTCTTGATTCATATTGGAATGTCTCACTCTGTCATGGAGTTGGTAATGGGGTGTGTTCAAACTACCAATTATGAAATGCTCAGCAATGGCTCCACCTCTAGGTTTTTCAAGTCCACTAGGGACCTTAGACAAGGTTTCCCTCTATCTCCTTATCTTTTTCTACTAGTGCCAAAAGGGCTTAGTAGAATTATCTTTGAAGCAATAAGGTATAAATAAAGTAAAGGCATTAAAGTGGGGTCCTCTGAATCTCTAACTTATCTTATATTCATTGATGATGTACTAATATTTTTCTTTTGCACCAAATAAGAAGGAAGGAAATTCAAAAGGATTTTGGATCTTTATAGTTTGGCCACAGGTATGGAAGAGAGTATACATAATTCCACTATGTTATCTAAAGAGTTAGATGAGGAGACCACGTATTTTATGAAGATCCTTTCCCCTTTAGAAGCTTTGAATTTTAGGATGGTGTTAAGTATTTGAGCTTTCTTCTCAAGCCTAATGGCTATGTGCAATAGGATTGATACTAGATATTAGCTAATATGGAATGATAAAAAATTTGTGCAATACGTGGCTATCAAAAGGTGGAAAGTTGGTTCTTTTTAAATCTACTTTGTAAGCAATCCATGTTTATTGGTTTTTGATGGCCCATATTCTTGGCAGTTTTAGAAAAAAAACGCTTTAACTTTTTTGGGAGAGGAAAAAATGACAATCTTGGCCATCTTACTATCTGGAAGTCTATGTCTCTTCCCAAGGACAAAGGTGGTTGGGGGATTAAGAATCTTATTATATTTGGGAAATTATTGATAGCCAAATACTTATGGAATTTAATAGTGAAAGAAAGCTTCTAGAAAAGAATAATTATTAGCAAATACACTGGTTAGGGATCCTTTATTGACTGGATCAAGATGGAAATAAAGCCCTTGTTGCATGCTTCAAATCATTGGAAGGATTTGACTTTAGCCTTTCCTCTATTTGGGCCTTACTCGACTTGGAAGGTAGGTAATGCAACACAAGTATGAATAGGGGTAGATGTTATCAGGGGGTGTGGCCCAAATGCTTTGATACCTATTGAATTTATTACACATCTTTAAGAAATTGGCAGATGCACCTTAAATTTGGTTGAAGACCCTCGAAGCACTACTATTTGGAACCAAGGATGGAAATCTAATCAAGCTTTAGGGTTGGATTAGGATCTTGCTTAGCCTCGGGATATTTGGTTAGAGGAAATGAAAAGAGGACATATCAAACTTAGAGAGAAAAAATATGCATTAGTGTTTCCCGATAACAAAGTAGGGGGTTCCTACACAACAAAAGTGGGATACTTAACTGCCATTGAAGAGGTTAATCAAGATTCTAAGTGGTGGTGGGTTAAATATTGGAAGGTCAAAGAACCCCTTAAGTCCATTCTATTCATGTGGCTTTCCATAAAAAAGAAAGTTCTAACTTAGGAGAGATTGCTAAAAAGGAACATAGTTGGTCCTAGAATTTTTTTGTTGTGGATGCATGACTCTGAGAATTGCTTTGATATATTTCCAGAGTGTCCTTTCTCTTCTCAGATTTGGAAGGATTTTGAGGTAACAAGCCTTCCATTGAGAACTGCATAAAGAATTAGTTTACCAGACTTGAGCTCAAAATCCTAAGGTCCTTTCCATTCCTTGTGCTTTGGGGGTGTGGATAGCTAGGAATGTTGTTATCTTCAAAGGTAAATCCATCCCTTATTTCCAAGTTTTGATGCAAGTTTTAGGGATCCTTTGCTTCTTTCTCTTCTAAAAAGCCTCAAGTCCCTATACAAATCAACAATCTTCAAATAAATGAAGCTCAAGTCCTGAAGCTTCTTTGATGGTTCCTATTAGGGAGCTAATTCTATTTGTGGGTTGGAGGAGGTCTATCTACATGTCCAACTCTCATTTTTATGATTTCAAAGCTAACATTGGAAAGTGGTTCCAATAATCTGGCAAAGCTCATTGCTTTAAAAAATTATTGAAGGTTGCCTTGGACTTGAGTTTATTACATCTTCAGGTCTATGGGGGCTCTACCCTAGTTATCTCTTGGATGAATGACAAAGTAAATCTACATAATATCAATCTTCTTTCATTGGTAGTGAGTTTAAAGAAGTCAAGGCCCATTCTGTGGGAATCTAATTTTCTCATATTTATAGGAAACTCAATGTCAAAGCTAATGCTCTCTTTAAGGCTGGATTTTCAGTACATGAGGGATAGGTATTCATTGAAGAGCATATGGAGGATTAGGTTATTGTGACTATTCAAGAATCCTTGTATTAGCTATAGATATTCTGATAAGGATCAAGTGGAATTTGTTTCTACAAGATATGTCGCCTTGCTAGTCTAGTCTAGATTATAATGATGTGGAGACTTTGGTTGCTCTTTTTTGCTTTGGTCTCAAAGGAATACTAGAGATTAGATTTTTGGACATGTAACTAAACTAATCTTCACAGTGGATTTGTAAGGCTATATTTTAACAATTTTTTAAGACTTAATATAGAGATCTTTTGGTTTGATACCAGTGCCCTTGTGCACCTCAAGTATGTATTTTACATTCTCATTGTAATATAACATAAGTTTTTTTCTTATATATATATATAGAGAGAGAGAGGGAGAGAGAGAGGGAGATGGAAAAACCTATGGGTAAGAAAGTAAAACCAAATGTTGGAAGGGAAAAACATGTGCCAATACCATCAATTGATTTTGAAAACTATGAAAATTCCTCACATGTATAATGAACCTTCCACATATCTCAATCTAACACTTTAATCGATGAATTGTAACCTTCTTGTTACAATATTTTATACAACAACAACTTTTAGAGTGTGAAAATGAATTCTCTATCCAATGGCATCATTTTCACACTTTTGCTTTCATATTATATTTTTTATTTAATTTATCTTAAACCTTAAAATTATAAAAAAAAATATGTGAAATTTCATACATCTTTCCTCTTCAAAATGGTATTTTTAGTTTTTCAATTTATATAAATATTTGGAAAAGAGTTGATAGAAACACACGTGTATAAAATGTGAATCAGTTATTAATGGATCAACTTCAAAAATAAAAATAAAAATATATTCTCTTATACTCACCTAGTGGATTTGTCAACTTTTGGAATTGTTAATAGATTTGTGTGTTCAAGGAATAGATCATGTCAAGTTATTGTAAGTTGCAAAAAGAATCTATAGATGCATTCAAAAGAAACACTTGAAACTATAACATGCTAGGCTTGAATCAATGGACTTGACTTGGGATGAATGATAATGTGATTTGAAAGTTCTCCCTTTTTTTTCAGGGTGTGGTGGGAAATGTCCAAACATGATATTTTATTCTATTACGTTGTAATACATATATATTAGAATGCACTTCTACATATTCGTCTTACAAGCTAGTTAGACTATGCCATATGTAAGCGGTATTGGATTTCTTCTCGTCGCTTTTGTTCAAAGCAATTTTAAAATTCTTGTCGGGCTCACAGGAGCTGCTTCTGAAATTCTGATGAATGTTAAGATTCCGATGGGGTTGCATGAAACTCTCAGTTTGAGGTAGATTGATCCTGATTTTAAAACGGGTGAAATGACATAATGTCAACAACCGAAAATTGATAGTCTCAGGGTAGTATTGCATCCATTTATCTATGAAAAAAGAATTATGTTGAATTCTATAAGAGCCAAAGATCTTACAATGTTCGAAGCTGTGAAGTATAATGACAAGAAAAAATCATGGAAAATTCATAAGTTGCAATCCATGAGCCTTGAAATGCAAGATTCCTAACAAAAATCTAATAATGGTCGCGAAATTGCAGTTTCTGGTAGGAAATGGGGAACTTGGAAAATCTAGGAAGGTTTTTGTGAATGAATTGTGGAGGTTCTAATTTCAAGGTTTCTTAAATCCATGATTGTTTCTATTGGTATCGTGAAAGTGAGTTAGAGAATTTAGATCACAACTAAGCTAGGGACTTGGTTATAAAAATATATTTCTATGTCTGTCTTCTCTTACTATTTCATAAGGTAATTTATGGATGATGCAATTGGTAGAGTTAGCCAATTCATAACACATCCATCAATGGTTAAGAAGGGATAACTTTAGGTTATGAACTATCTTGGGTGAAAGGATATGACGAATAAGAATATGAATAATAAGTATTTATATATATGATGATGATGATAGTTTTTAACATCCAGTGAGACTAAATTTGGTCTATCAGACCTTAGAGAAAAGACAATACATAAATGATTTGATTTTTTTAAAATTTTTATTCCTATGCTCAATAAGTTTAAAGATGAGCAACCCTAGCTCACCATAGTTTTGAGGAGTTAGAAGGTTAGAGAGGTCAGCGTTGGAGCAAAGATTATGGAACTGAGATCTAATGTGGGTGTAGGCAGGGCAATCTAAGAGAAATTTATTTTCATCTTCAATGCTCATAGACTCACAAATATGGCAAATGCTTTCGGCCCATGACATTTTAGGGGTTATCCAGTGCCCAGTTTCACTATGAAGCTCATAAGAGTTTGTTCTAATCTTGGCAATAATTTTTTTTCTTTGAGCTTGTTAACATAGAAAGATAGTTTTGATCCTCAAGATTAGGGCTAATGATCTCTTTATAATAACGTTATTTTATTTTAACCTTTCAATATTCCTTGCACCACATTTTTTCTTTGAACACAAAAGTAAACTATTTTTAATGTTATCGATATTTTGCAAAGTGGCAGTTTCATCAATCCCCCAATATTTTAACCAAGTCATGGCATCTTTAAGACACCTATTGGCACGGGGTTAGAGTGCAGGAAGTGCGGAACCCCAAGCAATGAAAGGGTCATCGATGAAGGAAAAGGACCATTCGTGAAGGATAAGGAGCCGACAAAAGCAGACCTTTTGGTCCAAGTTAGTCAGCGATAGATCATTAGGACCATTTGTAACGGCCAAGTGCGCCTATAAATAGATATAGGATTGTAAGATTTAAACATAGCGAAGAGAAGATAATTGAATAGAGGCATAGTGCGAGAGGAAGATATAAGGAGAAGAACCTTTTGTGCGATTGTAAGCCTAAGGGCAGTTTTCTGAGTATGAAATATGAGATGATATCTTCGCATCTGTTGTGTTTATGTCTTTTGGATCGATCTATGGAGCATTTATTTGGGTTTGGTTCTGTATAATCTTCGTATTTTCTGTTTATTGCAATATGATATTTTCTTGAGATCGCATTAGATATGTTCACATATATGTTATGTATTGCGGATTCCTCAAACATGCTTCGTTGATTTGTTTAATTCGTTAAGTATGAGATGATAATGCAATTAAGGATTACTAGGGTGATAATGTGATGTTTTAATGTGAATGCAATATTTGGTTTTTTCGATTGAGAGTGGAACAACGCATGTCTTCTCCCAATTGTGGAAACTTGGTTCCTACAGCCCCCCTTAGACATCTCGGGTGAGACCTCACTCGCTCTGCGGGTGTTGATGGAAAGGGTAAAACCTTTTTGGGCCGATGCTTAAGGTTGTTTGGTCGATGTTTGTTGGCAGCAGTGCGAAGTGAACCCCTGTCAACAGAACTGTGTCAACAAATGGTTTCATTTCTAGGACCCTTGAAGAAGAAAAGAAGAGGACATGTTGTGGCATCCAACGAAACTGGAGATTCAAGACTAGTTCGACAAGAAAATGCGAGAGTTCGCAGAAGAAGAAAATCGGAATCCTGGGAGGACGACAAGAAAATGGTTGCAGAAGTACATTTACTCTGATATCCATGAAGTATTCTTCTGCGAATTTCCAATCTTGCTGCACGAAAGGTTGGCACAACTGACTTTCCAGAATAAAATTTTCCAAGGTGGCGAACCTGATCATTGGACCCCAAAATTGATCCAACAGTTAAAAAGGGTAAACAATAAGGCGTCAAGAGCTGTCGAGGTATGAGTAGATAGTATTGTGGAAGGATACATCACTGAATTCAATGTCGACACAATTAAGTCATACAACGACGTGGAAAGGAAGTTTTTCAAAGGACCCAGAGGAAGGTTTTTCCTGTCGATGAAATTGTGGATTAAAATGCTCATTTGTGAAAAAGGCATACTAAAGATGAATTCTGACGAGTAAAGCTCGGGTGTGCGGAGGCTGTGGGTATCGCGTGAATGCGGGTCTGATAGAATGATGCGGGGTAGATGGACATGAGCGACGATGAAATTCTAAGGGAAGCTGAGGAAGGTTGTCGTACCCTGCAAAGTGGGGTGAGGTTTTGGCGGCCAGAGAAGAAGAGGAGGACTGATATTGAGAGAGAGTCTCCTAAAGTGACCGAAATAGAGAACTGCGAAATGGGACCACAAGGGACTAAGCGACCTTACTGTGATGAAGAAATAAACCAGGATACTGCTGAAGCCGAAGAGGGACAGACCCAAAGCTACAACGTTCCCACAACTCTACACACTGCGCCAAACTTTGTAGGAAGAAATACAAGTTCTTCACAGGGTTGTCCTGCGTGTCAGAATAGCAGTAAGAGTAGTGGGACTGTAAATACCAACAAGATACCAAGGATGGTGGGAGACGATGTGAAGATGCCTATCTTTCAGGGTAACGGGCCCGAGAACTGAGAAATACTAGTTTTTATGCGAAGCAGTATGGTTAGTGAAGCAAGTCCAAGATGACGATATCAAGAAGGGACAACTAGCAATGACCTTCAGGGGCAGGGCGCTGGATTGGTTTATGAAATTTATATAGGTACCTACAGGGAATCCTAAGAAAAAATTGCCGCAAATCAGGCTAGGATTGATCGATGAGTTTCGGAAATCGAAATCAGAGTCGCTATATATCACAGAACTGAAAGAGATCAAGCAATTCCCTAATGAATCAGTATGGGAGTTTAACCAAAGGTATAAAACTCTGATGGAGAAAATACATTTTGGAATGAGCGACATACTGCATAAGGAATGGTTCATCGTAGGATTAGTACCGCAGATTCATATGCCTCTGATGCAGCAGAAGATTGCATCCCAGGCAGAGGCACTGGAAATCGCGATGAAACTGGAGGCTTCGCTAGTTGGAGAAACAGGGTTAGGTATGAACCAGATCCAAGCACAGTTAGCGAACCTAACGATCTAATTACAAGACATCAAGAAGGGAAAAGAAGTTCGTGAGGAAATATGGTGCAATCGATGTAAATCAAAAGGACATCATAAGGATCAATGCATGGAATTCCACGAATACTTACATTCGGGCGCACCAAATCCACTTAGTCAGGGGTAAATGCGATGGTGTCAAATTTTTCAGATGAGGGGACATCGATCAGAAGAATGTGTATACTTACAGAAAATGGTGTCAAATCCAGCCAACCTTTTCAACAACTTTTGACTATTATTCGGTCATGAAGAGAAGGATTGTAGAGCGTATGACTTACTCCAAGAAAGGACCGTAGATACGTTTTTTTATGAAGGGAGAGGAGAAACCCCCTGTACAACAACAACAACTGCACTGCAATCAACCACTACCATGGTATAACTATCCATTGCTCCACTATAGTCAACCACAACCATTGTACAACCAACCACCACCGCAGTATGGCCAACAACAGTATTAGCCACCGCAATATAGCCAAAAACCATACGATCAACCACGACGAGGTTTAAGAGGAGGATTATGCGGAGGTCGAGGTGGAGGCGTTGGTCGTGGAGGAGCTTTTGGACAATGTCGAGGGCTAGTTATATGCTATAATTGTGGTCAGGACATACATTATCAAAGGTATTGTCCAAACCCAAATCCACAGTGTACTTATTGCAGTGCATTGGACCACAGTGTTGAGGAATGTCCACATTTGATTGCGAAATGGAAAACAAAAAATCCACCCCAACCTCAACCGAATCCGAATCAAAATCAAAATATACCTTTGAATGTACATAAGATCTCAGTGGAGAAAAGAAGTCGACTGGTGAATGTCACAGTAGTGACCAGAGGGGGGGCTGCGACAGGGGAAGACATGCCATTGATTTGACCTACAGAAAGGAAACAAGTTCGATTTGAGTAGAAGCAAAAAGGGAGCCATTTTTAGAAGCACAAGATACAATGAGAAGGACTAAGCTACCACCTATTGGCCAGAAAGAACCTGTCTACGAGATGCCACAGATATTCGATACGATGAACTCACAGAGGCCACCAGGAAGGAACAACACTTTGAGGGATTTCCTAGAAAGTTGTTTGACACTAGCGAAAGATCAGGATGCGCTAGCAGAGATAGTCATCCTATTACACCGACGGGTGGATGGACGACAGGATCAGACAGTAAATCAACTACACAGAAAGAAGACATGGAGCGAAATGAGGATGATTGCGTAGATTGGTGCATTTGATGTCGACTCTATCATTCTGGACTTGGGATCAGATGTGAATATATTGACTAAACAGATATGGGATACAATGGGGAAACCACTGCTGGCATGGTCCCCTATACAGATTCGACTGGAAAATCAGAGCAAGGTCACACCCATTGGTCGATTATGTCACCTCCCAGTCGAAATAGAAGGATTAAAGACGTACACAAACTTCGACGTTATAGAGATTGTTGATAACACGAGCCCCTATCCGGTGTTGTTAGGGATAGACTTGGCAATGGAGAATCAAGATGTGATCAACTTTAAGAAGAGAATAATGTCATTTGAAAACGTGACATAAAGGTTGTTTCCCCACTTGATCCATCAGAAGGGCATAGGTATGTCGAGTTAATGCGGGACGAATTCACAGAAGGATGGGACAACATCTATAACATCTTAAACGATTACATCAATCCCACCGTCGATGGATAATTGGGATGGAGAAGTGTTAGTTAGGCATCGTTGGATTCTGATGAGGCGCTAGAAAATTGGTAGAATCGATAACATGAAGTATCATTCAGGAGGTGTGCATGAATCACTCAGTCATTAAGATGGGTAGCAACAAAAATATGCGAACTGCCAACATACGAAGGATTGCCTAATCTGACTGTATTTATCGTCGAATTTGAAGAAAAAGTATCAGAACCACAGAGATTGCTAGCATTGGAGGAAGCACTAAAGGCTACAACAACAAGGTGGTGGAAAGCGCACAAATCGACGATAACAAACTAGCCACTATGTCGAAAACTACTGGAAGTCAGATTCGACGAAACTGAAGGATACCGTGGAAGAAAATACAATGGAAGAGGTGACCCAAGGGATCACCTGGAAGAGTGTCAAAGCAAATGGGGAATGGGACTAAAACAAGAATGGGTCCATGCATTCATCCATACATTGGATGAGGTACTGCGAAGTTGGTAAATCGCGACAGAACAGTTACATGGGAAGAGTTAACTATTAGATTTAGCCAAGCTTTCAACTTCTCAGACGAGAACCCATTCATCTGTAGTGCACTACAACAAATTCATGAGAAGGTACTTGAATCAGTCCTGACGGAAAAAAAAAAAATGGGATTACAGTGGACTGCGACATCATAAATTTTGATGGAGTGCTACAACGTGACAGGAGAGCCTGATGAAGAGGATGATCCGTGAGCTATTTATGTACCAGAGTCGGAAGGAAGCTGGGATATCGAAGCAACAAATATTCCCTTTGAAAAATTTCAACAACCATTGCGAATCAAGAAGGTTAATATTGGGTCGGAGGAAAACCCCAAGTTTGCAAGTATTGGAGATTATTAGGATGATTCGACCATTCCAAAGATTACTGATCTGCTATATGAGTTTCAAGATTTGTTCCTAATGAAATTTTCGGAAATGAAAGGCATTTCTGGGGACCTAGGCGAAATGAAGATTCCATTGAAATCTGATGCGAAGCCTGTAAAGCAGTGACCCTATAGATTGAATCCCAGGTATAAGGAGCAAGTGAAAGTCGAAATAGAGTGAATGTTGGAAGCAAGAATCATAGAGCTTGTGGAGGAATCCGAATGGATCATCCCGATGGTTTTCCAAGATAAGAAGACCGACGAAATCAGGATTTGTGTCGATCTAAGGAAACTGAATGCTGCATGTCTTCGCGGTCCATTCCCTACACCATTCACTGACGAAGTACTAGAAGGTGTCGGAGGTCAGGAGATATATTCATTTACAGATGGATTCTCAGGGTACCACCAAATAAATATCGCAAAGGAGGATTGACATAAGACAACTTTCGTAACAAAATGGGGTTGTTTTCAATACACAATAATATCGTTCGATCTTAAAAATGCCCCGACGATCTTTTCAAGATTAGTTGTTTCCGCATTCAAAGACTTCATCAATAAATTCCTCGCAGTATATATGTACGACTGGATCGTATATGGACTGGTTAAGGACCATGTTGCGAATCTAAGGCTGATGCTGGAGAGATGTCGACAACATCAAATTTTGTTGAACTTGAAGAAGTGCATCCTTTGCGCTCCATTTGGGATTCTTTTAGGACACATTGTATGCAGGGAAGGGATGCTGGTTGACCCAATGAATATTGCAATCATCATCGACTTGCCACCACCAGCGACAGTGAAGCAACTAAGGGCGACGTTGGGACATATTGGGTATTACATAAATTTTATCAGAGGATATGCAGCGATCACAACACCAATGGAAAAACTATTAAAAAAGGATGCTAAGTTCGAGTGGAATGACGAGTGCTAGAAGAGCCTCGATATACTGAAAGCAAAGATGGTTGCAACACCAATACTAGTGTTTCCCGATTGGACAAAAGAATTCCATGTCCATGTCGACACATCATCAGTTGCATTGGGGGTGATACTAGCTCAGCTGGGAGAAGGATCAATTGATCACCCAATCGCATTCGGAAGTAGGAAGTTTTTGATCGCAGAAAAGAACTATACGACGACGAAAAGGGAAGGTCTAGCAATGGTATATGCCTTACAAAAATTTCGACATTATCTGTTAGGAGGACATTTCAAAAATTTTACTGATCATTCGACACTAAAATACCTAGTGAATAAGCCTGTGTTGGGGGGGAAAATATGTCGATGGCTATTACTTTTCCAGGAATTTGATTTTGAGATAATTGTGAATCCTGGGCGACTAAATGCAGGACCCGATCATCTATCACGAATAGAATCAGGAGAAGAAACAAGGAATATCGACGAAGGATTGCTCGATGCATAGTTATTCAGTATTAGGATGGTCGATGACCATTATGAGAAAATTGTTCAATTCTTGGCGACAGGGAAGGCACCCGAGGAATTTAATACCAACCAAAAGAAGCAAATAGTTGTCAGAGCTGTAGATTTCCAACTAATCGCAGGACAACTATACAAAATGGGATTGGACGAAATACTTCGGTGATATGTCCTTCCGCATGAACAGGAAATAATATTAGCGGAAGCTCACGATGGGATTGCAGGAGGACATTATGGACGACGTGCCACTGCTAGAAAGATACTTAGATCTAGAATATGGTGGCCGACAGTGCATGGATATGCTGCAGATTACACAAAGAGCTGCGATGTATGCCAAAGAACAGGGAAACCATCGTGAAGGGATGAAATGTCGCTAGTACCTCAATTAACATTACAAGGTTTCAACAAATGGGCAGTTGACTTCGTAGGACCTATCAACCCACCAGGAAAAATAATAGGGTCATGATATATAATCACTGCGACGGATTATTTGATGCGATGGGATGAAGTTGCACCAATAAAGGACTGTATGGCTGCGACAACAACAATATTTGTCTTTGATAATGTGGTCACCAGGTTTGGGTGCCCAAAGATACTCATGAGTGACCAAGGTACTCCATCAATCAAATGATCAGAGAAATGACAGTGGAATTTCAGATACAACATAGGAAGAGTACTCCATATCACCCGCAAGCAAATGACGCAGTTGAAGCATTCAACAAAATATTGGAGCATGCACTCACAAAGGTGTGTAACAAAAACCGCGATGACTGGGATTTGAAGATTCCAACGATACTGTGGGCCTATAGAATGACTTGTAAGCAATTGACAGGCCAGACTCCATTCAAGCTAGTTTACGGACAGGAAGCAGTGATGCCAATGGAGTATATTGTCTTGAGTCTACGCATCGCAGCAACAATAGGAATGAACAATGATGGCGCAATTGGTACAGATTGAAGAAGACCGATTTATCGAAGGATTCCATCAGCAGGTAGAAAATGATCGACAGAAGGATTGGAACGATCGCCATGTCAAGGCAAAGCACTTCCAGCGCGGATATATGGTCCTATTGTATGACAATAAGTTTGTGAAGCACCTAGGTAAGCTGCAGATGCATTGGTTGGGTCCCTATATCATAAATTTTATTACTGAAGGAGGTGCGGTGCATTTACAAAAGCTATATAAGATATTGTTGACAAGTCTAGTGAATGGAAGTTGGTTGAAGCCTTATCGCCATAGCGACTGAAACAGAGATCACGGAAATGAAAAAAAAAATGATGATGATTAAAGGTTGGAAATCTGTCGACAACATTGGGTCTATCGACAAAACACTACCAAAGTAAATAATAAGCGTGGAGGTTTGGCGCTTGTCGATGGATGGCATGACGCAAAGGGGTCAAATCCAAGCATAAATGCAGCAGTTAAGCCGCGGTGGACAACGACGTAAGTGAGTAACGGTACATTTAATGGCTAACGCATGTGGAGGATTCGGTAAATTGACGCAGGATTTGGTAATAATTGTTCAAAATCGGCAAGATGGATAGGACGCGGGAAATTGAAACTATAAATGCAGGGAAAGGGGATAGTTTTACTCAGTGTGCATTAAGCGGGTTAGTCAAGAAGTTACAGAATAGAGTCGAATATGAAGCGGATGGTGCATTTCATTTCTAGCACAAGTACCGAAGAACAACCACAGCCAACGCCGATCATGCATGAGCAACCAGAGATCGTATTAGGAAATTCGTTCAGAAAGAAGAGAAGCGCCAGTCGGCCCGCAGATACCAGCCGAAAGCTGAAGAGAGAGACCCGCAGTTCATCATGAATGATAGCAAGAGAAGCAGGCACATCAGGCATTGCTGAAAGGACATCGCAAAGAGGACACCTTGGCCCAATAGTAGTGGACATACTGGGGTATGTGCCACCACACAAGGAAGGGACACCAACAATTCGGATGGGAAAGAATGCAAAGTATGCAATCAAGATGTTGACGATACCAAAAGGAGTTCCTAGCATCGGGAATATTGTGGAAAACCTGCAAAAGATACAATACAACGACCATGACCTCATGGCATACCCTGAATGCACAAAATAAACCTACATCAAGATCCTGCATGAAGGAGGCCCGATCACGCAAGAACCAACAAAATGGGCGTTGGGATTGGAGCAATCAGGACTACTGGGCATCACCCACATGCCGCACTTTGGGAGAGCGGTGTAGGAAAATGCGTGTGTAAAACAATTGCTAGCTTGTTTTCATGGTAGGTATTTATGGCTGCATGAAAAAATCTCAGTCATAGTCGACTTGATTTCAAAAATCACTGGACTACCCAAGGCTGGGGAAGATCCTTCTCAATTCTTTCAGGGGAAGGATAACGACAAAAAGCTTGTTGTGAGGATGAAAACGAAGTATGGAGTGGAGAAAAACTCCAGAGGATACCTAATTAACACTATTAAGGAACGAGCCGTTAGGGTTGCAGCGAAGATATTGGTAGTCAAGTTAGTGTGGAATAATAGACCGAAAGAATGCACGTCTAGCATCATTTCATCTGCGGAACAACGCGCAGCAGGAGTGGAAATGAACTGGTCGCTCTTTTTGCTAAATGAATTGATGGAGGATGTCGTCGCAACACAGGAAAAAGGGAATCCATTTATGTATCCATGGCTCTTGCTGCTGATCGCACTAGTAGCATGGAGGGAATCGTCACATTACCAAGGAATGGAAATAGAAGAGGCCAAGATACGTCAAGGAGCGCGATACCATCACTTGTGGGCGATAAATGACAAAGAATGCCAAATACATAACGTTATTCAATTCTATCTTTTCCTAGATATTATTCAAATAGATGCACAAGCGGTACCACGGATAATCGAACAAGCAACAAAGAAGTACTGGTAGATTGCAAGGCTATCCGTAGAGTCTCAAACAATATACATTCAGGCACAGGAAGATCCACAGAGGTAGTGGTTTCCGACACAATACAAACTCAGCGAGGTGGAACTAGATGCCATCATTGAAGGGTGGCCAAAGGAATGGAAAATTCCAACAACGGAGGAGCAACTGTCGGATCCAGATAAGGGGCAGTCGGCAACTGGACCAAATCCACCAGATGAAGAGAAGGACTCAGAAAGTGGACAAGAGGATACAAGAGAAGGTGACCCTGTGGAAGAACAGTCACATACATTAAGTCATGATGGGGACTCATCGGTAACCCCCACAGATTCAAAATTAGACGTACAACGAGAAGAGACAAGAATGAAGCACGAGATGGACAGGGGCGAATGGAGCTCAAGCGCTGGCCTTACTAATGAGCAAATTAACAAACTCATGGAGAAAATAACAACAGTAGTGGAAGTAAACCGGGGGAAATTCACTCAACATGCGACTACGTTTTTCCATCAGGTATCACAGTTATTACAAACGTTAACGAATGTAGTGACTGAGACAAAGCTTCCACATTTAGAAGTGCGACCAAGTGTTTCAATACACAGAGTTGAGATGGAAATTGGTGCAAGGTCGAACATAGTCCGTACCCAATGTTATCACTATAGGTGATGAGGACCTGGATGACACACTGCGACAACATGACCTAATAATTGTAGATTTCAACATACTACCAATGGTAATGTTGCATAGAACACATCATGTAGCAAGTGAAGAAATTCTCAAACGAGAAGCAACAGTGCATGATTGAATAGTTGAGTATAAACGATAGGTGCAGAGCACTGAGGCAGAGATTCAACACCTCCAAGGGGGGAAAGAAATAAGCATGAAGGACATAGCGAAGGCCATTGAAGACAGAAGGAGATTGGAGCATGCCATCTCCATCGCATGCGAAGAAGCACCATAATTTGACAAGGACAAAGAAGTAGAGGCAAAAGAAATCAGGTTAGGAGTGGTCATTGCGGACCTGCGAAAATAAAATGAAGATTTACAAGCCAACACAGTGCCCAGAACATCGCCAGAACAAATTGAAGAAAGAAATAAAGCGATTGAAGAAGCTGTGACAAATATCGCAGCACTGGAGAAATTGGTATAGACAATAGCAGAAGATGTCACACAATTTTGGGGAAGTTTGATATAGGACAAACAGTTGCAGCAGTTTAATGTGTGGCTCGGAGAAGAAGAAGTGCAACTGGAGTCATTAAGGGGATCGCTTCAGGCAATGCCGCTACTTGTGAGGCTTTCAAAAGCAACTGAACTGAAGGAGCTACAACATCGGGTAAAAAAAGATTGCACAAGACAACAAAGAAGAACTGCACAGTTAGATGAATTGCAGACGAAATCCGATCGATTGGCAGTTAAAGCAATGGATGGAATGCACAAGATCAAAGAAGACTTGGAGAAAGCACAGTAGATGAATGGTGAGCATCCAACAAACCAGGAAGTAGCAGACTGTGCGACTCTGAAGGCATCAACAAAAGAATTCGTTGATCAAATCACAACAGCTTACGACAAGTTCAAGAAGCAAGTGAATGCACCAACAGTGTCCAACTGAGGTGGCTTGAGGGCGAGCCACAAGTTTGTATTGGGGGCCTATTGGCATGGGGTTAGAGTGCAGGAAGTGCGGAACCCTAAGTGACAAAAGGGTCATCGACGAAGGAAAAGGACCATTCGCAAAGGATAAGGAGTGTCCGACGAAAGCGAAAGTTTTTGTCCAAGTTAGTTAGTGATAGGTCATTAGGACCATTTGTAACGGCCAAGTGCGCCTATAAATAGAGATAGGATTGTAAGCTTTAAACATAGCGAAGAGAAGATAGTTGAATAGAGGCATAGTGCGAGAGGAAGATCTAAGGAGAAGAACCTTTTGTGTGATTGTAATCCTAAGGAAGTTTCATGAGTATGAAATATGAGATGATATCTTTGCATCTGTTGTGTTTCTATCTTTTGGATCGATCTATGGATCATTTATCTGGGTTTGGTTCTGTATAATCTGTGTATTTTTTGTTTATTACAATATGATGTTTTCTTGAGATCACATTAGATATGTTCGCAGATATGTTATGTATCGCAGATTCCTCAAACATTCTTTGTTGCTTTGTTTAATTCATTAAGTATGAGATGATATTGTAATTGAGGATTACGAGGGTGATAATGTGATGTTTTAATGCGAATGCAGTCTCTAGTTTTGTCAATTGAGAGTGGAATAATGCATGTCTTATCCCAACTGTGGAAAATTGGTTCCTGGATCCCCCCTTAGACATCTAGTGTGATACCTCACTCGCTCTGCGGGCATTGCTGGAAAGGGTAAAACCTTTATGGGTTGATGCTTAAGGGTGTCTGGTTGATGTTTGTTGGCAATAGTGTGAAGTGAACCCCTATCGACAGAACTGTGTCAACACCACCCCCGCTTGAGGCGTAGGTGGTTTTGGCTGGAGTTAAGAGCAATTGTAGGAAGCCAATGGTTTCCTATATCATTTAATTTGTACTTGTACATTAAATATATAATCATAGACATGCTTTCAATGGGGGAGAACCCCACTTCTAAGACGAGAATATGATAGGGCGTATTGCTCTTAATTTTAAGATTATAGGTAATAAAATTTTTATCACACAACTTGTAGTTGTCCCTAAAAATTATCCCATCCGGGATGGTAGAGGAGATGGACAACTAAAGAGGTGACCCAAGAGATGCCACGGTTCCCAATGCAAGTTGGGAGTCACGTCAACTGAGGCACTCTTCACTTTAGATCAAGATGAATCAAGACCTAGGGGGAGACCCTATAACCAATCAAAGATGATTGGACCAAAGAAAAGGTTTCTAGGGAAATGTGAAAGATGAGTTACGGAAACCAATGCAAGGCTAGGTGGACCTAGAAGTTTAAGTGTGGTTGAAAGAGGCTTAAGGGATGACTAGTGTTTCAACCAATAAATGATTTAGGCCACATAACAATATCAAAATACAAGATCTAGTACCATGAAATACACAAGTGGGAACCACTTCCTTGGGATAGGGAAATGGTTCAAATGGGACCCACAAGGTGAAGTTAGGGGTGCAAATGGTACCAAGGGGTATGCAAGAGGTAGATCTATGGATCTAAGATGAAATTAGAGATAGCCACACATGGTATCTAACACTTGACACAACTCCCAAGGAGTGCGAATTGACCAAAGTGGACTAGTGCCTTGAAATGGATGGGAAAATGGAGTCAAAAGGATATCAAATTGTAGATCGGGACACCTAGGATGCAAATCAATTGGGCTACTTAAGATGTGATGGTTGGATCTTACTAGATCTAATGCTTCACTATGTGACCCAAGTGGACAACAATCCCAAAAATGAAGAATGATACCCCCAAGGCAGAACTTCACAAAGTGAGACACAAGATGTAGGTTTCAAGGTATGCTTGTTCCAAATCCAATGGGATCTCAACCACCCATGTCCTACAGGTGGGAAAACTCAAACCCCCAAGAAGTGCGACTTTTCCCAAGGAGGGATAAAAGCATGGAAAAGTGTGTCAAATCAAGTCCAAAGGCCACCGAAGTCTAGATCCAAGTAGTTTAGGCCAATATCAATGTGGATCTTGAAAATCAAAGGCATCCAATGGCTAGATCTCCATAGATTTGAGATTGAAAATGCATCACCAAATTGACCCAAGTTGGGCACAACCCTCAAAATGAGGAATGGGGCCCACAAGGTGAAAATCAATGAAGTGAAGCACTAGGGGTGGGTTATAAAATTAGAGGATCATGAATCAAGTGGGATCTCACCTACCCATGTACTAGATCTAGCTTACCTCAACCACCCAAGGAGGGCGACTTTACCCAAGGAAGGTTAAATGCCTTGAAAAGTGTGTCAAATGTAGCCCAATCCACACCAAACTATAGATCTGAATTGCCGTGGATACTATAGAGGTGGGTTTTCAATATCTTTTCAAAAGCCAAGCTAGATCCAAGTAGATCTAAGAAAAACAAAAATGAGGGTTTTGATTTTAATGTAATTTTTGACCAATAAGATGGATAGCAAGCGAAATCAATACGTACCTTGTAGATCTTACCTCAAAAGCTTGCGGCCTCTTAGCATATGGAGAATTCTTTCCCTAGTTACAATTCCAAGCTTGATCCAAGTGTCTTCAACCAAAAACTTCCAAGCCCTAGGAGGAAATATGTCCCATGAAAACCTGTAAATCAAACTACATCAAGTTAGATTTGATCCACAAATCCATAAGATCTAAGCATGCCATATCAAGAAAGTAATCAATGGACAAAGCACAATTGAAAAAAAATCCCTCTCTATGAAGACGTCTTGCCCATGAGGGATGTGAGCAACCCCTACAATCTTCCCACAAAGCAAATCGTTGATCTAACTTGAAGTAATTCGGCCTCCCTCTCTTGATGTCGATTTCACTTGAAAAGCAAACAATGTCTAGAAACAAAGGATCCAAGAACATATGCAAGAGCAACCCAATCAAAGCTAAGAAGTAGATCTCCAAAATATTATTTTCATTCCAAGTTTTCCAGAGCCCAAAGGTGAGCTATACAATAGGGGGTCTCCTCCTTATATAGGATAATAAAGACCAAAACCCTAGATCTCAAAACCACTTTACAAAACATAAAGATGAGTGGTTGAGATTAAAAGATCTCATAACATAATAAATGGCTAAGATGAGCCTAACAATATAACACATAGATCACTCAATAGTAAGGTGACGTCATAGCTAGAATAGACTCATGGAGGGTGACGTCATCCTCTAAAGGGGGCACAAATATATGGGCCCACCCCAAATGACTAGGACATGCCTCTTAAAGCACATGGTGGGGCTAGGAAGCATCAATCCTTGCTAGCTCATCCCCATGGCACAACAAAATAATATAATATGTCCAAAATAAATACAAATGATCAAAACTGTCCTCAAAATCTATGAGAGACATGCAGTAAAAGGCCTCTTGTGGCCTCTGTGGACCCCCCCAAATGATGAAAAATGGATGGAAGATAGGGGGTTCACCCTAGAAGACCTTTGTGAAAACCAAGTGCCAAAAACTTGCCTCAATTTCCCAAATCGAATTCCTCAGTGACCCTTTTATCCCATTTCTGGACCGCCTCGGTAACTGTGAAAGTGCTAAAAATGCCTCCTAGGGAACTTGCGCTGTCAAACTGAGCCCACCAGGATCTCCATAAGGGGGGGTAAATGGTAATATCAAGTGGTTGGACCACCCCCTCCTCATACAACGACCTAGGTGAACTGGCCTCTCATGGCCCCTGCTGCTCAGGCTGGGAAATCAGCCCCAAATCTGGTCAACAAGTGGAAAACTACATCTATCACTTTTAGAAGTGCCCGGAATTGAAAGGTGAGTGTCTCATTGGATCTAGAAGACCCAAATCTACTAATAATGTGTACTCATACACAATAGGTTTCCCTGATGGGCTAGCTGTAGGGTCCACCATATGTGGACAGTGCATAATCTGATGATCTGAAGTAATAATAAAACCTACTAAACTGCATCAATCACCATCTAAATCATATGTCCATCATATAGTATCATCATCAAGAGTATGTGGGTCCATCTATCATCATCAATAAGCATGCATGGCCCACATCAACACGGATCCCAAGAAATGACCATAGTCAAACTGGGCTTGACTAAGTCCATATACAACCAAGGAAAAATCATATCAATAGACTAAGACATGTTCCTCTAATCATACTCACAGCTTAACTTAAAGTATAACATCATTTAGTGGCATTAATCATATTTGCATGTTCCGTTGTTATTTTGTATTCACTTGCATAATAGCTTAAATGACAAACTCACCCATTGAACATGGTCTAACTGCTAGCTAAGGATGAAGGCTAGGAACAAGGTTGGGCAAAGGGGGTGACTTGTATAAGCTCAACTAAAAGATACTTTGGACTGGGAGAAAGGGGAAGCTACAAACTCTGTGCCGGACAAAATAAACATAGGGAATGGTTGTGCTTCACAAATGGGTAAGTTGTTTAGAGAGTGCTTATTCAACTTAGGCATCATGTCTACTTTTATAAAAGATGATCCAGTTTCATTAGGATCCATTGATTTCATTTCATGGCCTTTTCGGCCTACATAACCCTTCGGATCTTAGGTGTGCTGATAAGCACAACTAATTCCAGCTTGCATCAAGGGCATGTTTATACATACATAAGGTCAGCAATTGTTTAGATATAAAATTTAAGAACCATTTCTTTTTGGAACTTTCTTATACTCTTCGAGGAGTGTTTTTAGCAGTTCATCTCTCTTGCCCTTTTTAGTTTCCATGGGAGAATTTACATAAGTTTCCATAAGTAGTACATGAGATTTCAGTTTTAGCCAACAACATCTCAAGTGACTAGGGGGAGTTCGAGCTAGTGCTAAACATTGGGACAACCGACTGGAATGATTTAGGCCTACAATCCAACTTACCAAAGGCAAGTTCTGTCACCAACTCAGAGCCGAGACACTAAACAAACAGGGATGCGGTCCAAACACAGAGGTAGTAAAAAGGGAAGTCCTCAATATCAGAAAGCCAAGTAAGACAAGTCAAGGGTTAAGGCCAAATAAGGAAAGTCGTGGATGGATGGAGTCGAGTGAAAATGGAGCCTAAGCTAGAAGACAACTGGTGTCAAGAAAGACCATATCTATGCAAGGTAGTAAACCAGTGATTTTTTTCAAACAACCTAAATGTGCAAGTAAAATGTCCATTTTAATTTATTATCAAGATAGTCCATTTTATAGAGTTTGCCACATCATGAATTATATACCAAGCCAATGGTGTGAACATGACTAAAACAACAAGATAATAATCCACATTCAATGATCAGGAATCCAAAGGTCATACAACATCATCATAAGAATAATCATCATATATCATCTAAAACACTACTGTAATACATCCCTAGGCACTGAACTGAAACTGTATGGAATAAAGGGTCACATCGGTCATCATATCTGAACTCTCAAGGCTCAGCCTTGACACAAGGTATAACATAAGTCTGAATAATACACTGCTCTGATCATGAGTGATCTAAAAATATAAAGTCATCATAGCCAAGCTCTGAAAAATCTAAGCTCTGGAATGTGCAGATATCTGCTAAGCAAGAATAGTAGCCCTGCTACTATGGTGTGATACCAAAACTGCTTATGGATTTGCTCAATTCTTCTCCAAGATTCTCTAGAAATGCTACATCCCCAAGCTTCACATCCATATAAGATAATGGGAGTGACGATCATTTTAAAGAGGAATTTTTTTCTATCCAAGATCTCAAGGTTTGTCGATTTACAATTGTTTTCAAGATCAAAGTAGGCTTTCCACCCTTTTTTAATCCTCTTCTTGATGCTATAGTTCCAATTGAACTTGCGATGGAATTCAATTCCTAGATATTTATAAGAATATAGTTCCTTCAAGTTTATGTTATCATATACAAAATTGTCATATGTACCCTTATTGGATTTGATAATCATGATTTTTGTTTTTTCGACGTTAACGATCATGCACATATTAGAGCATAAATCCTTGAGAATTCTTAATTGCTTGTCAAGATCATAGGGGCACCATGCATAAGAACTATATCATCAACATACAAAATAAGCATGATGACTATTCCTGCTAAATTCATGCCAGCACAACCTGCTTCTTCTAAACAACCTTCTATCTTATCAATGTAAATTTTGAAAAGTGTAGAGGAGAGGGGGCACCCTTGCTTAACTCCAATGTTACATTTAATATCCTATGACAACCCGTCAGTGTTTTTGAAATTGGAAATGGGGTTCTCATATTGTTAGAAAAACAGGATTGCAGAGCAATAACAATAAACAGAAATGCAAATATAATCACACAAACACATTGCAAGAGAGACACCAATATATCATGGTTCACCCAAGATGGGCTACGTCTGTTAACACCCAAAAAGTGCTCACTAGCTCATTTCCTTATTCACATGATCCATTTGTCCACTTTTCCACCATTTGAGCCTCTAAAGCCATCAAAAGGTCACCAAAAGACCATAATACACCCCCTTTTCCCCTCAAAATGCATAAAAAACCCTCAAAAAGGGTCCAGAATTCCCAAAAATATTAAAAGGGAATAAAAATATTCAAAATATTCAAAAAAGGAAAAATGAGAGAAAAATGTACCTAAACCATGTTGGTCAATACCATTGGTTTCCTCAAAACCATAATGGTATTCCCCACCACCAAAAACTATAAAAAGGTGGTAGGGGCTCCTTACTTTCTAGGGGCTCCTTACTTTCCATCCATCCATCATCCTATCCTCACGCTGTCAAAATCTCTCCTGAGGCTTTTGGCCATTTTCATCATCTTGGAGAAGAGACCATTGGAGCTTGGAGCTACTCACCCTTGGAGTTGCTCAACATCATATCCTCACCATTTGAGGTATCTTAATACAAAAAATCTATTCTTTTATTTCTTGTTCTTTCCATGAATCGCTTTTAAATTTATTTGTTATATGCACATATTAGTTTAGATTTATATTTCATTCATAATCGTTTTTGCTTTCTATATTGAAACTGCTATCACATTGTTGATAGGTGCCCATTGTACAAAGCTTGGTTGCAAAACCAAGCCAATAATGTCCACACTGAAATTGCCAGTCCTTATTATTATACCATCCAGCAAAGTGAAGAGATACAACCTGCAGCACATTCGTTGCACTTCCTCTTCACACACTCTCACAGTCTCTCTTTACCGATCTTAGAGATCTTTACAATGCATAAAACCTAATACATTTCTTTCCCTAGACGTATTACAATGTCTTTCTTTTATAGGGGAAATACAATGGGAAAATACCACGGGATACCCAAAACCATGGGCCCGAAATCTGTTGGCGAAACAACCCAAAAAATTTTCTCCGGGGCATTGCCCCTGAACCCCAAGGTCAGGGAACGAGTGTACAGTCCTTTGGGGTACACAGCTGAGACAATATCATCTATGATACTGGAATATCTGGCTCCACAACCAACAATCTCCCACTTGGATACTGATCACAACAACTCCACCATTGTTGTACTTGCTGGACCTTGGTCTTGGAAAATTTCTCATCTTCACCTTCACGCTAGAAGGCCAAGTGAAACCAAGCAGGAACTCAGTTTCTCTCTGGTCACTACCTTTGTAAACATGTCTGCAGGATTCTAGCTAGTATGTATCTTTTCCAGCTTCAACAGTTCATCTTCCTAAACAGAGCGTATGAAATGGTACTTGACCTGTATATGTTTAGTCTTGGAATGGAATGATGAGTTCTTTGCAAGATGAATGGCACTCTGGATGTCACTATACAACCTGCTACCCTTCTGCTTCTTACCCAATTCCTCCATAAACCTCTGCAACCAAATCATCTCTTTACTAGCCTCTGTAATAGCAATATACTCTGCTTCTGTTGTTGAAAGTGCGGAAACCTTTTGCAATCTCGAAATCCAACTTACTGTTGTTCCACCTACAGTAAAAACATACCCCGTGGTGCTCCTCCTGCTATCCTTATCACCTGCCATATCTGCATCAACATATCCCTGTAGAACAGTGTCTGAACCTCCAAAACATAATGCATGAGTGGTAGTACCTCTCATACACCTGAGAATCCACTGTACCGCCTTCCAATGTTCTTTACTTGGATTGTTCATATATCTGCTCACAACTCCCATTGCTTGTGCAATATCTGGTCTTGTGCACACCATGGCATACATCAAGCTTCCAATTGTTGATTGATAGGGAATCTTGGACATGTAATCTATCTCTTCACGTGTCTTGGGACACATTTCCTTACTTAGTTTGAAATGGCTGGCCAAAGGTGTACTAACTAGTTTTGCATTCTGCATTCTGAACCTCTCCAACACCTTTTGTATGTACTCACCCTGAGACAATGTCAATTTGCAAATTTTCCTGTCTCTTGTTATTCTCATACTAAGGATTTTCTTTGCAACACCCAAATCCTTAATCGCAAATGAATTTGCTAACTTCCTTTTGAGCACATTTATTTCCTACATGTTAGACCCTGAAACAAGCATGCCATCCACATACAATAACAAGATAATATAAATTCCATTGTCTGGCCTCCTGAAATAAACACAGTGGTCAAAATGACATCTACTATAACCTTGTTCTGTCATAAACCTGTCAAATTTTAAATACCACTGCCTTGGAGCTTGCTTCAAGCCATACAAGCTCTTTCTCAACCTGCACACCAAATTCTCCTTCCCTTTGACCTCATACCCTTGTGGCTGTTGCATACATATCTATTCCTCCAAATCCCCATGGAGAAAGGTTGTTTTTACATCTAATTGTTCAAGATGCAAATCTTCTATCGCCACTAGCCTTAAAATAGTCCTAATTGAAGTCATCTTAACAATAGGAGAAAATATTTCATCAAAATTTATACCTTTCTTTTGTGCAAACCCCTTTACATCAAGTCTAGCCTTGTACCGCTTCTTACCTCCTTCTTCTTCCTTCAACCTATAAATCCATTTGTTTTGCAATGCTCTTTTACTAGTAGGCAACTGAACCAAATCCCAAGTCTAGTTTCTTACCAATAAGTCCATCTCTTCATTCATGCTTTTCTCCCACTTCTTTCTAGTTTCCACCTACATTGCTTCTTCATAACAGTCTGGTTCACCAACATCAGTTATCAATGAATAATGCATTGAAGGAGAGTATCGTTCAGGGAGTCTACTTAACCTGGCAAATCTTCTTACACTTGCAGGAGTTTCAGGTACTTGCTGTTGTTCTTGATTTTCTGGCACCTTTGGAACTTCATTTTCTTCAATTTCATCAAGTATTATGTACTCTATGTTTTCCTTTTCCTTTTCCTTTCCCTACAACTGATCTTTATACATGACCTTTTCATTGAATATCACACTCTACTCCTAATGATTTTGTTATTTTCATAATCCCATAAACGATAACCAAAATCATCAACCCCATATCCAATAAAGGTACATTTCTTGGATTTAGCTTCAAGCTTTGTTCTATTTTATTTATCAATATGGACAAATGCTTCACAACCAAACGTTCTCAGAAATGAGTAGTTTACCTTTTTACCTGTCCATGCCTCCTCTGGAATACCACCATCCAAAGCACTTGAAGGCCCTATGTTTATTAAATAAACAACAGTATTTACAACATCTGCCCAAAACTATAAGGGCAACCCTACATGCAATCTCATACACCTTGCACGCTCCATGATCATTCTATTCATCCTTTTTGGCACACCATTTTCTTGTGGTGTTCCTGGGACTGTCTTCTCTCTATGAATCCCATGGTATGAACAGTAACTATCAAACTCTTTGCCACAATACTCACCTCCATTATCAGCTCTGAGACACTTCAACCTTTTTCCTGTCTCATTCTCAACCAAATCTCTCCACTTCTTAAAAGTAGAAAACACATCAGATTTATGTCTAATGCAATAAACCCAAGTTTTTCTAATTGCATCATCAATAAATGTAGCATAATAATGAGAGACACCAAGAGATTGTACTTGAGCCGGTCCCCATATATATGTATGCACAATCTCTAACTTTTCATTCTTCTTATGTTTCCCAACCCTGAGAAATATGACTCTCTTCTGTTTTCCATAAACACAGTTCTCACAGAATTCCAAACTTACCTACTTCAAATCTGGAAGCAACTTCCTTGAGTGGAGAATCTGCATCCCCTTCTCACTCATGTGGCCAAGCCTATGATGCCACAATGCTGTATCTGTTCCTGTGGAAGCTAAAGAGATAAAATGGTCAGTATTATGAGGACATAAATACAACGTACCTACCCTGTCTCATTTTGCTATCACCATTGATCCTTTAGTGATCTTCCACCACGTTTCTCTAAACGTAGATAGACAACCGCCATCTCCCAACTTCCCTGTTGAGATCATATTTCTTTTCATAGCAGGAATATGCCTAACATCTTTCAGTAGCCATTTAGTTCCATTCTTAAATTTTATCCATACCTTACCCATTCCAACAATTTTACATGGCTCATCATCACCCAATAAAACATGTCCAAAATTGTCGGGAACATAATCGTGAAAATATTTCCTATGGGATGTAGCATGACATGAAGCCCCTGAATCTACTACCCAATAATCACTAGTATTATCTAATGCAAGAATCAAAGCATCTTGTAACACATCACCTGCTACATTTGCTTCCTGGGTAGTTTCCTGCTGTCCATCTCCTTTCTTCTTTAGAGATCTGTAGTCTTTCTTCAGATGTCCTTTCTTTGCACAGTTCCAACACTCTATTTTTCCCAGTCTAGACTTGGATCTGCCTGTTTTAGACTTGCCACGATTACCTTGGCTCTTTCCTCTCTCCTTTTGTCTTCCCCTACTCTCCATGGTCAACGCATTACCTGATGTCTCACCTGTGCTTTTTCTTCGCATTTCCTCGTTAAGAATAACACCAATAACATCATCAAATTTTAAGGTGTTTGAACCAAAGACAAAGTTACTTACAGCCATGACCAAGTTATTCCAACTTTCTGGAAATGAACACACGATTAGAAGAGCCCTAACCTCATCATCAAACTTCACACTTACAGAACTTACTTGATTTGCAACCGTATTAAATTCATTTAAATGATCAGTAACCGATCCACCTTTAGACATCTTCATATTAAATAAACGCTTCGTTAGAAATACCTTGTTGGAGGCCAATGGTTTTTCATACAGCTTACCTAGTGCACTCATCAAACCCTCCGTTGTCATTTCTTTTGAGATATTGAAAGCCACCGACGAAACTAGGGACAGCCGTATTGTTCCCAATGCCTTTCTGTCAAGAACCTCCCATTCTTCGTCCTTCATAGTCGCCGGCTGCTTTGCTCTTCCTCCCAATGGTAGGAAAAGATCCTTCTGGTACAGATAGTCCTCCATTTGCATCTTCCATAACCGGAAGTTTTGGCCATTAAACTTCTCGACCTTAAACTTTCCTTCTTCTGCCATTGCTCCCACTCAAACCAAAAACCCTAGTTTCCTGTGGGTTTATCTTCCAAATAGACCTTCGGCTCTGATACCAATTGTTAGAAAAACAGGATCGCAGAGCAATAACAATAAATAGAAATGCAAATATAATCACACAAACACATTACAAGAGAGACACCAATATATCGTGGTTCACCCAATATGGGCTACATCCACACTGAAATTGCCAGTCCTTATTATTATACCATCCAACAAAGTAAAGGTATACAACCTGCAACACAGCCGCTGCACTTCCTCTTCACACTCTCTCTTTACCGATCTTAGAGATATTTACAATGCATAAAACCTAATACATTTCTTGCCCTAGCCGTATTACAATGTCTTTCTTTTATAGGGGAAATACAATGGGAAAATACCACGGGATACCCAAAACCATGGGCCCGAAATATGTTGGCGAAACAACCCAAAACATTTTTTCAGTGGCGTTGCCCCCGAACCCCAAGGTTGGGGAACGAGTGTACAGTCCTCTGGGGGACATGGCTGAGACAATATCATCTATGAGACTAGAAGATCTGGCTCCACAAAAACCACATATAACCTTATAGTCGCAACCTTCAGCTCGACATGAACCTTTAACTCTTCCAATCTATTCCATAGGTTCTTTCTAGGCATTGTTTCAAAATATTTTCTAAAGTCCACAGAACAACGAAAAATATTGGATTTATTATTACGAAATTCTTTTGCAATGATCCTAAGCATAACGAGGTGGTTTGTGGTTGAGTGATTCCCTCTGAATCCTACCTGGCCTTTAGCCCACTTTCCTTTGTTTTCAAGCCATATGCTAATATTCTTTTCCAGAATAATACTGTATAGCTTGGCTAAAAGAGGGCTAATCATGATGGTTCGATAATTAGAGGGGTTATCTTTATCTCCACTTTTAAAAATAGGAACTATAAGGCTTCGAGTACAAGGCTTAGGGAGCCATGATTTACTGCTAGATTAAAGAGATTGTGAATTTATGGGATGAGGAGGGCTGCCCTGATTTTTAGGATTTTAGTGTGGTACCCTTCAATGTCTTTATATTTTCCATTAGCTAGGTGCTTAATCCCAAAGTCTATGCCTACCAAAGAAGAGACTTGTTCAGTTGTGAGGAGGGATTGAATTTTATCCATGACATCTGAGGATTCGTAAAGCTTTTTAAGATATGATTTCCAGTCCTCCAAAGAGATCTTATTATTTTCTTTAGTTTTACAAATTAGAAATTGCCTCCAAAATTTCTTAGGATCCGTCTTAGATAAATGTAAAATCTTTTCCTATTTTATTTATATAGTGGGTCTTTTTTCTTTTAATTAGCACTTTGTACTTCTTTATATTGTCTACTTTCAAGGACTCATCAGTAGCTTCCCTAATTTCTCTACGCGCATACTTACTTTCGTTATCATACCAAGGGTTGTTTTTTTCATTCTCCTTTTTACTAGAAATTTCGAGAGAGAACTTGTTGATGGCAAAAGAGAGGGAAGTAGTAAAATTATGATAGATGTCTTCTATGTTTTACTTATTACAAAGAGAAATCAAATTCTTCATTAAATTGTTTAAAAATCCACACACACACACACACATATATAACAAAGCTTAAAATAGTAATATTGGAAAATGTCGCATTCAAACAATCTATTAATCTTTGAATATACTTTTTGGGGTGTTGATTATAATTTTCAGTGGATCATCACTAGGAAACTTTGATAATTATTGTATTTGTTCATCACTAGGAAACTTTGATAATTATTGTATTTGTTCATTGATAGAATCATTGTCTATTTGGAATGTTACATGTTAATATGCCAATAGTATTAAGGTCTAACTTAACATGTCAATAGTATTAAGGTATAACTAGAATGAAGTTAAATTGAATTTAACACTTTTATAAAGGTTTATGATTGCATTGATTGTGCATGCTCAAAAAGTAGCAAGAAAAAACTCCATCATTGTATCTTGCTAAACATATTACGAACATATACATTTACTAATATTATAAGCTCAATTCTATTTAACATGGGTTATTCACTTGGTTGTTGATATATTGCATACATATAGCACACGGGCCTTATGTGGGTATTCATTTGGTTGATTCCAACACACATTCAATGATATTAAACATATCTACATTTAAGATATAATAAGCTCACTCACATTTAGTGTGGCCTTATATGGGTCTACCCACCATTGTCAATGGACGAGGTGAGGTTTAGATGCATGCTCCATTCAATCAGAGCCAAATAGTGGGAGATTTTTTGTTTGATTGGACATATTTAATGTACCTCACATACCTTGTAACTTTTATTAAATATTTTTGGATAAATGTATTTAGTGCTTAATGTTTTTTTCTTGTTTTTGCATAGAATCTCATTTGGGGAAGAAGAATGGTCATTTTATATGCTAAACACAAGTATACAACTTGGCTTCACACCAATAGAGAAAAAAACAAACTTCACACCAATAGAGACACAAAAACAAGTGCTTTGAAGGACACTCACAAAGAACCAGAGATTTAATTGATTGATGAAAATTTAATTAATTGATACCAATTTCTGTTTGCAAAATTTGTGTTTATAAGTGATCTAAGTAAAAAATAATGAAAACCAAGCTTGAGATATCCTACATAATCTATGTCACATTGAAACTCATTGACCATACAAGAGAGGGAGATGGGTGCAATGCCCTTCGAATGAAATATCAAAATTCCCATGGTAAAGGAGAGGTGAGTGTTATGGCTTTCAATGAATTATCAACAATTAATGGGTTGGAGAGGAAAATATTATATAAACAATAATAAACAACTTAGAAAAGGGGTCGATAAATAAGGTGAACAAAGTATTATGTTAATAAGGCCAATAGTCTAATGTAGTATATCAAAAACTTTGTGTTCACACCAAAGACATCAGGCATGGAGGTTGATACCTTGGCCCTAAAGCATAGCAGAGAGCTTATGTTCTCAACTCCAACATAGAAGCTTACGAAAATAAAGCTTGAAACATCTAAAAGAAAGGAGATAATCCAATTATTAGAGTTCGGCCAATTTCTTTGTCAATTATTTAAAAATGTTTGTTCCTATTTTCTCAAATCCCGGTAAATTAACCATGAAATCAGAATTGGGACAACCTTCCCTATTGTGTGTTTGTTGAAAGATTTTATTTGATGAATACTGCATTTGTGGTGATGAGCATGCACCTACACAATATAGAAATCTTATATTCGTCCAAGGTGCGTTATTTGAACAATCTACATCTATGAAATACAATATTTGAGTGTTAGGACTCTATCAAAGTACTAATAAAAGAACAATAGTATGTGAGAATCAATGCAAGGCATTCACTTTATGATTGAAAATTTATTAGTAGGTGTGGAGATGAATACCTAATAAGCATGGAATTACCAAGGTTCACATTTCTAAGAGGCAAATGAAAACGTTTCTCCTATAATTGAGAAAACCTTACATAGAATGTTGAGAGTTGTTGGAAACTGTAACTTCCTCAAATTTGTTCACAAGACCTACAAACTCCTGCACATTAAAGCTATATTGCTTAGCTTGGAGCTAAGTGTCTTATAACCTTGAGACATCCCATGAGATACTTTGAATTCCATGACTCTAGTGGAATTAATAATAATTAGATTTACAAAGGGAAACAAACGATGGGGTTTGGATTGTTATCCTAATAAATACAATACTGAATGAACAATGGAACTATGGGTAGTAAAACTATGTCGAGCTCTGAAATAGAACAAATAATTACATGAACCAAATCAAGGCACTAATATATAACTTGAGGAACCATTTATAGAGGCAAATGAAGGTGTCCTAAGCCTAAGCATCGTCCTTCCTACATATCATGGGCTCACCGACACGACTTGATTTTTCGTCCTTTGATGGCCTATGCGGCACTACGCGGATCCCTGCAAAGGGTGAGACCAGCTTAACAAGGCATCCGATAGACTATGCCTTACCTGTGGATAACTCTTTAACACTCTACACTTATGACTTATGTTACTTGTATGTTCTTACTTAGCCAATTATATTGTTACACATTAACATTCCATACTTAGCCAAATTACGCAAGAGACACAAGAAGTAGAGTTTGGCACCACAACTGGGCATGCCGAGTTCAATATATAAAATATGCAAGATATACAAATTACAACAATACACGGGTGCCCGCAGGACAACCCACCCGACAAAGCACCCAACTCGATGTACTTCCAAAGGAAACCCCGAGAAAATTTCCCAAAACCGAATTCTTTCTTGCTGAGTCTTCCTTGTTGTTGTAGTCACAAGCCTCAACTTGCAAACTTGTCATCTTGCACGAACTCTTACCAAGCCATGCCCAAGACGTGCTCCAAATTTGTGTTAGGTGCACCCTTACAACTTGCACATGAAGTTATGTCTTTTCTTGGTTGCGTCTCGCTTGGTTGATTTCTCGCTTGGACTGATATTGTGCACTATCCATTAAGATTTGTTTTCACTATGCATCAACACTTGTTGTTTGTAGCAACACCTTACAAATTATTGTCAGTGAGTTTAGGCAGGCTAGATAGAGAAGAGCATATTTTTCTGTATATATAGGAGTAGAGTTCCCACGAGAGGTAGGTGCCAAGACAACACCCATAGCAACAAGTTTAAAATATGATGAACACTTATCATCCATGCGAGTCCAAGGTAAACGTCTCTATGCCAGTTATGTGAAATAGATTTCTTTTATTTGTAGTTTATGGCAAGTAAAAGTATCTATGCGACATCGTGTATCGATGCTAGGACTTCTCCATGTGATTTAAATCTGCCATATTGCTTGCATTGGTTGAAGAGTTTTGCAGATTCTTCTTCAGATTTAATAGGCCAGGACATCATAGGTTAAGAATGTAGACTCCCAATCTTGAACGTTGATTTCTCGCTTGGACTCCCAGTCTTGGATGATTGAATCTGCCTTAGTTGAACCCCTGTTAGGTGATACATAGGCGCACTTCATGTGAGAATGCGACCAATTCATGATTGCACTCCATTGAAGCTGACGTCCTATCCTTACCCAACACGCTAAGTCCTTCCGCTTCCATGGCATCCACCTTACTCGTGTTTCCCGCCGATGTGCGCCTGCTTTCCATTCTATGGGCATCGTTGGTGTGGGAGCACACCCCATCTCTTGACAATGTGCCCCATGATTATGGAGTAGTTCCTATCCCACGCTCTAGCCAACGCGCTTGACGTGCCATGCCCACTAAGTATGTTTTTATAGGTGTGTGTCTATGCATCCACTTACGTGCTTCACTTGTGCTCAAGCTAACCCGCGTCGCACTTCCTCGTTCGGTTAACCTTGACTTGGTGAATGAATCATTGAGGTAATATTGGTTTGGGTCAAAGAAATGGTATTTAGTGGCCAATAGTATTTGGTGTCCCATGGTATTTAGTGGCCAATGGTATTTGGTGGCCCATGGCATTGGCCCAAGGTATTGCATGTAATGAGGACTATAAAGGGCTTGGCATACTCCATTATAATGTGGCCTAGAGGTGAGCGGGTGGGCTCACTTGGCTTGGTTGGGAGGTTTTGGCCAAGGATAATGAAGCTTCATTGTTGTTGGTTTTTTCCCTGCATGGGGTTTCTAGGGTATATTGTTGTCTCTTAAGTTGTTTCTTGATTGTGGTTGTTGTCTCATTATTATGTATGTTCATTTAAATCCTAACAACTGATATCATGGCATGTGGTTGGTGATCCTTGAGGCTGGATTTTTGTACCCGATTTTTAATTAATATGTTGCGGGGTGCATGATCGGTGGTAACCAACATCCCAATAGTCTTTTGGTTCCTCGTTAGAATGTGATTTCCCCAAGTGCTTAGAAGCATGGAAAAAAAATCATTGTATCCCTCTTATGTGGAAAGAAGGGATGTGGCATCAAGTTGTGGAATGAACCATTGGGATAGGTACTAGGGTGGAAGGTGTACTTGTATCCTAGATTGATGCGGAATTAGAGAGGTTGAGTCTTCAATTGCAGGAGGAATATGATGTGGTTTAATCTTGGTTTTGGGACCAAGAATGATGAACCATGTAGATGAAGAGAATTCCTAGAGACATGGCGATTACAACAGTCGAGGACCCTTGTTATCTAGTAGATGGGTTCTTTTTATATGGACGTTAATAAAAAATTTGTATGAAGGTACAAAAGGAGGCATGGAAGATGATGAACATGGAAAAGTGAGAGGATGTAGCAATAGATGTTGATGGTAAAGTCACCATGAGACACATGAACAATTTTTTTTATTAAAATGGAGTTGGAAATTGTATTACACGTAAATGGGCATACGATTGTAAGACCTAGTTAGGCATACTTACCCTTGGTAACTCACTGGTAAATTCATGTAGACCTAGGTGATAACGGGGGCATGCGAGATTCCTTGTTAAAATTTTTGAGGGGGGTTGGTCATTACCCCAAGTCAAGTTTAAAGGGGGGATTGTTAGGTTAACCTTGAATTGGTGAATGAATCATTAAGCTAATCTTGGTTAGGGTCAAAGAAAATGGTATTTGGTGGCCAATAGTATTTGGTGTCCCATGGTGTTTAGTGGCCAATGGTATTTGGTGTCCGATGCTATTTGGTGGCCCAAGTTATTGCATGTAATGAAGACTATAAAGGGATTGGCATACTCCATTGTAATGTGGCTTGGAGGTAAGCAGGTGAGCTCACTTGGCTCTGTTGGCCGGTTTTGGCCAAGAATAATGAAGCTTCATTATTGTTGGTTTTTTCCCTGCATGGGTTTTCTAGGGTATATTGTTGTCTCTTAAATTGTTGCTTGATTATGGTTGTTATCTCATTATTATGTATGCTCATTTAAATCCTAATAACTAGTATCAAAACACGTGGTTAGTGATCCCGAGGCAAGATTTTTTGTACCTGTCTCTTTTAATTAATATGTTATGAGGTGCATGATCAATGGTACCCAACACCCCACTAGTTTTTTTGTTCCTGGTTAGAATGTGATTTCCTAGAGTGCTTAGAAGCATGGAAAAAAAACATTGTATCCCTCTTATGTGAAAAGAAGGGATGTGGTATCAAGTTGTGGAATGAACCATTGGGATAGGTACAAGGGTGGTAGGTGTACTTGTATCCTAGCTTGATGTGGAATTGAAGAGGTTGAGACTTCGATTGCAGGAGGAATGTGAGATGGTTTAATCTTGGTTTTGGGACCAAGATTGATGGACCATGTGTAGCTAGGGTTTTCACCCCAGCTTGTGCAAATGAGCACCTACTAAGGAGAAGGGCCTCCTTAGTAGTAGTTCAATAAACAATAAATTAAAGCAGTAAAATAGTATGAAATTTAACCTAGCATGAGCATTAACAGAAATAAAAAGACATAACAAGATGATAAATATTTTCTTTTGTATTAAATTTACCTCAAGTGTTGAGGTTGGTGGAGCTCTTGCAGTTGTCCATGAGGGCTGCTTCCGTGCTCCAATGGGTTCCTTCTCCTTCTCCAAGGTGTTTGAATAATGGGCCAAAGGGGGACTCAAATGGGAAAAGCTAGCTCAAATGGTAAGCTAGGGTTTCAAGAGTGATTTTGGCAGAGTGAGGATAGAGAAGATTGTGGATGTGAAATGGGGAGCCTCCATCACCTATTTATAGGTTTTTAGTGGTGGAGTGTTGACCCATGGTTTTGGGAACCATATGGTTTAGGTCAATTGTATAGGGTTTTTGCTTCTTTTTTCCCTCTTTTTCCTCTTTTTTATATTTTTTATGCACTTTTATTTGATTTTTTGGGAATTTAGGGCCCTTGTAGAGGGTTTTTGCTATTTTTGGAGGAAATTTAAATTATTTTTGGGGAAAAAAAGGGGTTTTTTTGGCCTTTTGGTGGCTTTTTAATGTTTTTTTAAGGTTTTGGAGGCAAATATGGTAGGAAATATGGACAAATGAGTCATGTAATGAGGGAGATGAGATGGTGAGCACTTTTTGGGTGTTAACAGATTGCCCCTTGATGTGTGAGGGCAGGAGCTCATCGTATGGCCGATAGACATCATAGGTCCTTTATGGTTTTCTTGGGATGTGGAGAGGAGAAGAAACGAACTAGAGCCCGGAACAATGGTCCCGAACAAACTGTAAAAACTGAAAATACATGACCTCAATAATGAATGAGGGATAATCTCAATATATGGACGAGGCGGGCATACCCATGATCGTATCAAGATATATAAAATAACAATGAGGCCCAAAAATGGGGACCTGAAAGATACATGGAGAACTACTGTGTACATCATAAGGGTCCAGAGGGGACACAAATATGGGACATACTGTCGGGCTGACCATGTCTGAGCTGAAGAACTGATACACTAGAATATCCATAGTGGTGCTGAGTATGGTACCAGAGGAACCGATGAACTGTAGGATCATAGGGACAGGGAGTCATACATCCTCAATGGTACACTGAACTGGAACTGAACTGGGTACTCAAGGAAGCATATAAGTGGATGGCTTCTGAATACAATCGCCAACGCAACCCAGATATCCATGGGAACATATAACTGGGTGTTCCAAGGTGACTCACCAATGTGCTAGAGTCGGGGGAAATCCGGGGTCTTTGACCAATAATTGAAGGGATATATACCATGCGCATTTCTCAATGATGCGATCAAGGTGTTGAAGTCGAGCATGTGAGAAACAACCATTCGGAGAGGCACTAATGAATCCTCTCAAAATGGTCCGTAAGCACTCACCATAGATGGTGATGAGTCCAAGGCATAGGGACCTCTGGGTCCATCCTCTGGAATAGATGGGTTGTCATCGACAGAGGGAGACCTGTAACTAGCAAGGCAATGATGTTTCCTTCATAGGAGCACGAGGTGGAGAACCGAAGTGTGAGAGTACTGATGGTAGGACTGACATACTGGGGATGGGTGGAATAACTAGGAAAATAGAGTGGGTGGACTCAAACTTCCTTTTTTCAGAGTATGATGGTGGGGATGATCGAGCAACATATGAAATTGATTGGTGGGAAGGGGATCATAGCTTGAATGGATCAGGGATGATGACTGGGATGAGTGATACTCAAGTTGGTGTAAGATGGCATGAGACTCTAAGGGTGGTATATCGCAGAATACTCTGAACAAATGTGACCTTATTGGGGGTGTTGCCGAGATGATTGATCATAGTGCTGAGAGGCATCGGTGGATACTTCTTCATGGTTTAAGGAACTAGAAGAAGTGTGTTCAAAATGGTACTGTCGTGTGGATTTAGACGAGCCTGAGACAATTCATGCTCGTGATTGCTTTCAATTTTAAGGAGTCTGGAAGCGATAAGAAGACTCTGAAATAATGGAATGGTACCGTCGTGTGGATTTGTACGAGCCGAGGATGGTGCATGTTCGTGGTTTCTTTCAATTTTAGAGAGTTTGAAAGCAATAAGAAGACTCTAGAGGGGTTCTTTTTCGTGTGTTAGTCTCCAAGGCCCGAAAAAAGCATAAAAGGATGCAATGAAGAACTCTTCTAGCCGGTGTGACTAGAGTATTCATTTTTTGTAATTAGTCTACCAGGTCCAGAAAATGGTTAAACTTATACCAGATAAATGCCCTTTCAGGTACTTTAACGAGCATGAAAGGAAGCAAGATTGCTCGACGATCTTTTCATTCTTTTAGGATTCAGAAAATAGCTTAACAAAAACTCCCTAAGTGCCTTTTTCGTAAAGGACTTGTCCGGCCTGAAAAAGGGATAAAATTATACCGACCAAAAGGAATGGCCAAGCAAGGAGAGAGTGTTCAATCAAGGGACATCGTTGAGAACCAAGAACGAGGGTGGGGGGGAACACTGATGGGCCTCCTTGCGGGATGATGAATGGTGGAAAAATAACGAAATAATTGCAGTATGAATGGAGTGAATGGCTCATGTAAAAATGTGTAACAATTCGATGGCAGCCGATGTGGCGCGTAAACTGAGGCAGCAAGGTGTCCAGACACAATGTTGAAATTGTTCTTGGTGATAGTGAGAAATGATCTCAAGCATCATCACGAGCTCGAAAAACTGAATCCGACGATATAAAAAGTGTCAAAAATGGATAACGGTCGAGGTGGCACGCAAACCGAGATGACTAGGGGCTGGTAAAAAATGCCCAAAAAATATGGGGGTGAGAGCGAGAAATGATCTCAAGCATCATCACGGGCTCGGAAAATTGAATCCAATGATATAAAAATCGTCAAAAACGAATGACAGCTGAGGTGGCGCGCAAACTGAGATGACTAGGGGCTGGTAAAAAATGCCCGAAAAATCTGGGGGTGAGAGCGAGAAATGATCTCAAGCATCATCACGGGCTTAGAAAACTGAATCTGATGGTATAAGGAAGGCTAAAAACTGAAAACGATCGATGTGGCATGCAAATCGAGATGGCGACATGCATGGAAAAAATTCCCCAAAAAAAGGGGTTCAGAGAAAACGAGAAACCGAGTCGACCATTCTGAAGGTATCGTCGTTCTGATTCCAGTGGTGGAAACGGTTTGGAAAACAAAAAGAAATCAAACTGTACAATACGGACCAGCGGCTCTGCCAGATTGTTAAGGATAAAAGTGTTTAAGATACAACCCATTACAGGGGTTGCGCAAGGGGTGGCCTTCTGAGTTAGTTAGAATATATGCCCCATGTCCAAGGTAGAATGCACTATGTATGTGAGTACGAAGCAGACGTAAGAAACCATGAACTGTGGTGGCATAATCAGGAATGAAGCGGCAAAGGAAATTAGATTTCCCCTGTAAGCTCTGTAGCTGCCGGAGCGTGCGTGGTGTGGGAAGGTCTAATATGGCTTGAACTTTGAGGGGGTATACAGCGATTCCTTTGTGGGAAACAATGAAACCTAACAACCAGCCTGCCAGAACGCAAAAGACACACTTGAGTGGGTTCAAGCGGATTTGATACTTGCGACAACGCAGAAAAAATTTTCGGAGGTCATTGAGGTGGTCGGATCGTTTCTTGGAACGTGCTGTGAGATTGTCAAGATAGACTTAATAGGATATGGACCAAGTCGTGAAAACAATAGGTCATGGCCCACTGGAAGGTGGCGCTAGCATTTTTAAGGCCGAAAGGAATGACATGATAGGAAAAGGTGCCCCACGGGGTGGTGAAGGCAGTCTTGTATTGATCTTCCTTGCGGATCTGAATCTGGTTGTATCCTAGGAAGCCGTCCATGAGGGATAGGAATTCATGCCCCGCACATGCATCGATGAGTTGGTTAATAAGTGGCATGGGGAAGTTGTCTTTGGGACATGCTCGGTTTAAATCATGGAAGTCAGTACATACTCAGATGGTGCCTTGTTTCTTGTTAACAGGGACGGGGTTAGAAACCCATGTGGTGTATGCAATAGGATAAATGAATCCTATTGTACGAAGTTTCTCAATCTCTGCTTTAACAGCGAGGAGCTTTGATGGATGAATGGGGTGTTGTTTCTGGAAAATGGGGGGTACATTTGGCCATGTGTCAATGTGGTGCTCTATGATAGCGGGGTCAATACCAGGCATTTCGGTATAGGACCAGAAAAAGACATTGCGGAACTCGTGGAAATTGTTTTTGTACTCTTCGATCTCGTACTTAGTGCATGAGGCTCCTAAAGTAATGAGTTCAGGAGCACTGGATGGGGCAGAGATATCAATGTGGATTGTGGGTGAAATATTGGCCATGTTACCTTCCTCGAAGGTATTGGGAGTGGGAATGGGCTCTTTAAACCATTCGACTTTGGTGGGGAGGAAATCTTTGGACTCAACCGAAAATTGGGTGGTTGTGGTGGGGGAAGACTCTTCCGGGAGGAAATAGGAACGATGGTGCATATCCTCCCAGGGTTAATCAGGTGCATTAAGAGCCTCGAGAATCTCCTCATCATTCTGGAAACTTTGGGTCATCAAATCGGTTGACGAGGGAGTGCTAGTAGAAGAGATCATATAAATGGTATTGACCTCTCCGGTTGGCGGGGATGCTGGGGGATGGATCTCTTCAATGGTGGGGGGAGCCGTCTCGAGGTCTAAGTTATTCATCTCATAGAGGGCCGCTCTGTAATCTGGGAGATCTGAACAGTGATGTGAGTAATGGCCGTAAATACCATATATTGCACAAGGGTGGTTGGTACGCAGTGATTTATCACGAGGCTTAGGGGTAGGGTCGAGTTGGACAACCGAAGTGTTGGGGTCGTCGTCAAGAATTTGCATGTGCTCTTGTAATGCAGGTAATTGTGGACATTGATGGGTAGCATGACCCAACTCATCACACAAAGAGAATTTGGGAGGAGCACGAAACACGGGGGGATTTTTAACTGTTTTGGGCGGGGGTAGAGCGGTGTATGGTTGTGGGCCTCTGCCCCTAGTGTCCTTGATAAGAGGGGTGGGACTGGTGGATGAGGAAGGAATGGTGACACCGGGAGGTGGTTGACTAGTAGTGGTGATGGGTTGCACCGGTTGTAGGATGACATTTGGTGTCGGAGGGGAAATGGGAGGCGTGAGATACCACACGGGTAATCCTAAAGTTAACACGGGGAGGCTGAGAGTAGCCATAATTGGGGCGCTTACTACTCCCGAAGGGGGGAATAGGAAGGGGATCGTATGGATGGGTGTAACACCAACATGACTAGGTACCAATGGTGGTGGGGGTAACAAGGGCAGTTGATGATTGGGTGTTTTTGTATTGTGGGAGAGGGTACATAAGTTAGATATTTCGGTTGTTGGTGATGGTGGTGGAATGATTGGAATGTGGAAGTCATCAGCGTATCTGAGTAGACTCCGGGTCCCATTGAGGAAACCAACGAGGTAGATGCTCCGCAAACAGGTTGTTCAACCATGGGGAGAACGTTTTCGGGTGCAGCGGGGGCATTGGGATCGTAATAGGTGAGTTGATCAATCTTGACCACGCGTCCTTCATGGGGGAACATCATAGTATGAAAAACGGATGAGGCAACCGCTCGCATGGCGTACATGTAACTACGGCCAAGTAAGAGGTTATAATCAAGTTGGGCATTGATGACCTCTATGTCAATAAGCACTGTTTTACCAGCCAACTGAACGGGGACATTAACTAAGAAACCTTGGGGTTGAGCCGAACGACCGTCGTAGGCTCGCAACGCAGTGGTGGACTGCTGGAGAGTAGGGGATCCCAACTTATGCCAAACGAATGTGGACATAACGCATGTAGAGGCACCCTCATCGATGATGCATCGATGGATGACAAGATTCTGAACGGATACAAAAACTTGGAATGCTAATGTGGAAGGCAGGCGTGGTTTGGATTGGTCCAAATCGAAGGCCATCATTCATGAATCAGTTGGGTCAATAGCACCAATGGATGATAGCAAAGTCTTGTGCTGTGTAGGATAGCTTTTTAAGACCTCTAACGTAGACATGGATATGGGGTACTGAGCTAAGTCATCTACAATGTTGTAATTAGACGCGGCGCGAGCATTGGGGTTATTGTTGATGCGGCGAAGTGGGAAGCGAGGGGCTTTTGGGGCGCCATCTAGTGGAGCCAGAGGTATTCGTAACGAGTTATCGGTGGGAAGAGTATTGGTGTTTTTGTCGACGGGAGGGACTTCAGGGGTGGAGCCGTATTGGTTCAAACGGGTTTGAAGGTTGATATCGGTGGATGACATCATTAACAAGTGATGGGTACCTGAGTCTAGCATGGGTTGATCAGGAGCTGCATAAGTGATTTGCTGTTGTGGAGGCACGTTTCCTTGAGGGGGATCTAACGGTTGAGTGTTCACCATGCCTTGGGTTGGTGAAGGGTTCTGTAACACCAAGGGTTGAGTCTGAGGTGGTGGGGGCTTAGGTGGTGCCTGAGGTGCCGTGTGCCCTTGGTGGTGGGCATCATCGTTCCAGATTTATCGGGCTTGCTCCAAATGTGGGCAAGCATGTGTGTAATGGCCATATACCCCGCAAATAGAAAAAGGTTGGTTCGTTCGCAAATTAGGGTTTTTGGCTTGTTTGGGCAGCCGATCGAGGTTTTGGTTGGCAGGTGCCGCGTTATTCTTGTTTGGGGGATTAGGTGGCTGGTCGCCTTGGTCTGGAGGGGGGTTGTTCTCGCGGTTACGTCCTTTTCCATGATTTTTCTGGCCTTGTTGGCGTTGGTTATTTTGGTTCTGTTGCGGATTTTATTGGGCATACACTTGCCCTTGGGCGACAGGTGGGTTCTAGGGTTGTGCAGGTGCGGGAGCAAGCTACGGTGGATAATAAGTGGGTGGAGGCGGTGCAGGTGCTGAACCTTGTGGGGGTTGTTGATATGTCTATGTGACAGGTTGTGGGTTTGTCGCAGGTGTTGCCTATGGCGGATAATAAGCAGGGGGGGCATGAGAGGATACAGGAGCTTGCGTGACCTGTGGGTGATAATATGGCTAAGGTGCGACCAGGGGGACGTAAACGGGGGATGCATGGCCGAAGCACTGAGGTGGACATGAGTTTCCGTGGGAATGGTGATTATGTGCCATGGGAGCATATGAATTGGTTTCTCTAGAGTGGGATGTAGCCCACGAAAGGTCGGGGCCATGGCTAGAGCGTGCTATGGAAAAGGGCTGGTTATGCGAGGTAATACGGCCAATGATGCCGTCTGCGGCATGGGATGCCCCTGGCGCATCATTTCGAGAGGAATCACCATGGGGGCGTCAGGTATACCGGTATATAGATAACCAGACTGGGTGTAAATAAGGTCAAATTGCTGGGCTTTGAGGATGGCCTCTTCCTCGGACTGGGGTCGCTCGGATGTCACATCCTTAGCGATGACGGGGAGGAGAGATTTTGGAACCAATCTAAGAAGATCCGATCATCTAACTTGATTTTGCACAGGCTTCGGCGTCGACACCACTCATGAATGTGGTTAGTGATGTGGGTGGCTGTATTCTATCTGCAAGATAGTAGGATCTCAACTCCCGCGTCATAGCGGACAGGTAACTGAAAGAACTGCAGGAAGGTCAAGGTGAGGGAAGTAAAGGTGGCATGGGTCCCATGGGGCTGCTCAATGTACCACTTGGATGCAGATCCAGTGAGGGTGCATTGTAATAAACGGAGTCTGACAGAGTCGTCAACTATGGAGTTAGAGGAACACCATAGATGGAAGGACATAATATGGTTCTGGGGGTCTTCACCTGCCTTGCCCTCAAACTTAGGGATGTCTGATGGGAGCTTGGTGGGCATGTGAGGCCATGCAGGGTCGTGTCTGATGTGATCATTGGTCAGTTTGTCTAGGTCAGGAAGGTTGAGACTAGTCATGAATGGAAAACTAGTAGAAGGATGTGACATACTGGTGGTCGTGGCCATGTTTGGGCCAATGCCCCTAAGTGTAGGGGCTGGGTTCAGGTTGGGGATGTTTCCCCCAGGTGGAGGAACGAAGGTGGTATGGGATGGTCCTGTGCCGCTAAGGGTAGTGTGAGTCATTGGTGGAGTTGGGTTGGGTATGCTAGCCACTGGAATTGGCACAATGATCAGAATGGTGGGTGTGGGCCCCATCGAGGGCATACCTAAAGTGGGTGTGGTAGCTGGGGTGGTGGTGGAAACTCCACCAATGGTCCCTACAAAGAAAGGGTTGGAAGTCATGCCAGCCATGGGGCTGGTTGGTGCAGTATAAGTGGGGTTCTTGGACTCTACCTCATAATCAGATGTAAAATAAGGGGCGTCAGGGTCGGGGGACAGAGCTCTATGTCGTCGACAAGTGGAGTCGAGTGATGAAGCCCTATGTCTATGATGGGTGATGTCAAGTGAACTGTGCTACGGGGGCTCGCCCCGGAGGCGCTGAGAGTGTCTCGAGGACTCAATGGTGACAGATGGTGTGAAGTATCTGGGGGTTGTGTTGAGTGATAAACAGCTCAAAAACCCTAATGCAGCCAAGTGTGCAGAAGGAGAGCGCAAAAAATACAGCACTCAGGCCAACAACCAGCTCAAAACTCTCACTGTAACAGCTGTGCTACAATAAGCGGAGCATCAACAACAATGGTCAGAATACCAACAAGTAGCAGGTTTCCTAAAAAATAAAAATAGTGGACTTGCTAGACCAAAGGGAGGTAAGGGAGCATGCAAACACCTAGCTAAATAGTATTCTGACTCAACCAGACATATTCTCTGCAAGGTGATGAAATCCAAGTCAGAAAATATGGATAGTAGAGCCAAGTGGCTAAAGATATTCCCCTACCGGGAGGGACATTGGGTAAGACAATCCTAGAAGAAAGGCAACTAAGATACCCCGTTCATGACACGTCCAGAAAAAGTGAATCTGCAGCTCTGGTCCTATCACCGTGTGGGCCTAAAAGGAATCACCACACACAGACCAACGAGTAGGTATCCTTTGGTTACTGAATGGATTGCGGTATTCCACTTAGGTCTCCAGAACCAATTTGGCTACTTCAACCCTCCTAAGGGAGAGGCCCTCTGATAAACTGGTTGTGACCGTGCGAAAAAATACTAGGGGATTTTGGTTCCCTAATGGACAACAACTATGTCTCAAGTGTAAGCGACCGAGGGGTGTTATTTGGATGCCTATCCCCCCCGTCCTACCTAACTACAATATTCTTATGTGCTCCCCAAGTGGGGTTAGAATGTTGGTTGTGTTAAGTAGTATTTTAAGGCTCACTTGAATTAGGTGACAGAGTGTGTGCGTGTGAGGTAATGAACCCAATCAAAAGTGCCACGGGGTGGACAACTTTCAACCAATAATAATAATGCAGAAATTAAACTTGTAATGCAAAATTTTCTTTTTTCAATTGAAATGCTTAAACTTAAAAATTTTTTTGTAAATGGAATAGAAAGCAAACTGCAGAAAAAGGCTATAGGTAAGTATGGTTGTAGACAGAACAAGTGGTTGTTCAGGTGCAGAAAATACTACAGCAAAGTTCTCAATTCAACAAAGGGTAAAAAATGCAGAAAACAAAGCGTGGGTCTGTGACTGAAATGCGCAGTCTGGAGCGCGGCTGTATGGGTGAAACATGCGATCAGGGTGCGGGTATGTGGCTGAAAGGCGTGGTTTGGGGCGCAGTTGTATGGGGAAAACCTGCGGGCGGATTGCGAGTTTGTGGCTACACAATGAGAATGATTCGAATGAACTTTGGCTAATTCGAATTCTCTTCACAATTATTGTATTGTATTTAGTTATTTAGAGTGCCAGCTTACAAATGATGTATGATTATATTGCTATTCTCCATTTTCTATGTTCATGAGTGATTATTGATTCTTCTTTCTTCTCTGCAATTCTTGAGTGAGATTAGTGAGATATGTTGTATCTGTGAGATCTCCCTATAGATTATCACATGTTATTAGAGCTAGCAGCAACTATTCGAATTGCAACAATAGCAGTTGCAACAATTCTTTGAGCATATGTCTTTCATTGAACACCAGAAGCCTCTAGGTTTCCATAGCAAATCCTAGTGCTATTTCCTTGAATTCACTGGAGCAATCCAGTGAGGTCTATCCAGGTGTGAAGGACCCAGTCACATGTGCTTTGTGTCCTAAGGCAATGTTCAATTCGAATTGTAGCATATCTCGATTTCATAATTCTCATTTGTTTTGCAGGACTACCCTCTCTTCAACTCAAGTTGAATTCATTCAACTACTTCGAATGGAAGGAAAAGATGGACATATTCTTAAAGTCTAAGATCCTTTCTAGAGTGGTGAATGGCTCTGCAGTTGAGCCCACTGGTGCAGTAGAGAAATCCAAGTACTTAGACAAGCTTGATGAAGCAGTAGGATTGTTGCTACTTAGCATTTCTGAAGACCTACACTTTCATTTCATCGATTTGAAGAATCCAAAGGAGGTTTGGGACAAGCTCGAATCTCTTTCTGTCCAGAAGGATGACTTGAAGGGTCATAATATAGAAAATGAGCTCATATCCATGATCCCAAGCAGTTTCGAAACTATCACTGAGTTTCTCAACAAATTCAAGAACTTGATTTCACAATTGAAGAGGTATGGGATTGATAAGGAAGACAAACAACTCATCCTTTCCATACTGTCGAAGCTAGGCCTTGATTATTCAGTGTTTTTTTTTACCTTCTAGTCAGCAAAGTTGTCCATTCCAAAATGGAAGTTCCCTTCGCTTGAAGACTTCATCCAATCCCACACACTTGAGGAGGAGAAGCTAGTGCACATGGGAGTGATAAAAACCAAATTGGATTCAGCTCTTGTAGCCATTGAGATGAGAAGAGCGAATGGTAAAGGGAAACAAAAAGTTTATGAAAGGAGGTTGAATGACCAAAAGTAGGAGACTCCAAAACAGACAGATGGAGTTTCGAATCCTAAGAAAGACAAGCAAACTCAAAAGGGGAAATCCAAATGCACATACTACAATAGAGGATATCATCCTGAGAGTTCATGCATGAATAAGACCATAGATCTCATGGATTCACTTCTTGAAAAAATAATCTTCCAGTACCTGCATGTGCTAGAAAGAAAGAGAGTCAACCATCTAGATCTGAGGACAAAGCGAGATGCCATGCCCTCATGGCAAGAGCATCAACAGAATCCTCCTTTATCATAGATTCTGGAGCATCAAGACACATGTCTTCCACCAAGGATCTCTTCACTGGTTTCGAATCTATTGTTGGACCTTCCATCATGTTGGGAAATGATTCTGAGGTCTCTTCCGAAGGGATAGGAAGAATCAAACTTGATCATGGGTACTTCTCAGATGTGCTCTATGTCCCCACTCTCACTGCAAATCTGCTTTCAGTAGATCAGATGACTCATACTGGAGATCCCAAGAGGGTGATCTTCTCTCCTAATGAGGTCAAAATATAAGACATGGTTTCAGGAAATATCATTGTAAAAGGAGTTGCAAATCAAAATTTGAAATTGTATGAGTTCTCTCATTTTCTTCCTCTCTCCAAGAAATTTGCTCTTCACACTCATGCAAATGAAGAGAGTAGATTGTGGCATGAAAATTTGGGCATATCAACTACAAGTACTTGCAAGATATGCATACACAAGAGATGGTTTAAGGACTTACCAAAGTCAAGTTTTCCAAGGGAAACTGTAAGGGTTGCTTGATGGGAAAACATCCTGAAAAGGAAAGGAAAGGAGAGCCTCTCAACCCCTAGGTCTGATCCATAGTGATGTTGCAGGGCCATTTCCATATCTATCTTTGAACAAGACAAGGTATATTCTTACTTTTTGACGATTATTCAAGATTTACATGGGTATACTTTCTCAAATTAAAATCTGAAGTATTTGGATACTTTAAGTTTTTCAAGTCTCCTGTAGAAAAGTTTTCAAATAGAAAGATCAAGGCCATTCGCACTGACAATGGGGGTGAGTATGTCAAAGGTGATTTTCAATCTTTTTGTAATGATGAAGGCATTGAGATGCAGCATACTATTCCCTATACACCACAATAGAATGGTGTTGCACAAAGGAAGAACAAAACATTGAAGTAGATGGCAACTTGCATGCTCAAGTCGAAAGGGTTGCACCCTAGTCTTTGGGCAGAAGCCATCAACTATGTTGCTTACCTTCAAAACAGAGTCCCTCATTAAGGACTGAAAAATATGACTCCTTTCAAAACATGGATGGGATACAAACCTGATGTATCTCGTCGTAGAGTGTTTGGATCTAGAGCATGGGCAAGGATTCCAAATGAGAAAAGGATATCCCTAGATCCACAAAGCAGAGAGTGTATACTGGTGGGATATGCATTGAGTGCAAAGTCCTACAACCTTCTTGATCCTTCTACTATGTCTACATTTCTTCAGAGGAGTGTACAGTTTGAGGAATGGCCTCTTCATGATGTTCATCTTGTTGAGCATGATAGCTTGCCTACCACACCTCCATTGCTTGATGAGATCCAAGAGAGCGAACCTTCATCACATGGTAGTTCAGATTCAGATTATGACAGTGAAGATGATGAAGAGAGAATGCTAGATCCATATCCACAAGAACCTGAAGATCTAGCACCTGACAGTGAAGATGAGTGAATGAGAGATCCAAATCCACAAGAACCTGATGATCTTTCACCTGATGATCCTCCTCTTCCTAGATGGGCAGCCACTACTCTTAGATCTGTCGGAGATCTTGTGGGAGATCCACTTGATCAAAGGAGAACCAGATCTGATTTTCAGAATGGAAGGTTTCATCGTTCTCACATTACTGATCCATTTCTTGTCGATCGATCATTCTTCGGTAAAGAGGGTCACTTTCCTCCCTCTAGGGTGAGTGATGCCATGCTACATTAGAATCCTTCAGTCTATTTTGAGGGAGGGATTTCTTCCCACTGGGTTTTCTCTCTTTCCTCATTTATTATTTAGATTGTTGTACAAGGTAACTTTTGGTCTCAATCACCAGGGCCCTACTATTTAGTTTCCCCAGTTACTACCTCATAATATAGCTTGCGGAGGGGTGTTGGAATGTTACCACCATCATTTTTTATATTTTCATGCATGCATGCATCTACATGCATCCATTCATCAGTATGGTGGTCTCCCCAGCACCTGGAGCCTATTTTCAGCCCCCTAGAGCTTGTCTTCATCCCTCAGTAGCCCTCTTACCTACCTGATGCGCCTTGTTTTCTTCACTTGGATGACATACGCGCCTTATCTCACCTAGCAGGAGTTTAACAATCAGTTAGAGCATTGATTGACCAGTTCTTGCATTTATTGCTCATTTTAACTGCCTGTAGCTCCCATTTGTTTATTTTGGGGTGCCACTTGACCTTCTGATAGCCTCATGCGCCCTCCTTGGAGTCTCCATCCCCTGATTTGTGCTCACATGGCTCAGTTAGACTCATTTGACTAACTTTTGACTATTTGTGACTACTACCACTGATTGGATGATGTCTCCAATGTTATCCAAGCTACACACTGAGGATGATTCGAATGACCTTTGGCTTATTCGAATTTTCTTCATAGTTATTGTATTGTATTCAATTATTCAGAGTGCCAGCTTACAACTGATATATGATTATACTGCTATTCTCTATTTTCTGTTTTCATGAGTGATTATTGATTCTTCTTTCTTGTCTGCAATTATTGAGTGAGATTAGTGAGATTTGTTGTAGCTGTGAGATCTCCTTGCAGATTATCACAGATATATGTTCTAATTACGAGTCCAAGAATGATAATCTGTGAATATTTGATGTTTGGTTAAATGGTTGAAATCATTTAGCTTATAAAAGAGTGTCAAGATGTTTTGGGCATGTGGCCACTGGGCAGGTACTCAGATTTCAAGAATAATTACAATTAATTACGTGTTCCCAAGTCTAGAGCTACTATACAAAATATACTATCCCAATGCCTGCTTTTCCTATCCACACCAAACTCCCACTGCTTTTACTTCCTCTACTTAAACCTCACGCCCTAACTTCCATGATTCTTGTTTCCATTTGAAGCGTATAGGGTAATTTCTAGCATGACAAGTTATAAATTTAATGTTATATTGCAGGTTGGAGAAGAAAATTGCACAGACAAAGGTGAAGATTGAGAAAATGAACATAAACATGAGAATAAAAGATGATCTCAAGACTATGGCATTGGGAACTTCTAATTAGTGCAAAAATAGTTTCTTGCATTAGATTTTGGGAAATATCAATGGAAGTTATGACAAGTTATCTGCTATTTGTATCAAGTAGTATTTTGGTCCCATGTATTGAAATAAGCACAATTAAGCCAACTACTTCCAATTGTATGATTGTTTACTCCTTACTGCAGGAAAACTTTAATGACTATTGTGCTAAGAGAGACAGTGTTTTCCCAAGAAGTTTAGAAGTTGAAAATTATTAGATCATTGATGCAAAATCATATAATATATTCTATTTAAGGGTGCTAGCTCAATGGAAGAGCACCTGCCTTGTAAGAAAGAGGTTGGTGGTTCGATTCCTCCGTGCCCTATATATATTCTAAAACTATTAAAAAGAGATAAATTACCACTGCAAAAATAGAGGTAAATGACCCAAAATCCACATATTAATGACCATTGGTGGCAAATTAGCGGTCATTGATCATGCGACAAAAAAGTGGTCATATTCAGTTTGGTCGTTTATAGCTTATCTTATGGTCATATATTTGGTCGTGTGATCAATGACCACTAATTTGCCATCAGTGGTCATCAAATCAAAAGTGGTCATTTATATATGGATTTTGGTCTTTTTTTGTCATTTATCTTTCATTTTGTACTAGTGGTACAAAAGGAGGCATGAAAGATGACGAGCATGGAACAGTGAGAGGATGTAGCAACGGATGGTGATGATGAAGTCACCTTGAGCCACATAAACAAAAAGAAAATATTATTATAATGGAGTTGAAAATTGTATTACATGTAAATGGGCATATGATTGTAAGACCTGGTTAGGCATACATGCCCCTGGTAACTCATCGATAAAGTCATGTAGAATTTGGTGATAAGTTGGGTATGTGAGATTTCTCATTAAAATTTTTGAGGGGGGTTGGTCATTACTCCAAGTCAAGTTTAAAATGGGGATTGTTAGGCTAACATTGACTCAGTGAATGAATCGTTGAACTAATCTTGGTTTGGGTCAAAGAAAATGGTATTTGGTGGGAAATAGTATTTGGTGTCCCATGGTATTTGGTGGCCCAAGGTATTGCATGTAATAAAAACTATAAAGAGCTTGGAACACTCCATTGTAATGTGGCCAGGAGGTGAGCGGATGAGCTCACTTGGTCCGATTGGCCGGTTTTGGCCAAGGATTATGAAGCTTCATTGTTGTCAGTTTTCCCTCGCATGGGGTTTCTAGGGTATATTGTTCTATTAAGTTGTTGCTTGATCATGGTTGTTCTCTCATTATTATGTATGCTAATTTAAATCCCAAGACTTCTCTCTGCTTAGCTGCCATGTCCCAAATTTGGCATTGGGTCACAATGGCCTAAGAAAATTGGCCCTATTCATTAGAGTTTGTCAAATTGATGCTAAAGGTCAAATAATTGCCAAGGAGAAAAATTACTAGTTTCCTAGGTTTGGGGTGGAAGCTTTGGGATTTGGAATAATGGGGATAATAAATGATGTTGGAACATTAGGATGCCATAAATATTTAATAAAAGAGATAAATAAATATATACAAGTGAAAATCAAAGTGGCATTTGATCATGAATACACATGGAGGAAGTGGGACCCACACAAGCTAGAATTTATGTGCCACATGGCATCCTCTTCTTGCAATTTCGAATCCATGGGAAGCCTAATGTTCTTGGGATGAGTTATAATGTCAATAATACTTGTCATGAGTCAATGAGGTTGAAATATAAAGGAAGAGTAACTCCCATGGAAGAGGAAGAAGCAATTTGGAGCTAGTGAGACATTTGGGCTAGATTCCCTAGCTCTATGACAACAATGATGAAGATGCTATGATACCTATGACACAAATCAGACCTGAAGGCTGACATATGACATATATGACATGTCAGGGATAAAAATAGACTCCAATAGGGCACTCAAGGGTGTTAGGGAAGCTAAGATGATTCCACATGTGATTTGATGGAAGTGGGAGACTAGGAATTGTTGTACTAGTGGCGTTCTTTGGAATATCTTCTCAACTTGAGTTGGCATGAGTCTCTTGGAAGGAATTCGACCCATGGAGGACATTAGTGTTCAGGTACATAGGGTACTACCAAAGGACCGAACACTAAGAGAAACCACTTCACACAAATAGATCACAGATCAACACACTGATGTTTTGACGTGGTTTAAATCCTCTTGAGGGAAACACTCCACGACCTCAGCCAAATAGATTCTATGGGACAATTTATTATGCAAAGAAAGAAAGTTACAAATGAGCTTCTCATAATCGATCAACTAAAAAATGACCCTCCATGCTCTTTAAATAGAGATCATGGACCAATCGGGTGTTAAGCGATGGATCAAGGTTAGGTTTGATCTAAGAGAAGTTGAGTCGTCGGATCACTCTATGTTGGGAACATATCGTGACCGTCGGATTATGTATTTACAAATGCATACTAATGCATACTAAAGAAACACACTATCCCTAATGGATATATTACACAAGTTGATCTTAACTAACTCCTAAGTGTCTAAATATCCTAACATCCCCCCTTAAGAACAACTTGGGATAGGATTGAAGGATTTACAAAAGTGACACTATTAGGAGAAGGAAGGAGGCATTAGAGCCTATCCCCCCTTAATGACAAGTTCTTGAACTCCTAACATAGATTGAACATTAGAAAAATTCGCTTCTGTAAAAGACATGGTGAAGATGTCTGCAACTTGATCATCTATAGGGAAAAAGAACACTTCAAGAACACGATCATGGACAAGATTTCTGATGAAGTGCATATGTAGCTCAATGTGTTTGCTGCGTTGACGTAGAAATGGATCTTTGGCAAGCTTGATGGCACTTTGATTGTCGCACCAAAGTGGAGTAGGCTGCTGTTGCTCGAATCCAAACTCTGAAAGGATCTGTCGAAGCCATAAAGCTTCCTGACTGGAATTAACTGCTGCTCGATATTCTGCCTCTGCTGAAGAAAGAGCAAGAGCTTGTTGTTTCTTATAAGCCCAAGTAATAGGTTCAGATCCCAGACTGAAAACATAACCTGCAGTAGACTTTCGATCATCAGGATCGCTGGCACAATCTGAATCAGTGAAACCAACCAACAAAGGTTTCCCCCCTGTACTGTAATGAATCCTAAACTGAACTGTACCTCGAATATATCGAAGTATTCTCTTAGCTGCTTTCCAGTGACTTTCATGAGATGTATGCATATAACGGGAAACACGACCAACGAAAAATGAAAGGCCAAGACGGGAATGAGTCAAGTATAAGAGACTACTAACAAGCTGACGATATAAGGTGGCATCGACTTCAGGTGAAGTACAAGTGGCAGAAAGTTTGACTCCATACTGGAAGGGAGAAGGGGCTGGTATACAATCTTCCATGTGAAAGTGATGAAGAAGGTCACACGCATACTTAGACTGAGAAAGAAAGATTCCTTCTTTGGTTTGCAGGACTTGGAGACCAAGAAAATAATGCAAATGTCCTAAGTCTGACATTTCAAAATTTTGTTTAAGATTGGATTTCAGATGGGTTATAAGCTTAGGGTCACTACCAGTAAGAATAAGGTCATCAACATATAGAACAAGTATGATGAGATGGTTTCCTACTTTTTTGGTATAGACATTAGAGTCAGAATGGCATCTAGAAAAACCAGTGTCAAGGAGAAAGTTATCCATTTTGGCATACCAAGCTCTAGGAGCGTGCTTTAGGCCATATAAGACGGTAGACAAGGCTAGAGTTATTTTGAACATATCCATGAGGTTGTTCCATGTAAATTTTCTCTTGTAAATCACCATATAGGAAGGCAGACTTGACATCCATTTGATGGACTTCCCAGTTGTGTAAGGCTGCAAGGGAAAGAACAAGGCAGATGGAGTTCATTTTTGCGACGGGAGCAAAGGTTTCATTGTAGTCAATCCCTTCAACTTGGGAAAAACCTTTGGCAACTAACCTTTCCTTAAGTCTTTCAACACTTCCATCTGATGCATACTTAGTTCTGTAGACCCATTTACATCTGACAAGTTTTCTTCCTTTTGGAAGAGGTACAAGATCCCAAGTATCGTTCGCCAGTAAGGAACGATATTCTTCATCCATGGCTGCATCCCAATCTGGATTCCCTGAAGCTTCTGCAAAAGTTTCAGGATCATGATTCTCCGAAACTTGAGCCAAAAGAGAAGAGGCTCGCTGAAACTAAGAACGTGTTCGACCTTTATCTCTAGAATCACCGGTAAGATCACCAGCTGCTTCACATGTTGAATGGACCCATCGAGGAAGCACTTGTGCTGGTGCAACTGGAGGAACATGAGCAGGCGGAGGTGGATTTTCATCCTCACTGTCATCATCAGAAACTAGAGTTGGAAATCTATCAAGGAAGTTGGAAGAAGAAGAAGAACGCACAAACGCCGAATTAGGCTCGTAGGCCAAAGATGGCACAATCGCCGAGTTAGGCTCGCAGGCCAAGATATTTTCATCAAATTTGACATCTCTTCTAATGATTATATCATGAGAATGTGGTTGAAGAAGTCTATAACCTTTTACATCTTCAGAATATCCAACAAATATTCATTTTTCACTTTTAGGCTGCAATGCTTTCCATTTTTCATCCGAAATGTGAGCCCATGCTTCACTACCAAACACATGGAAGTGACTTACATCAGTTTTAGTTTTTCTCCATGCTTCTTCCGGTGTTATACCTTGTAATGCTTTAGTGGGGGTGCGATTAACTATGTAATTTGCACAATTAATGGCTTCAGCCCAAAATTGAAGACTTAGTCCCTTAGATTGGATCATACAATTAGCCATTTCTTTTAAAGTGCGGTTCTTTCGCTCAGCTACACCATTTTGTTGTGGTGTATATGGAACAGTGTGCTGTTGTTGGATGTTTTGTTCAGTGCAGAAAGTAGTGAAATTTTTGTTAACATATTCTCCTCCACTGTCAGATCTTAACCTAATAATTTGATGACCAGATTGTTTTTCAACAAGGGCCTTGTAGGCCAAGAACATGTTAAATACTTCGCTCTTAAGTTTTAGGAAATAAACTCAAGTGCGTCTGGTGTAATCATCAATGAAAGTTAAGAAATATTTGAAACCAGAAAATGAAGCAAATGGAAGAGAACCACACAAGTCACTATGCACAAGCTCTAAGAGAACCAAGGCGTGCCAAGAGGCACGTTTATCAAAATTGTCTCGATGGTGTGTTTTGAGTACACAACTGGAGCAAACACCATCCCTGCAAGATACCATCGGAAGACCTATCACCATATTTTCTTTACATAGTTGTTGCAATGAGCGATAATTTAAGTGACCAAATCGCTCATGCCAAAGTTTGCTCAAGTTATCACTATGAGCAACAAAAACTGAAGCAAAAGGTGATGACCCAAAGTTTTTAAACTTGTACAACCTGGTAATATCATCAACAATTCCGGTAGCTAGGACCTATTGAAGATATTTAAAATCTTTGATTACAACTTGGTGAGGTGTAAAGGTCACAGTTTTACCTTCACCAAAATGAGTGATCTGATAGACTGATAACAAATTGCAGGAAATTCTTGGAACACATAATACATCACTAAAATGTCCATTATCTACTGCAACTGTTCCAGCTCCTACAACACTTAGAGATCTATCATCACCAAAAAAATATTTGTTTGGTGTTACATTCATGCATAGTAGAAAATATGGCTTGATCCTTAGCCATATGATAAGATGCTCCATAATCAATGAGCCATTCATTTGAAATAGAAGAAGAAGATGCATTATAAGAATAACCAGAAGCACAAAGTGCATGTCCAAGAGAGGCAGATTCTGAAGGTGAATCTAAGCTGATGTGGTGCTTCTTCATTGCTGCTTCTAAGACTGCCATCTTCTTGAAACACTTAGATTCATCATGATTATCTTTCCCGCAATAGTTGCAATGACGCTCAGCCTTCTTGCCTATTGGCTTGGATCCATTGTCATTTTTTAAAGAAGGAGCTGACTGAGAGGGTTTTGGACCCTTGTTTGACTTATTATTGCGAAAATTTTGTTTCTTGGGAGGCTTGGACTTTTCTTTCTGTTGAGACAATAAGGCTTTCCTAGATGTATCTGCATTGTTGATTATTCCAAGATGAATGAGTTTATCTTGCTCTCTAATCAAGGAATCACAAAAGGATTCAAGACTAGGCTCTTGATAGCTAGTTGCATTCAAGGATTCTTTTATGGAGCAAAATGTAGATACAAAAACAGAATATGCAGGTCCAAGTTTGGAAAGAATATGATAAATGCATTGTTTGTCTTCTCTCTTAATCTTACATTCTGCACATAAGAGTTTAAGAGTTTTGTACTTAGATAAATAATATTGAATGCATGAAAAGTCACTTGGATTTAAAGAAATCAACTCATTTTCGAGTTGGTGACCTCGAATTTCATTGTGTTTACTAAACACAGATTCCAACTTGTCTCAAGCAGCATCAGGTTCATCAATTCCAGATATGTGGAATCACAAATCAGTAGAGATTGACATCCCAATCAATCCACAAGCTTCGTCATATCTATTTGCCCATTTCATTTTCTTATCATCATCAGTGGGTTCTGTTTCTTTCCCTGAGGTAATTACGAAAAGTCCTCTACTTTGTAGAACATCCTCCATACGAGATTTCCATGAAAAATAGTTGGAATTGTTAAGTAGAATATTACAAGGGGTGGCCATATTTGTAAATTAATGGCTATAAAAGAATAAACCAATATTTTGGATGTAAAGAGCTCGAAAAAATAGGCGGTTTAAAAAAAAACGGCACTGAAAACTGACTCTGTATGATGAAGTTATGCTTGAACAAAGAAACTGTTGAAGATGTCCGCAATAGTGACGTGGCAACTAGAGAATGTCCAGCAAAAAAAAGAACCCCCCTCTTCTCAAGATAAACCTTTTGACAATCACTTTACAAGAAAGTTGCTTTAAATTAACCACTTTTGTAAAATAAGTGATTTCACTTTTACAATGATATTACTTTTAAATAGTGCAACAATAAAAAAGAACTTAAGTGACTCACTTGTATTTTTATTTTTTATTATTTTAGTGAGATGCACTTTTACAATAAAGTAACTTGAAAATAGAAATTGCATACACTTTTTCTTTTAAAAGTAACTTCCTAAGACTTGAACTCAAGACCTAATAAGGAATAAAACAACTTTGACCCAAGTGAGCTAAATTAAAAGGTATGTAAAATAAGGGAATGAGGAAGGAGGCGTTTTTTTTTTTTTTTCTTACTCTTCTTGCTCGGTTTGCGTGCTTGTCCTTTTTCCTGCAAAACACACCACAAATTGAAACAAAAAAAAACTTTTCCAAACTTGTAGAGTTAGATCTCGTTAGCTTTCTCGGAAAGTCTACGTTTTCTCTCTGTTTCTGATTTGCCGAGATCGCGCAAGGTGCACGGCAAAGAGCATACGCAGCCGAGAAAAACCCTTTCCCTTTCTGTTTCTGATTTGCCAAGATTGCTCAAGGTGTATGGAAAAGAGTATACGCAGACAGGGAAAACAACAATCTGAACCAAAAAAAAAAATCTAACAGTAAAAAATGATAAAATATGAGATTTTTTATTTTAAAGCAGAAAATAAAAAAATGCATCACTGTAATATTATACCTTCAAATGTAGTGAAATACGCGTTTTTGGAGCAACCGGGAACCGTTTTCGATCAAACGAAAACTATTTCCTAATGGAAACGGCGCTCCGGACACAATGGAACGCCTCCCACAGCCCAAAAATGCACAAAAATACTAGAACCAGAAACCCTTTCGAGTTTCGGCAACAACAGTTCAAGATCTAGATCATAACCGGAAGCGGCTCTTCATAAAAGATCTGATACCATGTTCGGTGCACAGGGTACTACCAAAGGACCGATGTCATGTACCCACCTGCTGACCCAATGTAAGGCGGAAAACATGATACCAAACTCAGGGCTTTCACATGATCTCGACCGATTGTTAGATTCATATAACAATAAGTGGGTGTGTAGATGCAAAACAATCAATTATGCACAACGGTAACAACATCCACACACACTTCATATGCATTCCACATATCAATTTCAGTCATTAATAAAGCATTTCAAAAGTAAATACATAGACAAAAACACTTATCTTCATTTCAATTGTCCCAAGCAACTAGCTATGTCACTGCAACGTTCCACCTAACCATAGGCTCTTTGACAGCTTATACTGAGTCCGTCCGAAGGCCACCCCCGAGCTGGGCATGATTCTCACAAGGGAAAGGGAACATTCCGGTTCACCAACAGCCCACTAACCATTTTATCTCAGCCAAGCCAGTCCAGCTGGGTTTATCAGGCTACAATGGAACAATGGATGCTCATTCTCAAGCTCAAACCAGAACAACGGATTACCTATTACCCATACCCCAACATACTATTTCTTCTCACAACAAAACGATTATTGACAGGGTTACACATTTACAACAGGGATGTTCACAAAACAGGGTCCCCATTGGTTCTCCCAACTCGTGGTTCACCCAACGAACTATGGAATTTCGATTTCAACCCCAAGGAGCAAAACCGATTTCTCTCCACTGGTTAGGATCCTTTCCAATGGCCTAAACGACCTCCAGGAAGGCCCAAAACGTTCTGCTCTCTTTCCCCACTGGTAACCAACACAAAAAACGCCCCTTCCCAGCTAAAAGATGAAGGGAAACACAGAAAATCGAGGGAGGAAAACGCCCAGGCAACTAGAGCTGCGTGAGAGAGCAAGGCCATGGTGAATAATGGCCTTGGGAGCAATTTCGTGGCTCTATTTCTGCCCAAGGAGACCCACACGTTTTTCCATGAAGGGTGGCTTGCCCATACCCGATTTTGGACAGCCATACCTCTCCATTCCCAAGGCATTAACTCCCTCAACCCACTCTTGGGAGAAATCAATGGTTGGGTACAAAAGTCAACATGGGTAGTTGAGGGTTTGATGGGTTCTCTTATTGACACTTGGCTTGACTCTAGTGGCTCAAGGGTTTGAATGTTTTTCCCTCCCAATTCCTTGTGAAATCATGCCCCCATCTCTTTGTTGCATTGCATAGCTAGTTGTGGGTATTTTTTATTAAAATGCATATTACATGATATTGGAATTTCCACTGTGCATTGCTAGCACGCAAACCATATGCATCACGAAATCGATGGCAGGGCCTTGGCCTTGAGCTCCTCACCATGCTTCCATAACAAGATTACATCATTTATATTGTTAATGCCATGGGGCCAAACTGGGGACATTACATTCCCCTCCCTTTGGAATAACACCGTCCTCGGTGTTTCAACACTTCAGACTATATACCCACTTTACACATGATCCATAATTCACAGATGGCGGCAGGTCTGTCTTGCAATTCGTCTCCTTACTTTGACCTTTCACGATCAAGTCCTTTGGCTTCCACAAGCTGCTTCTGCTAGCTTTGGTCTTCCAGCTCCACGAGTGGGCATTGCTCCATAGCAATCCCCTCCATTTGTTTATCTTCCAGCTGATCTACAAGTCTAGAATTTCATGGATGCCATCTTTCTTGTTGTCCCGGCAACTATCTGTGAGACTTATCATGGAAATTTCCTGTTAGGACAAGCATAACATAATAATAGGATTAGCCAATTATCTTCCTAATTGACTTGGAACGTCCCTGCTTTACTCATGAGACTTCCACACATTTCATGCTTTCCCACACACATATGAACTGATTCATGTTCATCCTTTCACAAGAAAATAACTATTTCAGCATTCACAATTCATTTCAAGCAATGAACACAATTTGTTTTCATTTATGACATGCACTCAACAATCATTTGTTTCTAAGATGCATCAGTCAAAAGAAAGAGAAGAGTAAGATTTTTCCCCCTCTTAGTCTTGTTCCAATCCGGAGCCACACCATCACTGGTGGTTCTATGCTCCTTGGCCTCTTTCACTTCAATGTGAATGCTTGACTTGCCCTTTCTTGGCTATGACACTTTAGTGTCTAAGGTCTGTCTAATGGCTTTCAACCAGGAATCCCTTCCCCATTGTTGCTTACAGAACCTTTGGCTGCTAGGACCCACACAGTCCCACTAGCACCATCTTTTATTACTGCTCATACTGAGCTCCTTAGTACAGTCATATGTCCACATGCATCCTCCAGATGCTTTCATAGTCCTTGCTTCCAGCAATACCTACACTCAAACATTGAGTCAATTCACATGTTTAGTGTATTTCCATAGGGTTTATTTCCAAATGAGAATTTAAGAAAAATCATAATTAAATCATATACACATGTATATTCATGAGCAAGAAGCTGCATGGTAACTGAATACTTATCTGCATTAGATGTCTTTACTTTATTCCATGGGATCCTTCTCTGCTTTACGAGCCTTGGATTTCCCGTGAACACAATAACGAATGTTGGGCCAGCCCGTCGGCTACTCCACAATCATTCGAATAGGCACTTCCAGGCCAATACACCGACTGGGTTTATCAATCATTTCATTTAGCAATATGTCAGGCCAGTGCTCCGACTGGTTTTATCAATTGTTTAAGGGGTGTTGGGCCAGCGTACACGCTGCTTTACCCTATATAGTAGTTAATGCCCAACTAGTCACTCTCTGGACTTATCAAGAACTTTATAGCGTTCAACCAGCTACTCTCTGGATTTCTTAATAATTTATATCGCCCACTCATTTACTCTCTGGATTTACCAGCAATTTATAGTCTTTCAGGGTCTTTCCTTCCTACAACGACCAAGGTTTCCAACAAAGAAACAATAGTGTATTATCTTAGCTGTTAAAAGATTTATACCTGTAATCTTCATTATTTCAAACAAGACATAAATGAAAACGAATACTTATCTGTATTGTGTGTTTCCCCTCTGGTCCACAGGATCCTGCTTCGCTTTGCAAGCCTTGGGATCGCCTATGGACTTGGATATAGTTAATGCTTAACCAGTACACCTCCCCATCGGCTGGATTTACCAAGCATTTGGTGGTGCCCAACCAGTCTCATACCTGGTTGGCCCTCTCCAGTGCCGAGCCAGCACATTTGTCTGGGTCATTGACCAATGGAAGGAAACTGCGCCACCGACCATCATAGGTCAAGGCTCTACTAAGGAGCCATAGGGATCTTAGGGTTTCCAGTCAGCCATCGGTGCCCACCCTCCCACTGCTGACCCAATAGGCATCTCAGGGTTTTCAGTCAGTCATCGGCGCCCGCCCTCCCACTGCTGACCCAATAGAGATTTTATGCCTTTACCAATGCCACCACACCTTCTTGCACCGTAACCCTTCACACACACAGCTCTTTATTTATACAAGGACGCCACTCCTTCTTTTGTGCAAGTCGGTGGTTCCTTTTAGGAACTTTATAGGTGACTTTCTTGACTGCAGGTTAACATGACCCCTACTAACACAAGGATGATACATTTTCTTATTACACAGCTCTTAGGGCCTGTCCATCCCTTCTGGTAATACTTCACGTGAGCATAGATAGGTTGCTAATTCCCATACAGTCTCCTTGCGTATCCTTCTTCACTCTGCCCGTTAATGTGTAGTATCAATCTGCATCTGTGTAGGCTGACAACACAAGAAGGATAAGCAAGCTCATCAGTATTGTTGTTCAATTCTTAACCACATTCCATATCATTCACTACCAAGTATTGAAACACCAGGAATGCGTCCATTCCCTTAGGGTGTAGTCAATATTGAAAACCCTATCATGACCCAGCACCAGAAAAGGTGTGCACCCCCCTTTCCGATGTGTGCCATGTAGGCCCTAATCATACTCAAGCAATCCGCAATGATATAAATAAGATAGAGCATGCTCTGCATATTAACCCTAATAATTTAGACATGAATGTTCTTGTCTAGGTCATAGAATACTCATTCATTTTGCAGATGTGTCTCACATGCCTTCTGGGCATAGCTTTACCATCTCACTTTCATGGTTTACCGTCATGTGGTTTGGCTGAGACATTATCAATGGTGTTTCACCCGAAACCCACTTCCAAAGCATGGGATCCTTCCCATCTAGTTTGGCTTCTGCATGTCATCACACATGGTCTTCCTGCAATGTGTCATCCTGGCACACTTCATCAAATAGCCAAACAGTCAGCAACATTTAGCAATAAGTTTCAAATATGATTGTTTCATAACCCATTAATAGCATTAATAATTAAATTCAATATGAATTTTACAATTCTGTCTCCTACAGAAATTGATTTGCTTAGCAATGAGGCTCTCCTCATATTGTTTGGCTTTTGTAAGTGGTATCACTCTACCCATTATGGTTTCACCCTTGCTACCATACCTAAACAGCCACATACAGCATGTCCTCCTGACACAATTCTATATAAGCCAAACAATCATTAGCAATTATAAGCAAATTCTCAAATCTGAAATTTGAAATTCTGTTTTCCTACAGAAATTAGATTTTCAATTATGAAACTATTCTCATAAACTTAAACCAGACAATTTTTAGATTCGTTTCTTGCGTAAATTTACAACCATGAGAGTCTTCTCATAACCTTTGGCTTTTGCACATGGTAGATCCCGGTCTTTACTATGGGATTTCCCTCATTGCCATACGCAAGACTTTTCTACCTGAAACTGAAACTTCAATCAACCAAACACGTTGTGAGTATCTACGCACATAATCATTCATTTCCATAACAGTCGCTGAAGTGATCTTGGAATACTCAATAATTCAAACACCTTCAACTGTTGAACATTTGAAATGCAATGAAATATATATACGTTTCTATATATGCATCATTATCACAATAGAATTTCACGACATAGTCACACTATCCATGCAACTTAAATAAATCGTAAATACTCATTATTTCACAGTCATATCATTCATACAACTCTGTCCTTCCACAGAGCATTTTAGCAGGCCATCGATCATGATTTGGCTCTTCATGCACTTACTATTATGCATTCATAACACCCCATGAAATGATCCTAGAATTATCATCAATTCATCATTTCATTCATTATTTATTGTGCAATAACATATGCATCATCCCTATGCATTCATACAATGCATCACAAGATTTATAAAATCTCTTAATGCTCATCTACTCAATGCTACCTTGCATTGTTTCATGAGTACTATGCATTCAAGCATATTATGATCGAAACATGACTACCTCATATAACTTGCATTATCATAATCAGGACCACCAGTGCTCACTTGCTTTGGTTATTAAGTATATAACCAACATACACATGACATGATATAAATTCATATGAATGCATTGAGATTTCTAAACAGTCATAGGGTGTAAGGATCATTTCCTTCACTTACCCACACCTCACCAAGCTTGGTAGGTTAGCAGTCCCAATCGGTATTCAATATCACATGCAAACTATCTCAACATAGCTCAAACATAGTTGAAGAGATCTTACCGAATCCTCTTCAACATTCATGCAATTTGGCACTGATAATCATTACCTACATGGTTACCATTAACATCGTCTGATGTTACCCGATCAGTTGGCCTCTTACCAAGGCTGCTCAGTCATTTTGCCAACTTTTGATCATAGATTTGTTGCACCATCCTTTCTGCATAAGGTCGTTGGCTTAATGCAACAACATCCTCAACACATTTAGCCATGCTCTTTGTTATCTTTGGTCCTACAACCAATACCATCATCAATAGTGACCATCAATCACAATATCTTCCATTAGTGGTTCATTGCATTTGCAGACTTCATTATTCTACCAATATGCAATATCCCATTTAGGCACAAGCATTTCCATATGCACTATGCAATGTTTGTTAAGATGCCATCTAGTGCATATATATCTATGTAATCTCTTACATTTTTAACATTTTTATGCCATATGACGATTTCATAATTGTAAGTATGATAACAAACAGGGGTTTAAGGAATTCTTCCATTTTCGATCCCTCCTCGTAACATGGAATTCCTCTTCCATATCATGCAATTGTAGAAATTGCCCATATTGACAACAAAATTTGTTTGTTAAAACAGTCGCGGGCACTCTTCCGCACTAAATATCTATGATATATGTAGACTTCACTCAAACTCTGGTCATGTATCATTGTTCCCTGCTGGACAAGCTTTCCAATTCCTGTCTTCATGCTCCATTTCGACATCAGGTGCGGAAACTGCATCTCTTCAAAAATGACAACTTTCACTCCAATTCTGCACATTTTACATAGTTGCATTTTGGTCCAGAATGCCAACTTTAGCCACCTGTGGAAGAAAATCTATGAAGAACCAAAAAAACTTATCTACCGGGCGAAGTTAGTCCATATAACAAGGAACACTCAACAATTCACGGATTTTAATTCCGATGCACCATTCATCTTCTATGAATTTCTGGGTTTGACTACTTCTCACTTTTCATATTTTTCCAAAATTCCAAATTTTGGGCCAAAAATGACTATCTCCCAAACGGTGCATTTCTGGAAAATCTTCGTCTAACGGAAACTGTCCGTCTTAATGAGAATATGAAATGTCTAGTTCAGTAAATTTTTTGATTCCCACATCTGGGGTCACTTTTACTACCCACAAGCTTTTCAAAATCCCGAAAAAGTGGCCCGGAATAGTGCTTTTTGGCCTTCTTGATCACCCCGACTCCACATCCTTTGGATTTTGGCTCCAAGATTCTAAACTTAACATTGTGCCTGCTTCATGACTGCGCCTGATCAATTTCAGCTCAAACCGACCTTCCGTCAAGCCTCGGGACTCCGTCCTTCAAAAGTCACTATTATCCATTTTTTGTCAAATCGGAGTGCAATGGGCCCGGGTCTTCACTGGTTCTTTCATGGCCCTCGTCAATGGCCTCCGAGCCCCACAGGAATCATTCCATTCTGAGCCCGGGTGCTCCTGCCATCCAAAAATCAAGTTTTGGTCACTTTACTCTTTTTTTTTCCTGGGAATCTCTTTGCAACTGCGGGCCGGTTCAGCGAACGCTCCCGCAACTGCGTAGCCATTCGGCGAATGCTCCCACAATTACGGAGCCATTCGCAGAATGCTTCCGCCGTTGCGCGGAATGCTTCCCCGGTTTCGGGCAGTTTTGCGGAAAGCTTCCGAAATTGAGGACCAATTCGCCGAGGTCTTCCGCAGTTGCGGAACGATTCGTCGAAGTCTTCCGCAATTTCGGAACGACTCGCCGAACTCTTCCGCATTGCGGAACGATTCGCGGAATCCTTCCGCAATTTCGGAAGGGAATTCCTTCCGAAATTTTCCTTCGAAAACACTTGGAAAATTTTCTGCTTTTTCGGAGCATTTCACTGAATTTTTCCGCGTTGCGGGACAACTCGCGGAATCCTTCCGCAAATTTCGGAAGGGAATTCCTTCCGCAAATTTCGGGCGATTTCCCAAACTCCTCCGCGCTGCGGAAAAACTCGCGGAATGCTTCCGCAGTTTCGAAGCAATTCGCCGAATGCTTCCGCAATTGCGGAAGACATTCAAGAATTCCTCCCGAAACAGTTTTAAACGAATTTTCAAAGACACTTAGGAAAATCTGCAAACTTTCTTTCATCTCACATTCAACAATTCAACCAATGGATTTACAATTAATCTCTGTACATACAAAATACAAAATACAAAATGCATTTTAGTTCCATTTAATGCATTTACACACAATGATTTATATCTCTGTGAAGACCCAACAACCGTAGTGTTGAACCTAGAGCTCTGATACCAAATGTCATGTACCCACCTGCTGACCCAATGCAAGGCGGGAAACATGATACCAAACTCAGGGCTTTCACATGATCTCGGCCGATTGTTAGATTCATATAACAATAAGTAGGTGTGCAGATGCAAAACAATCAATTATGCACAGCGGTAACAACATCCACACACACTTCATATGCATTCCACATATCAATTTCAGTCATTAATAAAGCATTTCAAAAGTAAATACATAGACAAAAACATTTATCTTCATTTCAATTGTCCCAAGCAACTAACTATGTCGCTGCAACGTTCCACCCAGCCATAGGCTCTTCGACAGCTTATACTGAGTCCGTCCGAAGGCCACCCCCGAGCTGGGCATGATTCTCACAAGGGAAAGGGAACATTCCGGTTCACCCACAGCCCACTAACCATTTTATCTCAGCCAAGCCAGTCCAGCTGGGTTTATCAGGCTACAATGGAACAATGGATGCTCATTCTCAAGCTCAAACCAGAACAACGGATTACCTATTACCCATACCCCAACATACTATTTCTTCTCACAGCAAAACGATTATTGACAGGGTTACACATTTACAACAGGGATGTTCACAAAACAGGGTCCCCATTGGTTCTCCCAACTCGTGGTTCACCCAACGAACTATGGAATTTCAATTTCAACCCCAGGGAGCAAAACCGATTTCTCTCCACTGGTTAGGATCCTTTCCAATGGCCTAAACGACCTCCAGGAAGGCCCAAAACGTTCCGCTCTCTTTCCCCACTGGTAACCAACACAAAAACGCCCCTTCCCAGCTAAAAGATGAAGGGAAACACAGAAAATCGAGGGAGGAAAACGCCCAGGCAACTAGAGCTGCGTGAGAGAGCAAGGCCATGGTGAATAATGGCCTTGGGAGCAATTTCGTGGCTCTATTTCTGCCCAAGGAGACCCACACGTTTTTCCATGAAGGGTGGCTTGCCCATACCCGATTTTGGACAGCCATACCTCTCCATTCCCAAGGCATTAACTCCCTCAACCCACTCTTGGAAGAAATCAATGGTTGGGTACAAAAGTCAACATGGGTAGTTGAGGGTTTGATGGGTTCTCTTATTGACATTTGGCTTGACTCTAGTGGCTTAAGGGTTTGAATGTTTTTCCCTCCCAATTCCTTGTGAAATCATGCCCCCATCTTTTTGTTGCATTGCATAGCTAGTTGTGGGTATTTTTTATTAAAATGCATATTACATGATATTGGAATTTCCACTGTGCATTGCTAGCACGCAAACCATATGCATCACGAAATCGATGGCGGGGCCTTGGCCTTGAGCTCCTCACCATGCTTCCATAACAAGATTACATCATTTATAATGTTAATGCCATGGGGCCAAACTGGGGACATTACAACCAAACACCAAGAGCAACCACTTCACACAAACAGATCACAGATCAACACACCGATGTTTTGACGTGATTTAAATCCTCTTGAGGGAAACACTCCACGGCCCCGGTCAAATAGCTTCTACGAGACAATTTATTATGCAAAGAAAGAAAGTTTCAAATGAGCTTCTCATAATCGATCAACTAAACAATGACCCTCCATGCTCTTTAAATAGAGATCATGGACCAATCAGGTGTTAAGCCACAGATCAAGATTAGGTTTGATCTAAGAGAAGTTGAGCCGTCGGATCACTCTATGTCGGGAACATATTGTGACCATCGGATTATGTATTTACAAATGCATATTAATGCATACTAAAGAAACACACTATCCCTAACGGATATATTACACAAGTTGATCTTAATTAACTCCTAAGTGTCTAAATATCCTAACAATTAGAACTTTATAAATATCAATAACAAAGAATGAAACCAGTTTTTGATCATTTGTAGAATTTGCAATTGCATTTGTGAAGAGGGAGAGCTAGTGGATGACTAGTTTATTGCCTTAGCCAATTTCGAGGGTGAAAGATTCCCATCAAAGTTGGTAATTGAGAAGGCCATTCAAACCTTTCATTTGGAGCTTTAATGGAGTCTTTATTTGCAGGTGTAAGCTACAGGGAAGCTCGTGGTTTATTCTATTGCAACTCATTTCTTCAACCATTTCTAGTTTTGGTGGCATATTTTTGATCCTTGAGGGAGGGTGTTTTTGGTGAGCTATTGTACTCTTTGGGGGAGATTATAATGCCCCATTTATTTTATAATATGAATTAAATACTCTATTCTTCATCTCCAGAAAGTTTCAGGTCTAAATTTCAAGTAGAAATGTATAAATCTCATTTTTAATGAAAGAACAGTGTTATTTCCCCACTACCTTGTTGTGAACCAATGTAATGTTGATAGATTCGAATGGATAAGTAAACTACTGATGGTTTATTGATGAATGGAATTTTATTGATGTATTATACAATTTTCATGTTCAATTCTCATTTGAAGTCATTTTACTCAGTTTATTTACATTTGGAGAAGATTTGGTGCCATTTCCTCAAGGGTCGAACTAGTGATTTTTGTTGTTGTTTGGAAGAGGTTTGGAATAGACTTAATAACCAATGAATGGTTCATTTGGGACCCTAATTAAATTATTGAGACATCCCCTACCTCTGTTCATAAATTTGAATGGGTTTAGAGGCATTTGGGAAGCCATTTTCAGTACTTACCCCAGGGGGCTTTGAACCCCAAATTACTAGTAAAATTACATACTTGGTCCAAAATATTAAGAGAGTTTTCAGAGGTCTTTTGGTGGCCATATATGATCCATGAACATCATATTCAAGTCCTAATATCATTCATACACATTCCTTGAATATTTGAAGGCATTTGGAGTCAATTTGAGACCTAGAGACCAATACTAGTCAAAGGGAAATTACTAGTAAAGTTCCCTACATTTGCCATAATTTAAAGAGGATTTGCAGAAGTATTTTAAAGGTCCAAAAGTATCCCTGAAACACATATTTATGTTCTAACATCATCCATATACCTTCTCAAAATATTTGGGAGCAATTTGAGCAATTTGGGAACCTAGAGCTCAAAACTAGTCAAAGGTCTAACTAGGGAAAAAAGTAAAAAATTGTCATTTTAATAAAATTCCTAATAAGGGACATTACATTAGCTTGGCATGCCACTATTGTTGAGCGTCCACATTGGTCTGCTGGTGTGTCTTGCTAGCTCGTGCCAATGCCACTTGCTCGTCGCGCTACTTGGGTTAGGCTAGACTTTTCAAGCCTCTCGTTTGTCTTTGGATGAGCCAAGAGGATCCCAAGCCGGGTTGTCAAGCCCGCTTGGTCTCTTTGGCTATCTCCCATGCTAAGCTTGTCCCAAGTGAAGTAGATTGGTTAAGTGTTACCGCACGAATCCATTACATCCTCCCCCATATCAAGTAGTTGTTTTCCTCGGAAATCTTTTCAAGACTTCCACTGCTTTTGGAAACACCTGCTATATTGCTTCCTGTCACACCTAATCATAGCCACCCAGTTCATCATCCTTTCTTTGCCTCTACAAATCCTCAACGATACAAAATCCCCTGTGTCTCAATAACCGTTTGGGTGATCAATCTAACTGATTGGAGTCCTAATCTCGTCTGTCTGATGCCCCTGCATGAGCTCTTCGCAACTTGATGACCTCTACGTTGTTGGATAAGCCTGCTTCTTGATTCGTAGTGCAGTAGGCTTACAGTGCACTGTTGTCTCCCCTCGATATCACATGAGCTATAATGTTGGCAATGCTCATATTGGAAAGGCGCGAGTAAACAAAACCCATTTTCACTACAAGTAGATTCTTGGGGTTTTTTGTGGCTCCCAATGAGGGCTTGTGTAATGGCTATGGATCGCAACACTTAGCCAACCAACTTCACCTGGGACGAGCTTGGCATGGGAACTCCCCCAAGAGACCAAGATGGGCTTGGAAACCTAACTTGGGAGCCCCTTCGCTCATGCGCGGGTGAACATAAGGCTTGAGTGAGCAGGCGAACCAAGTAGCACAATGAACAAGTGGCATTGGCATGGGTTAGCATGGACGCATCGACAGACTTGACTTGGATGCTCGTCAACAAGTGGCGTGCCCAACTAAACGAGTGGGAGTGCGGGCGTGGGCTAGCATGAGCATGGGACGCGGCATGTAGGTGCACGCACAATGGAATTCCCGAGAGGTGGGCACGACAACAGGGAGACACACAGGAAGCTTGGTGGGATGACACGTCAAGGTGTCAGCTAGAGTGTGGGTTGGGCGCAACTCTAAGAGAGTGTGGCTCATTGGCAAGGTGATTCCCAAGGAACGACAAGTGTAGGCACGATGGACTCAACGTGTTCGACCATGGACATCAGATCGAGGTGGGGTGCAACCATGATTGGGTTTCACTCATGCAAGTGCACCTTTATATATAACATGATAGGAGTTCAACGAATGCATGCATTCAAGGAAGTGAAGGAAACCAAGTGAGACAACTCCAAACGAACTTGGGGGAGACAGGACTCAGGCAGGGTGTGAGCCACAGGTGCAAACTGAACACGTCTTGGGAGCTCGACTTGGGTAGCGTTCATGCAAGGGGATAGGTGAAGGCTCGAAAGCAGCAAGAAAACTCTTCAGAGATGCGTGCTTATCTTGTCATGGGCTTAAACTGGCCCAAGTCAAACCAACTCTGAGTTTCCCATGTTGCACTACCCGGACGCTATCTGAGGGTAAGACCAGCTTGATAGGTAGTCCGACAGACTACACTGATACCTACAGAAATGTTCAATACTCTACACTAATATTACTTGTGTGTTTTTACTTAGTCGATTATCTTGTTAACACATTAACATTCCATAACCAAAATTATGCAAGAGACATAAGAAGTATAGGTGGCACCCCAATCATGCGTGCCAAGTTCAATATATACAAAATGTACAAGTTACAACAGTTACAGCAGTACAACAGTTCGAGGGTGCCCATAGGTCAACCTCCCGATGAAGTTCACAAACCAGTGAACTCCCAAAGAAACTCCAAAACCGGCTTCCCAAAAAAAGCGTGTGTCTTGTCGAATCTTCCTTGTTGCTGCTACTGAACCTTTCCTGTCACCTTGCTCAAATTCTCCAAGCATGTGCCCAAGTCATGCAAAGCACGCCCCTGCGGCCTACACTCTACTCGACTCTCGCACCTTGGCTTTCTTCGTTTCTTGGATCCTTCTTGATTCCGAATGATCCTCCATTGAACTTCCATTAGGCATATATATATGTGTGTGTGTGTGTGTGTGTGTAGGCCCACTTGTCCATATGAGTGCGACCCAAGCATGGTCACACTCCATCGAGCCGACATCCAACCTCCCAACATGCTAAGTACATTTCGCACCCATGCTTTCCAAGCCTTGGGCTTCTTCCACTTGTCGATGTGCCACACTCCTGTAGATGCACCCAACCCGTGCCTTGACGTACCGTCTCCGCCAAGCCTCCCGGGTTTGCATCCTTTTCATTCCTCATGTTGCGGTGTTCACTTACTCGTGCAACCTACCATTGTGCTTGACTTTCCATGCCTTGGGTGTCTTTGGTGTGGGCGCATGCCCCATCATTCAGTGCAATGCCCCAAGATGACGTGGGATCCTAGTCGCGCGCGGAGGAAGGGGTGTTACATCCTCCCCCACTCGACTTGTATCGTCCCGACAACGCTGTTGAATCCACTTGTTGCGTTGCGGAGGGAGTCCATGTGCCTTCTTGAAACCTTGAATCGTCTCTTCGACCTTCCATAGTGACTCCTTCCATTCCCAATAGTTCTCTTTCTCTAGAAAGCCCTTCCACTTGGCGAAGTACTCCAAGTGAAATGTCAACCCATGTCTTACATGATGGTGAGTTAACACTTCCTCCACTTCGCAATCTAGACGGTCCACTACCATTGTGGGTGCCCAAATCGACAAATTCCTCCTAGGTTAGCTTTCATCAAACTCACATGCCTTGTGTTGGCTAACATGGAAAATAGAATGGAATGAGTTCATGTGTTCTGGGAGCTTGAGTTTGTAAGCCACTTCGCCACCAGTAATCTTCTCAATCACTTCGAAGGGACCTTCATACCTCTGTAGCAGCGCACCTGCCATGCCTGCTGGTGGAGTAAACTGCTCCTTATTAAGCTTGAGAAGCACCATGTCCCCTACTTGGAACTACACTTCACACCTTTCGTGATATGTCCATTTATTCATCCTCTTAGTCACCTTTTCCATTTGAACGTGTGCTACTTCCCACTCGCCTTTCCAACTCTTCATGAAGCTCAACGCTGACGGGTTTTTCCCAAAAGAACCCGTTGCAACAACTTGTGTCAATGGCTGCTGCCCAATGGCCAACTCGAATGGCCTGCAACCGATTGACGAATTGATTTGGATATTATAGCTAAGTATGCCGCATCTAACAACTCTGGTCAATTTTGTTGATCTGCTTGAACATAGTGCCTCAAATAGTCCTCCAACAATCCATTGATTTGATCTATCTACCCGCTCGTCTGCAGATAATAACTTGAGCTTGTCAACAACTTAGTTCCCACTAACCAAACAACTGCTTCCAGAACCAGCGCATGAAACAAGTGTCTCTGTTCGACACTATACTCAATACCAAACCCCAATACTTCACAATGTGCTTGAAAAACAACTATGCTACGTCTTCTTCTTTGCAAGGAATCTTAGTCCATTATACCCTTGCAAAACCGAAAGTTGCATTATGAAGTCCATGGACACACTTGCCCATGGCTTCCCTGGAATTGGCAACGGTTGGAACGTGCCTGCCTTCATCTTGGAGCTTGCCTTGTCCTGCTGGCAAATAAGAAAAGTCTTGACATACTCCTCTACATTCCGCCACATGTGCTCCCAATAGTATCCCCTCTCCACAAGAGATAAAGTGTGATGTTGTCTGAGATGACCAACCCAAGTTGAGTCATGGCATTCCCACAAAAACTGCCTCCTATTATTAGCAATCCGTGGCACATATAGGTGTCCTCCAAAGAACAACAGCTCATCTTCCAACCAAAACTTCTGTGTTTTGTCTTCCTTCACTTGTTTGATGATGTTCTTGGAATACGAGTCACTCCTCAACCCGTCACGAATCCTCTACTGCAAGTCTGAAATGACCTCTATGGTTGGACTACCTTGTTACTCCTTCTAAGGCAGCGAGTTGAGGCTTTCTGGTCAATGCATGGGGGGTTCACTCAGTGAACTTGTTACATAGCAGGATCATTCGCATGATATTAAAGAATATCCCTAATTTCACTAAATATTGGAAAATTCCTCCTAAAATTTTACTGTTGAACCCCCCTCCCAATATGTCTTTCCAATTAAGAAAACCCTTAGTTTTACCAGATATTGTAGGTATCCATTTTAATCAATTCATTTTTAATACCCCCTTTATATCATATTATCAAGTTGTAACAAACATGAACCCTAACACATCTTAGTATAAGAAAATAGGATGCGAAATAAAATTATATCATAATGCTAATAATCAGGATGTTTTTTAAGGATTCCAGTGAGCCAAGAAAGAGTGATCTCACTTTTTCTGCCTGTCATGGAGAGAGGTTTGAATGAATCTCAATACCCACCTAAACCCCAGCCTAAAAAAAAAGAGTTGGATCTTTTACTCGAATGCCTATAAACTCTGGAACTTCCAACTAGCTACATCTCTTAACTTAAAGATGAAAAACAAGATACCATCAATTCAAACCAATCCTAAATAAGCTATTAAATGAGTATTGCTCAAAACTAGTAATCCAAAGAGACTTCCATCGATATTATCATCGATACACTATTATCAGATTTATGCAAAACGTAGGATCACAACCAATATCAAATAAAAATGGAGGGTCCTTAGGTGGATATGAATTGAGCCCATAATTTGGAGATATGAATCCATCCCACTATTTGGAGGTTATTACTCAGCCCACCCAAATAAAATAAACCTAAATATTTATATTACTATGTCAAATTAAAAACCCCCAATGGACGTGGAATGGTTTCGGAATGGTTTCGGAGATGCTTGTTTCGGAGACGGGCCGTGTGACACTACCCCTGCCCAGACGTCCAGCTGCACTCTCCAGGATCTTATAAATTAAAACACCCAATTTCTCATCCTTAACCGAAATCAATGAAGAAAAACGGTAGATTGAACAGAGATGGATATCCACATTAAGCCCTTCCGCGGCCATCATTCGGCCAACTTTGAGTGCAATGGCAGCTCCAAGGGAATGGCCGGCAAGACAAACGTTCTGAGATCCGTAATCCCTAACCTTCTATTTAGTAACCCGGGGCGCTTCATCGAGACGGGAAACCTGGTTTATCTGTTGGGGGACAAGATTGAAATCGTTGCGGAGGTCAGAGATGATGTTTGCATGTGAGAAGATCGTTCATCTGAAGGCGCGATGGCGATGGCCGGAGAGAAGCAGGGAAATGAAAATGGGCTTGCACCACGCGGAGGCCACCGGCGAGTTCGGCCCTGGTGCTGGGTGTCTGTTGATTTCCAAGATGTAGGCGTTCAGCAGGCGGGCCATGCACATTCGCTTCACGTTCGGGACTATTAGGGTGTATGTTTTTGGGTCCGGAGGCATCGAAATCAGTGAGGCCGTCCACGCCCGCATCCGCCATGGATTTCAATTTGAACGGTCTATTGCAACGCATTCATATTGCTGATTAATTGCATTCTTCGTAATAAAGGAGGTTTATGGAAGTTTCTGCTTTGGAAGTCTTCAGCGTGGTGTTGGCCTGGACATTTGTGTTGGCGGGGCCAACATCCAAATCGTGTTTGACTTTCTCCTTTCTTTGAACACGCCAACAACTGAAGGTTAGGCGGAAAATGTTCATTTCAATGGATGAATACGAAAGCCGTGTAATTTTGTGCTCGTAACCAAAAAGTCAGCTTGAACCTCTTAGACAAATTGATCTATTATCAATTGAAAGTTTTGCATTTCAATTATATAATATATGAGAATTCCTTTTAGTGCTTTTCATATCTAACTTTTGCTGTGCTTGGGAGCTGACATGTGTCATTTACAAAGGTATTATATAAAAACTACACAAATTAAATAAATTAAAAGTTTCATTGCATTTTAAAAAGAGGTTTGTACTTTCAGATATTTGATCCCTCTCAACGCTTGGTAGATCCCCTTTAAGATGGATCTATGCTAGTTTAATTACAATAGGTTTAGGATATTTGATTTTGCTTGATAGATCCCCTTTAAGATGGATCTATGCTGATTTAATTACAATAGGTTTAAGATATTTGATTTTGCTTGGTAGATCCCCTTTAAGATGGATCTATGCTGATTTAATTACAATAGGTTTAAGATATTTGATTTTGTTTGGTAGATCCCCTTTAAGATAGATCTATGCTGGTTTAATTACAATAAATTTAGGATATTTAATTTTGGTACAGTGTCTTGTGATCTTAAGGCTAAACCTTGGTTTTTTTACCCTTGGTTGGATATGTAACCTTGGTAAATCACTTAACACACCCTAAAGTTTCGTGTCTTTTCTTATGTATATTGTGGTTGTGACCCAATGCTAGTGCATCCCTATAATACCAAGCCCTTTTTTTAGCTACCTCAACTTGTGGTTCAGATAATCAAAATTTATTAATCCTTATAATGAAAATTCAGCTTTGCCCTGTTTGTGTAATGGCTATCCAAGTGTTCTCAATTCTATCTATAAGCACAAATTGACATATATGATGTGAGGGCATTAACATATCATGAGAAAATATGAAAAGGTTCTTTGTGATTATTGAACATCATATCATTTTGTATTTCTTCTCAATAGAAAGCTTTTTATCATTGAACATCACATTACTGTGTTTCCTCTAAAAGAAGTAAAGCGCTTCGCAGGCAAAATATCATCATTGAACATCACATTACCGTGTTTCCTCTCAAAGAAGTAAAGCGCTTCAAGGCAAAATATCAACAGGAGAAATGAAATTCAAGAGCCCAAGGAAATGCTTTTCTAACAAAGCAATGTTATATGAAATAGAGAAAGGGAGGTGGCCTCCATATTGCTCCGTGTTTTACTGCCATTCATGGTCCTCAACGTCCACATTGCTCCATGTTTTATTCCCATTCATGGTCCTCAACGTCCACTTTGCAGAGTATCCTCATTTTGATAATACTCAAGCCCCCATATTCACAAGTAATGGAGCAAAGATTCCCACTGACTCTATGAAATCCTTTACCAATAGAGTTATTAGCCCAAAGGAAATTTTTGAGAAGTTTTTCCAGGATTTAATAAGCTGATTTAGAGGGCATCCAGCATGAAGAGTAATAAACATGAGTTGTCACCAGTATTTAGTTGCAGATCTGAAACTCTTGTGCTAGCTTCGTGATCCATTCATCAATTTTATTTTCCACCCTTGCAACATCATTTGCCACAAAACTTGAGGAGAAACACACAGAAATGAATGACAAAGTAATGGAAATGGTAAGATGCAGCTCACAGGTGAGACTCTGCCCACACTCAACCTTCTCATTCATCAAACCAGTATCCGAATACATTTATAGGAATACAATAAAGTTCGGCAGTTTGAACAGATTCCTGCAAAATAGGATATGGAAGACTGAAAAATAGGATCTGAAGATGATTCGGATAACAGATTCTAATAAAATCATTTCTAGAATTTCTCCATTATTTCGCTAACAGAAACCAAAGAAATAAAATGAATACCCATAAATTTGAAAACTAATCCAACTAAAAGTGGCCAAGTCTAAGAATCTAATGGACCAAAAACTAGACATTGACTTTATCTATAACATAGTATTTTATGTCATTAAAAGTTCGAGTATGAAGCTAGACAAATTTAACAAGGCATTTCATCCATCATGTTGACCCAACAGACTTGGTAAGTTAGAAAGGAATTATGTGCAAAATGATCACTCACCAATTAACCAAATGTCTTTGCGAAACCCACACCAACCTTATAACAGATCAGGTGACCCAAAGCTGCTTCAAAAGTTCAATGACCATGAGGACATCAATTAATGGAATGCAAATGCCTAACTTTCCTCAAACTTGCATCTATTGATGAACAAGGAAGCAAAGGCTTCTGCTAGGAGATGCCAGATCCTAAGGCTTTTAGCATCGGAAGACATCTATCGATCTTGATTCATATAACAAAAGTTAAAAATGATCTTTAGAGATCTCAGCTAAGGTTGGAGGCCAAGTGGGTTAGTTTCTCCTTGAAATTAATGACAGGTACAAGAAAATCCATGCCAAGATGGAATCCTTGAGTGTTTCAATGTCAATGGGGTGGTAGAAGACAAAGTTTATGCAAGATGGTCCAAAGAACAACAACCGCAAGCGGAAATGCTTAGTCTAACTATGCCTTGCTCCCATGTCTCTCTGTGGCAATTAATATTTTGTTGGGGTCTAGTAATCCAAACACAAGATATGTGTAGACTCAACGCTAAGTAATGTGAACCTGGGAATTATCATAGCAGTTAGAGTAAAGCTTAAATCTGAAACATGAACGTTTGTCAATGTATATGGAATCAAGAAAAGTATAGGCCATACTCCAGAGTATCTATATTTCTGTGACATTTATATTTTATTATCTCTTTTTTTCAAGTTTTCCATTGAACACGCTATCTCTTTTTTTCAAGTTTTCCATTGAACAAGATGATGACAGCCAAACTTAAGAAATACCATGTATTCTGATGAGGGTTGTCTTTCGGATTCATCAGCATAAGTTTATTAATTTGAGGTTTCAGACCAATCAAATGTGATCCATCATGAGAATGAGAGAGATAAGGAAAATCTGATCAGGAAGATTACTATTAATAGAAATTAACACCATGTATTCTATGTAACATTGAAACTCAGTGCCCATCCAAGAGAGGGAGACGAATGCAATGGCCTTCGAATGAAATATCAGTGAATGCGCTTGGAAACGTAGATATGAGTGCAACGACCTTTCAATGAAATATCAACAAATAATGAACTGCAGAGAAAATAAAATACTACACAAAGAAGGCTAATTCTCTGATGTAGTATAAACGAGTTTTAGTGAAGGCATTAAGCATAGAAGGCTGATAACCTGGCCCTGAAGCATAGCAGAGGGTTTATGTTCTCACTCCAACACAGCAGCTTACGAAAAGAAAGCCTGAAACATTTTAAAGAAAGAAGATAATCCAATTATTAGAGTATTGCCAAATTTCATGACAAAAGATTCTCTCAATGTCTCAAATCCTGCAAAACTAATCAAGAAATCAGTATTGAGACAAACTGTCCTATTGTCTGCTTGCTGAGAAGAAATCAGAAATGAGACAAACTGCCCTAATTGTCTGCTTGCTGAAAGCTTTTATTCGTTGAATACTGCATTCGTGGTGCAGAGCATGCACCTACACAATAGAGAAAGATTACATTTCGCCAAGATACATTCTCTGACCAACCTACATCTATGAAATACAGTATTTGAGTGGTTGGTCTCTATCAGAGCACTACTGAGAGAACACCACTCTGCAAGAATCAATGCAAGGCATTCACTTCTATGATTAAAAATTGAAAATTCAAAGTATCTGGTGTGTGGATTACTGAAGGCATGGTAAGAACATGAATACCTAATAAGCATGGAGTTACCCAGGCTCACATTTGTAAGAGTAAGTTCCAACTTTTCTCCTCTAATTGAGAAAACCTTAGATAGAATGTTGAGAGCTGCGGGGAACAGTACCTTCATCAAATTTGCTCACAAGATCTGCAAACACTTGCACATTCAAGCTGTACTGCTCAGCTTGGAGCTGAGTATCTTCTGACCACCATTGATACAGCCCATGATTTACTTTGAATTCCGTGGCCCCAGTGGAATTAATAAATAGATTTGCAGAAGGCAACAGATGATGGGGTTCGGGATTTCGCCCCAATAAATACAATACTGAATTAACAATGGAACTATAGGCAGTAAAACTCTGCCGGGCTTTGAAATAGTACAAATAATTACAAGACACCGGATCGTAGGCATTGATATATAAATTGGGGAACCATTTATGGAGGGCCGTGAAGGTGGCCTGAGCCTGGGCATCGTCCTTCCTTCGCCTGGCCAGATGTCCAGCGGCACTCGCCCGGATCTTGTGCATTAAAACACCCAATTTATCATCCTTAACCGAAATTAATGAAAAAAACGGAGGATTGAACAGATGGGCATCCAGATTAAGCCCTTCCTCGGCCATTATTCGGCCAACTTTGAGAGCAATGGAGGCTCCGAGGGAATGGCCGGCAAGACAAACGTTCTGAGCCCCGTATTCCCTCGCCATCTGTTTAGTAACGTGGATGGCTTCATCAAGACGGGAAACCTTCTTTATCTGTTGGAGGATAATATTGAAATCGTCCCGGAGGTCGGAGATGATGTTTGCAGGTGAGAAGATCGTACCTCTGAATGCGATGACGACGGACGGAAAGATGGAGGGGCGGTGTAAATGAAAACTCCTGAGCGCCGAGACGCGGCTCCAGACGAAGACGGCGCCGAAGATGGAGCCATCGGCCGGACTATGGAGGAATTGCTTCACCTTGTAATTGAAGGGCTCGCACCATGCGGAGGCCACCGGAGGGTTCGGCCCTGCTGGTCGGTGCCTGATGATTTCTAGGATGTAGGCTGCGTTCACCAGGCATGCCATGCATATCCGCTTAACGTTGGGACCGTTTGGATTTACGTTTTTGGGTCCGGTGGCATCGAAATCGATCAGGCTCTCCATGCCCGCCATGGATTTCAATTTTTTCTCGATCTTAACGCGTCGGATTTGCTGAATAATTGCATTTTTCGTTTGAAAAGGAGGTTTATGTGATTTTCTTTTTGGAAGTGTTCCGCGTCGGCTTGGCCCGGTTCATTTGTGTCAGTGGAGCCCAGATCTCTGGAGCGCGAGTCGCGACCCTCTGCTTTCTGGGAAAGAAACGGTTTTCCCCTTTCTTCGAACACGACAACGACGGAAAGTTAGGCAAACAATTCCAATGAATGAATCTGAAAGCTGTGGAATTTGTGTTTGTTACTAAAAGTTAAAAGTTAGCGAAGTGAGTTAAACAAATTTAACCTTTCGAAGTATATTAAAGTTTTATTATCTTATATTTGCATAATTAAGTTAAAATGTATTTTTTTATTAAAATTGGAGTTTGTTGATTTAAGTTTATAAGTGATTTAAGTTGTGATTTTATTTATGTTTTATAAAAAATGTTAAATTATTAATTACTTAATTTTGTTTATGTTTATCAAAATGTTAAATTATTAATTACTTATTTAGTTTTAATATTGAACCACTGATATCATGTTTTTTATAAAAAAATTATGAAAAATATATAAAAATATTTTATGGTGATTATATTTATTAATATTCTTTATCAATTTTAATATTTATTTTCCATATTCATAATTAATATTGAATATTAATGATTTAATACAAAAAATATAGAATATTTTGAAATATTTTATATTATATGTAGGGATTTGATTTTTTGACTCACAAATTATAATATTATATATATATATATTGAACATAGGATCTTTAAAGAGGACATACATACTCTTAACAATTAAATTTACTTAAACTTTGCAATAATAATTACCATCTTAAAATGTTTTATGGAAATTTCTCTCTATTTGTTACTCTACTTAAATATTATCATGGTAGATTGTATAGAATATAGACTTCAAATCTTATATCTTTTTACTAAATACATTTTAATTCACTCATTTCCAAACTAGATTTAATATTAATAGTTACAAATTTTACATCTCAATTGTAATATCCCACCTTAAACAATATCAAGTTCTTTCGTTCTAAAGCTTTATGATTACTCACATATATTAAAGTTTTTCTTTTGAATATCCCTCCCTTAGTGTAAACATGTAATTTTGTCTTCCAATTTCATATTTAGTACAAGGAAGATGCCCTAACCTAAACCTTGCTTTCTACCTTTGGCTATGTGTTTAGCCTTAGTAAATCACCTAACACACCCTAAGATTACTCACATATATTGAAGTTTTCCTTTTGAATATCGCTCCCTAGTGTAAACATGTAATTGTGTCTTCCAATTTGATGTTTAGTACAATGGAGGGTGCCTTAACCTAAACCTTGCTTTCTACCTTTTTGCTACGTATCTATGTGTCTAGCCTTAGTAAATCACCTATAAGGCTCCATGTTTTTCATGCTTATGCATACCTATGATGCCGAGGATTTTTTCTATGGTTTTACATGTTTATACAATAAAAGGAAAACCTGAAACATCTGAAAAAAATAAGGTAATTAATTGCCAAAATTTTATGACAAAAAACGATTCTCTCAATGTCTCTACCGATCCTCCAGTAATTTTTACGCATGTTTTCTCGAATCATAGACGACTGATCATGAATCAGATTTGGGACAAACTGCCCTATTGTATGCTTGCTGAAAACTTCTATTCGTTGAATACAGCATTCGCGGTGCTGAGCACGCACCTACACAATAGAGAAAGATTACATTCCGCCAGGATACATTACTCTGACCAATCTACAGCTGTTAATGACAGTTTTTGAGTGCTTGGATTCCATCAGAGCACTATGAGAAAACAACAATGCAAGAATGAATGAAAGGCATTACTTTATGACTGGAAATTCATAACTGGTGTGGACCTCCAAAGTTCTGGTGAGAACATGAATACCTGATAAAAAGGGGCTCCTCAAAATTGCAAGAGGCAGTTCGAACTTTTCTCCTATAATGGAAAAAACCTTACATAGAATGTTGAGAGCTGCCGGAAACTGTAACTTCATCAAACTTGTTCACAAGATCTGCAAACGTCTGCACATTCAAGCTGTACTGATCAGTTTGGAGCTGAGTGTCTTCTGACCACCATTGATACAACCCATGAGCTACTTTGAATTCCGTGGCCCCGGTGGAATTAATAAATAGATTTGCAGACGGCAATAGATGATGGGGTTCGGGCTTTCGCCCCAATAAATACAATACTGAATTAACAATGGAACTATGCGCAGTAAAACTCTGCCGGGCTCTGAAATAATACAGATAATTACAAGACACCGGATCATAGACATTAATATATAAATTGGGGAACCATTTCTGGAGGGCAATGAATGTGGCCTGAGCCTGCGCATCGTCCTTCCTACCTTTGGCCAGACGTCCAGCGGCGCTCTCCCGGATCTTATGAATTAAAACACCCAATTTCTCATCCTTCACCGAAATCAATGAAAAAAACGGAGGATTGAACAGATGGGCATCCACGTTAAGCCCTTCCTCGGCCATTATTCGGCCGACTTTGAGAGCAATGGCGGCTCCGAGGGAATGGCCGGCAAGACAAACGTTCTGAGCCCCGTATTCCTTCACCATCTGTTTTGTAACACGGAGGGCTTCGTCGAGACGGGAAACCTTGTTTATCTGTTGGAGGATGAGATTCAAATCGTCGCGCAGGTCGGAGATGATGTTTGCAGCAGAGAAGATCGTACCTCTGAAGGCGATAACGATGGCCGGAAAGTTGGACGGGCGATGGAAATGAAAATGCTTGAGCGCCGAGACGCGGCTCCAGACGAAGACAGCACCGAAGATGGAGCCATCGGCAGGACTTAGGAGGATGTGCTTCACTTTGTAATTGAAGGGCTTGCACCACGCGGAGGCCACCGGCGGGTTTGGCCCCGGTGCATGGTGCCTCTTGATTTCCAGGATGTAGGCCGCGTTCACCAGGCAGGCCATGCAGATCCGCTTCACGTTGTGACTGTTTGGATGTATGTTTTTGGGTCCGGTGGCATCGAAATCGATCAGACTGTCCACGCCCGCATCCGCCATGGATCTCTTTTTTTCTCTCCCAACGCGTCGGATTGCTAATTAATTGCATTCTTCGTTTGAAAAAAGAGGTATTATGTAATTTTCTGTTTGGAAGTGTCGTCATTTGTGTGGGTGGAGCCCACATCCATCGACTTTGATTTTATCCTTTCTTGGCACACACGATTTTATCCTTTCTTGGCACACGAAAATCACTGAAAGGTACATGGAAAATGTTCAGTTCGATGAATGAACGTGAAAGCTGTGGAAGTTTATTTTTGGAATAAAAAGTAGTGAAGTGACTTAATAAGTATATACCAACTTAATTATTTTTATAAGTTTCAATGTTTTCACATTTTAACATTCCTGAAGGAAAAGGTTTATACCAAAATTTTAAAAAATGTATTATAATTTTTAACAAAATCCTTATTTAATTTTAAAAATTCATCAAATTAATTTAAGTTTAACAAATTATGATTTTACGTATTGAAGTATATTCCTTGGAATTGTCTGGACTAATTTAATTTTAAGTTTAACAAATTGTGATTTTACATATTGAAGTAGATTCCTTGGAATTGTCCGGATTGAATTTACATGTAGAATGACTTAGGTGTTGATTTTTTTATGTTTTATTGGAAGTGTTTCCCTTACGATTCGTTTTCTCCTTTCTTGAAATGATTAGGAATATTGTGAAAGTTTGTGCTTCTAACCAAAAGTTAGCTTACAACCTTTTATACACGTGAATCTATATTTTTTAAACTTTTCTTTGGCAGATTGTGATTTTACATCGTTGAATTTATATGTGTTATTTGTTGTGTTTGCTTAAATTTATGTAACATGTGTTGTGTCGTATACATACATATAAGTATGGGGCATGGATTGTGTCTTATGTTCTTTTTCGAAGGAAAAATAAATAGTTTTCTTGTTATTTTATTAAATTAAAGAAAATGAAGATAGTTACATCAACAATACTACTATATTATTGTTAAAATACTGTCAACATATAAGTATAGTCTCAATCATAACACCCGAAGGAGAGTCATACAAACCAGGAACATAAGAAGTCTTCAGAACATACTTCAACTACAACAACCTCCAACAAGACTAGCACAAAAAGGAACATAATTGTCACTGATCAAAACTTAAGGTCAAAACCATATTGTCCCAATGACCGTCAATACGAAAATTAACAGGTCATCGCAACAACACCTTCCAAGACAACAAACCATCCATAATTTCCTCAAAAAACAGAGAGCCTTCAGGACAATCCACGACTTTGTTCAAAAGAAGGTAATCATCAACATTGAAAATCTTATATATATGAGAGAGTGAAATCTCTGAAAAGGAAACCAACAATAATTGAATCCTTTGACACTAGTGATCAAGCTACAAAACCTATAGATTATATTTGCCATTGGCCCATTGAATGATAACTTCAGAATCCCCAAAGACCTAAGTAGTGACAATTCCATTCATGATAGAAAATTGTAATAGTCCCCATAACACCACAAGTTATGCTTTTGTGTTGCTCCCCATCCCACAACCCATCCAAAGTTTAAAGAAAAGATCATTATTGATCATTAGGATCATACCACAACCACAAAAACAAGAAGAAGAAGCTCCATCAAAGAACCCAATTGCAGAAGAGAAGATGAAAGTAGGAGCATAAACACATTTAAGAATTTTGGGCTTCACTTCATTATAGATTCTATATATAAACCAACACTTTTCATACTGCATAACTAATAATTGGGGGATATATTTTCAAAAACCAGCATGTTTCTCATATTCCAGACTGCCCAACAAAGAAATATAGGTAATAATTTGTGATGAAAAGTCTTTTGTCTCCATAAACTGAAGCTATCATCCAAGTTACAAGAACCCCAAGATAATGAAATATTCAGATCTTTGCATACCTCTTACCAAAATTTCTTATTGAAATCACAAAAGATAAAGAGATGATTAACTGAATCACCATCTTGCTTACATAAAGCATAGTAACCATGCCACCCCCTACGCAACAATTTTTCTCATGACAACAAGCGATTCTCTAAACATAGCCAGAAGAAACACTTGAGTTTCAAGGGTATCTTCCACTTCCAAAGATTACTAAACCACCATTTTCTTTCAAACATGCCCTGTGAGGCAACAATTGAATTATAAGCATCCCTTGCATTAATTTGACCCGAAAACTTTTTCCAACTCCACACTAGTTTATCCTCTGCCTCTCCTAATCTAATAGCAACACTATTTAGGGACCGAATATAATTATCCCATTCCATTTCCCAATTACCATGCAAGCCGAAATCACTTGATTGAAACTAGTAACATCCATTCTTCCTTAACTACCGTGGTCTTCAGATCTGATTAAGAGTAACAAAACCAAATTCTGCCAAATAGTCCAAAATTCCTGGAGATAGGAGATAATTGCCATTATCGCCAACGAAAGGGTCAATACCAATTAGAAAATTTTTATCATTTCCCATGAGCTAAGAAATCCATTTGTTGATCCAATGGAAAATCCCATGAGTCCATTCCCTATAATAGACGCCCCCTTGATATCATTTTCAGTGGATCTGAACCAACTAAGGATAGTATTACCCTTGAAATATTTTTCCTTGTGAACCATACTCCATAACCTGCCATCAAACAAGCCACACCACATACTTTTCATGCAAAGAGCCGTATTGAACTACTTCAGATTTTGTATATCACACTCTCCCAAGGATTTATGCAAAGCCAATCTCTCCCAAGACACTAGATGAAACTTATGCTCCTTCCCAGAACCCACCCAGAAAAAATTGAATAATTTTTTCTTGATTAGATTGATGATTGCTTGAGGGACCATAACCAATGAGAACCAATAAACATGGATACCCATAAGAACTGCAGGAAGCAAGGTGAGTCTTCCTCCCAAAGGTAAGAATTTGTAAGCTCAGTTCCCTATTCTCTCTTTCAATTCTTTTAACTAACCACATCCAATCTTCAATCATGTAATTATTTAGCTTCAACAAATATCTCAAATATTTACACCTTGAATCAATATTCTCCAATTTGAAAGGAAAATATGAACAGGTCTGAGATAAGATATCATTAATGACCCTATGGTGGTAAAATGTAGACTTTTCCATGCTTATCTCCATACCTTAAGGTAAACAATATTTAGCTCATATAAAGAATGATCTTATAGGAGAAAATACATGTTCTTAACCATTAGACATATTTAGTTCATACAAAGAATGATTATCATCTTGAAATTGTTTCTATAAGTATAAAACCCACTTTATATCTCCTACTCTACTTAAACATTATCATTAATATTGATAGGTTGCATTGATGATGGGTTAGGTCCATCTTTCATATCTTGTAAAATTACATTTTTAAATTAATGTATTAATTAACATTTGTTAAATATATTATAATTTATAAATCTAAATTTAAGATTAGTTCATAAGTAACTTACTATGTACCAATTCAATTTCTCAAATAGTATAATAAACATAATGTTCACAAGATGTGAGTGTGGAACACTACTCTAAAAGAGATGATAGAGATGACTTACACAATAATGCCTTGAATAATAGGAGAACCTTCTCCAAATACCCAAATATATTCATACATCCAAATCATATGTTCATCCAATAATGACTACATTGGCCTATATATACCTATTCCCACCCAATGCAAATGTGGGCTCTTCATCACGTCAACCCCATTACATATACAAGTACCCCATTACATATGTACATCTAATCGTATGTGTCATTGTTGATGTCATATCATAGTACCCTCCTTCCAAAAGCTTTGTCCTCAAAGCTTTGTTAAGGGTTTTACATGCAATGAAACCTAGTAATATGATTTCCTTATATTTTTTCTCTCTTGTTTCCATTGATGATGATATATCCATCCAAATTGAATTCTTTTTAGCCTTAATCCTTGATAGTTGGGCATTGAATAATTTTCCTTGTCTATGTGTTGTTGTTGTGATTCCGATTCATTATAGTTATTGGTATTTTATTATATTATAATTGTTAGATCTAATAATATCATGCTGAATAATGGTTTTGTGATGCCTTGTTCCAGGAATATTGCTAATTATTATATATCTTCTTCCTTGGTAATGTTGATGTCAGTCTTCTTGTCTTTCTTGGAAACTTTCTGGGTATTGAGAGTATTGATATGATTTCACCTTTAATGTGTTTCCTTCATTCTACACATCCATATCATTAGTCTTCTTTTTAGAGACGATGCAATCATTTATCATCTATGCTTGGTCTTTGATTACTCTATCCTTTGAGATAATACCTCATATTTGAAATATACATACTCAAGCTAGAGGCCAACTTCTTTATGTGTTTTTTGGCGACCTTCTTGAATCTTGTATTCTTTCTCCGTTTGAAGTGACAATATGAGACTATGTATCAAAATTCTTATGTCCTTCTTCCATTCTAGATTGCATATTTGATTTTATCTTAACAATATTTATGGCTTCTTCAACATTCTTGCAAATTTTCTCTTCATGTTTTTTTGTAGTATCCTCTTCAATTTTGTTGATAATAACTTCATCCTTATTCTTTGATTTAGAATTTTGTACTTTTTTCTTATGCAACCTTTTGATTTCTTCAATTTTATTTTTCAATTCTTCCCTTAAATCTTTTTTTTCTTATGTTAATATATTAACCTCCTTTATTAGTTTCTAATTAAGATATTGAGTTGCCATAGCAATCTTTAGACATTGATTTCATCTCCTTTAAACTACGATCTTAGTTCTTACTTGGGGTCTAACTAAACCTTCAACTTCCCAACTCAAGATAATAAAAATAATGATCCCAAGCATTTATGATATTTTTGGTCTATGCACTTTCTAGGAAAATTTTTAGGGGCGAAATTTCTCCAATTGGATATTTTTCGAGATGTTTTTCAAAAACTAAATTCGCTATTTGGTTATTTTTAGTCTCTAATATCACCTATATTTACATAAAATATGTTTTTTTATCATAATATTCACCCAAATTTACAAGTTGTAGGAGTAAGTTGTATGTTTCATATTTAAGATTCGCCTACCTATCTATATATTATTTTTTCAATCCAAAATAATCACCTAGAATACTATACTTAAGTTTACTATTAGAATCCTTAAAAAATACCCTGGCTCTTTCCACTTTTCAATGGATTTTGAATCACCTAAATCATACCTTCCAATAAAAAATTATGTCAATTTTAAGTTAACATACCTTTAAAATTTTTATTTGTAGACTGTTATGTCCAACCTTGCACCTGTATTAAATATCAGAATGTTGGCTTGTACTATACTAATATGCCTTTTTTGGAATGCCATAGGTTTGACCAAATTCTCATTTGCTCACTAGCTTTACATAAGCTTGTTTTACCTTGAACACCTATTTGGGACAAGTTTAAGGAATAGTAACAAACTCTAACTTTCTTAGCCTCTAACTCAAAAGTATAGTGAATCAAAATTGAAAATTTTGATAAAAGCTACTTTGTTGTTTCCTATCTACACCCTAAAACATTTGCATCCTAATAAAAATATTAATGACTAGTTTGAAGGAGCCAAACCCAAAGATTGTCTACTATGATTTACCAAATGTTATTATCTAATATGATTTACCAAATGTTTACATCGAAGGCATTTTCTCAATGAAAAAAGGTTTCTTGGCACTGTTCCAGGATTCCTCATCTCTCAAGCCACTTAAATATTGTGGCACATCCAATAGTTTCACGCAGTTTTTATCCTACTTGTCGTCTGCATGTCCATTAGTTTTATGTGGTTGCCCGATTTCCAAGAGCCTGATGGTCACAGTTTGTATCCTACTCGTTATTCATGTGTCTGTCAGTTTCACACGGTTTCCTAGTTTCCAAGAGCCCAATGGTCATGGGATCGATTGTTAAGAGAGAAACATGTAGTAGACAATGGATCTGAAGCCATAATAGGAAGCCATCCTAACTTTGTTTTAATCTTGAAAAACACAACCCTTATATGGTTCATGGGTTTCATGGGTTTCACTACCATTGGAATGGGCCTTCAAAATCCTCAACTCTAAGGATACTCTCAGAGGCTCATATCTGCACCTTAACAAAAAAAGAGCATTTATTGGGGGAATAAAAATGGGCTCTTCTTCATCATCAACACCACCAACGACCATTTCTTCTACAATAACCCACATCAACTTCTTCCCCAAATTTGTCTACTTGGGTCCATTTCTCCTTGTTTTTCTCACATGGGTTCTTAAATTCCTTAAATGGATGTATGAATTCCGCAATTTTCTCTTATTTTCTTGCATATGGGTCCAATTACCATGTTGTTTCTCCTCCCTTTCCTCTAAAATCATGAGCCACTTTGCTAGCACAGTGCCCCCACGAGCTGATTGTTGCTTTTAAGAAATTTATCTGTCAAATCTCTTTAAGCAATGGTAGTTTTGCTGAAATTTGTGGCTAGAGTTTGATGAGACTAGGGTTTGAAGTTTCTAGGGTGCTCATATCTTTAGTTTTTTAATTTACAGGTGGCCTTGTCCTGCAAAGAATGCCTCCACGAAGTTCTTGCGAAGGATTTGAATATGCACAACATCAATACGCATAACGAGACACAATGTCAGCAAGTCATGAGTGCTTGTTTTGAGATAGTGGATGCTGAGGTCTTATCTAAATGAATCATCTACATAACATGCAAAATAAATAATGAGTGCTTTTGTGGGTAGAGAATACCTAATGCCTACTAAGAGAGCAAAGAACATGCCCTTTTTTCTCTTGGAAATGAATTCTTCAACACCCAAAGTGAACTGATTATTGCAATGGCAATAAAGCATGAAGTTCGATAATGGATCCAAATGTTTCAATTTGAGGATAGAACTTGAGTTTGGTGTGAAGATATGAAGTAACTATAAAAAACTACGTCGGAGTTCACTCGATCTATTGCAAGATTTCTAGGGAAACTACACTGGAGTTTATCTTCCATACAAGTACATGTTAATGGTAGTCCTTTTGCTACTACAAATTTGTAATAGTTTAATTCTAATTTTACACTAATTAAATGTACCAGAATTATGCCGCCCTTAATGCATTCTCAATTCACTTGTGAAAGAAATAGAAACTGCTAAATCCATTTATGTTTTCTATTTGAAATGTTCCCCCATATTTGTTTTTTTATAACAAGAATCCAGGGTCCTTCCCGGGTCCATGAAGTTGAAATTTTATCTAGTTGTGGGATGGAAAATGACACCAGTTTCTCTCACTACATGGACTATGATTTGTATGTACATGTGCTACTACCTACTTATACCTTAGAAACCATGAAATGTTTGCTTTTAATAGAAGTTCTGATTGTTAGGAACCTGTGTCAACCCTTCTCTTTACTTTGTTAGTATATTGTTGTTGGATGCATATGCTTTGTAAGTCGTCCCGTGAGTATATTGTATTATCCCACATTGTTAGTATATTTTTGTTGGATGCATATGCTTTTCCAGTCGTCCCATGAGTATATTGTATTATCCCACATTGTTAGTATATTGTTGTTGGACGCATATGCTTTGTAAGTCCTCCCGTGAGTATATTGTATTATCCCACATTCATGGGGAGCAATAGTTGTTTAGCTTTGAATTGGTATATAAGTACATGTTGAGGCCAATAAAGAAATCCACAAGTTATTTGTATTAATATTGATCAAAGGAGTTTTCCCCCTCGAAGTGTCCTGCGATCAATAAATCCCTTCTGTGTTATGTTATTTCTGATATATCATGAATTTTCATTATTTAGTTGTTGGAGGTTCCCCACATCTGGTATCAGAGCACTTTCTTGGGCTCGCTGGTTGGAATTTCTGCCAATATTTTTTTTTTGCAGTGGCTTCCAAGCATTGTGATTATTGCAATAGTTCTTTTTCTTTGCATCTGTATTTTTCCTTTCAATTGCAAGTTCAGTTCCGAGAATAATCCATATCTGCTTAACTGTGGGAAGTACCTGGGCATAGCCTTAAAACTCACTGTGAGGAGTACCATAGGAACCCTGAAGGAGATGGCCCATAGAGAGGACCTTCCAGTGAAAAGGGAAATGACCCCTACTTGATTGACTAGTTCCCAACCGTGAGATAAACCAAGAGCTTTTGTTTGTGGCAAAGCGGTTATCAGTTTTACCTAAGCCGTGGAGTGAGGGGTACTGCCCCAATACGCAAGCCGTTAGACAACATTGGTAGCCGAGTGAATCCCCTGAACCTTTAATCACTGATGTGACTCATCACTGAATATCTGTCAGGTTGCTTGCGCTCTCTAGATGAGCCTGTTGGTGCTCCATGTTTCTCTACATTTTGTAAGATATCTTGGAACCAAGCAGATATTATTTTAGCGGAAGGTTCATCAGGTGACCTCTCAATCATTTCTACTAGTTCTTCAAGAGCTAGTGAATCTAAGGCATATTTTAGTTTTGTCCCCTCAAACTCTGAAGGGGGAGAATCAGACTCGGGATCCTCCATCTTTGAATCACATTAAATCTCTTTCGATCTTTTGAAAGCATCTTCCTCATGGAAGGTAACATCTTGGATGACTTCAATGTGTCTCTCACCAGGTACATATATTCGGTATGCTTTAGGTGACTCGCTATAACCCACAAAGGTTCCTTTGTTTATGGAAGGATCCATATTTTTTCTCTTTTCTTTCGATACATGAATGTATACTGGGTTCCCAAAGATCCTCAAGTGTGATATGTCTGGATTCTCACCGATAAACACTTTTTATGGTGTCTTATCATCTAGAATGGCATGCAGGATTTTATTCTAGATGTACACAGTTGTATTGGTGGCTTCTGCCCATAATGAGGTAGACATATCTTGATCATGCATCATGGCTTTTGCAGCCTCACATATGGTTCTATTTTTCCTTTCGAAAACCCCATTTTGTTGAGGGTTGTATGGTACTGTTAACTATATACATATTCCTACATCACTACATAGCTCATTAAATGCAAGTGAATCAAATTCACCTCCATTATCAGACCTTAATGCACATATGTGCTTTTCTTACTGATTTTCAACTAGGGCTTTAAACTCTTTAAATTTTTTATCCTTCATGAAATTAATCCACGTCTTCCTAGAAAAATAATCTATGAACATTACATAATATAAGAAGCCACTCAGGGAGAGGGATGAAATGGGACCACATACATCATAATGTATTAAATCTAAAATCCCTTTAGATCTAGTAGTATTGTTGGAAAAAATTTTCTTAACATTCTTCCCAAGTGCACAACCCTGACATACACTATCCTGCTCAAAATCAAATATGGGCATACCTTTTACCATCTTTTGAAGTCCCGATAGCACTTTCTAGTGTAGGTGTCCAAGCCTTCCGTGCCATAGCTCGCATGGACTGGTAGTGTGTTGAAACATCGCTTGAATGTACTTCTCAGGTACCTTGTAGAGTCCTCCCTCTCAAACTCCAATCATAGAAACAGATTCTAGGCTTTTTTTCTTCGGCCATAAAAGTGCTTTTTTATCCATGAAGATAACTTGGAAGCCTTTGTATTCAAGAACCAAAACTGACAGGAGGTTCATCTTCAAGCTTGGAACATGTATAATTTCCTCCACATGTAAAATATCACTGGTGCTCAACTAGAATGAGGTGGATCCAACTCCTTGGATCAAATATGTTGAGTTGTACCCCAACTCTACCATGCGTGTAAACTTTTTCTCCTTTAGGTCAGTGATGGCACTCTTGTAGCCAGTCATATGTTTGGATGCAACATTGTCAATCAACCATGTGTCTACACTTGTGATGACGTATCCTGAAAGGGATGAGACAAGGTAAAAATCCCTTCTTGTCTCCTTTTCTTCAGATAGATTCTTTTGAGTGGTTTCATTCTATGGTGGTAGAAGCATGAAAATTTCCTTTCCGCTTTGCTTTGCACTCTCTTGAGAAATGGCCTTTCTTGTTGCAATTGTAGCATCTAGCTTTTGAATTGAAAAAAGCCTTTGTTGAACTCCTTCTTCTTTGGATGAGAGAACTTATTTTGGAAGAAGGGTTTCTTTCCTTTCTTCATTCTTTCCATGAGGGCACAATTTTCTTCTTTAGTGCACATAACTTTGTTCTAGATTCGCCCTTCCTCTTGGATACAGTCATGCCATAATATTTCAAACCCAGGTTGCACTTCTCAGGCATTTATAGCATCCAAGAATGTCTCCCATGAAGATGGGCCCATGAAGATGGGAGACCATCAACGACGATTTGGATGTGATCATTTTCTTCTTTGGATGAGAGAACTTATTTTGGAAGAAGGGTTTCTTTCCTTTCTTCATTCTTTCCATGAGGGAAATATTTTCTTCTTTAGTGCACATAGATTTGCTTTAGATTCGCCCTTCCTCTTGGATACAGTCATGCCACAATATTTTGAACCCAAGTTGCACTTCTAAGCCATTGATAGCAGCCAAGAATGTATCCCATGAAGATGGGAGACCATCAACGATGATTTGGATGAGATCATTTTCATCCACTACAACTCCAATGTTAACAATATGATCTCTTACCAGAGAGATCTTAGTGAAGAAGGAGGCCACTGTCTCGTCCTTCTCCATCTTGAGGTTTTGTAACTTGTTCTTCAAGTCCATCTTTTGAGTTGGGGTCTTCTTCTCATGTAGATTAGTCAATGTATCATAACATTCTTTTGCAGTCTTCAATGGTGTGATCATGGGCATCAAGTTATCTTTTACCGAATCATATATGATCTGTTTGGCCTTAGCTTGATTCTTCTTGAATTTGATGCACCCTGCATTAGATGCAGGCTCCTCCACCACATTGGATATGTCGCTATCCAAATCATGTTCCTCTAGTATGTTGATAATCCTATCCTTCCAAGTGTTGAAGTTTGAGGTCTTCCGATCGTATAGACAATCTTCCGATCACATAGATATTGATTCCATAGTATTCAAATCTTCTGCTCAATTTCTCAGGATCTATGTAGGCTCTAGCTGGCATGCAAAACTAAGATCCTTCACACATTGAGCTCTGATACCATTTTAATATTTGGTTGAGCTTTGATATTCAATTCTTTTAGATATAGAAACTTGAAACAATGAGACAATTCAGTCACATGAAACTCATACATCCATAACACAAGATATACCCTAGGGAAAATCCTAAAAGCTATGAGAACAAACACCCAACAATTCTTCTCAGTATAATATAATGGATAGCAGAGAATGCTTCCTTTTACAACATAGCAGATTGATTTTAGAAGATAAGAGATCACCAAACACTCTTGGTGAAGATACTGAAGCAATCGAGAAGAGAGATCAATCGTATGTGTTTCCCAATGTGCCCAACACATCCATAATAAGCAAGAACAATAACCTGCACAAAGAGAAGCACCTTGCCTTCAATGGAGAAGAGAATTTGCTTCACATTGAATTCATCAATCTCATATAACATATTTATACATTCTTCTCATATATCGACTTCTTCTAACTTTAGGATGAACTCGCCCTCAGACTGGATGTATCAATCTTGCATGAAGAAGTGTGCCTCACTTCTCATGCAGTGTTTCATCTCACTGAATTGTCTCTTAGGATGAACTCGCCTCTTAACTGAAAGCTTTCCCACTTATTTAGGTGCTAACTTAAGTGTCGCCATGCAAGTGTCACAACTCAAGTGTCGTCTTTTAGTTTAACATAAGTGTCATCATGCAATAACACTTAGTTAACAATATATTCTTTGTTGTCACTTAATTAACTCTCTTTAACTTATTCTTTCTTGATAACATCAATGTAGTGATCAATTCGAGTTCTCCTTGATTTATTGAAGTGTTGTCTCTTAGTTTAACTAAAGTGAAAACAATTTAGTTAACTAGTCCTTATTTAACACTTAGTTAACTATTATTAACTGAAATCATGCTGATTGATTTACTTGTAGTGACCACTGTGATTTCTTTAGTTAACTGAGGCATACATTGTGGCTTTAACTAAATCTTGACAATTCGAGTTCACTTAGTCATCTCTTGATCAATTCAAATTCTCTTTTTCTCTATGTATTTATCTTTATCTCTTTATCTTTTACTGCATGGTCAATATGTGCTAACTTTAACTATCCATCACCTTACATTATACTAAGAAGAATTATCAGATGTTGTGATCATAGTATATTATTCTGAACCAAATGATAATATGCTAAAGTAATTCACTTTAGAGGTGATCAATATCTAAAGGAGACTTAATATCAATTTGGTGATCATGGTTAATAATACATCACACAACATTAAATGCTTTTAACAAGTAAATCATGACCCTTATACGGAAGGTACACCTCTATATGGGAGGTGCACCTCTATACGGGAGGTCCATCCCATGGATACCTTTATACAGAAGGTTCACATGAGAATCATGACTTGACACACAAGTCCAGAACCTTTTCCAACAATACTTTACAACATCATTACTTTGATCAATTACCTATATATGGGAGGAATAACCTTTACACGGAAGGCAATCAAAGTGTTCACCTCTATACGAGAGGATCAACCTTGGTTCCACAATATTGGTTTGGAGAATGTCTCATGATGCTGTACATTTAACAAAATGTTGCAAGGGCCAATGCACGTTCTTAGATATAGGCACTCTCTAACTTGCCAACAAGGTTCCTTGATTCTTTGTTTCTCTTGTTCTCTCCTTCATTTTAAAATTTCTCTCTTTGATGTGCACTTTCTAATGCATACCATAATATTATCCTTGACATGTATCATCATAGCTTATAACTCTTACTTATATCCTTATGCTGTATAAAACATTTTTTGGGTACTGATGAGAAGCAATTACTCACACTTTCTGGAAGAATTTCCTAGACACTATTTTACTATCTTTGACTTACACCCTAATGGAAGAGCACCAACAATAAATGAAACCCAAGAAGCATGGAAGTTTGTAAACTAGTTTAGACATGACCACCACACGTTGAATGTAAGCACCAAGTGTTAAACTTGAGCATTCCAGGTGGCACTCCATGGCATGCATGGTTTCCATTCTTTAAGATCACATCTCTATAGAAAATGATGAAATATCATGAGGTAAGGAGGCTCATGAGCAATGCAGATATGCTTAGAGGAGCATTTTCAAAAGGAAACACTTGGATGAGTTGTGCATGGTAAATTCAATAATTGTCAACCTTGTGCCTTGCATGCCATTAGTAGAATTTGTGTAGTAGTGTTGTGTCACCCTGAGAATGTAACAGTGTAGTTCTTTTGTTTATAATAGATAATTAATGTTGTCAATGTGTTCTTTTTACACATTGGTAGGATCCTACATATGTAGCAAGGTGGTCTTTAACCTTTTGTGTAGGAATTGTTCGATACCTATGTAAGACTTGTTTGTTGTTGATAGAGTTATAATGCGTTCTTGATAGCAAGAGTTGTATAAATTGGGCCTTGATTACATAACTGTGTGTAGGAGTTAATGTGTTATAGATAGCAAGAGTCCTATAAATTGGGCCTTGATTGCATAACTGTGTGTAGGAGTTAATGCGTTATAGATAGCAAGAGTCCTATAAATTGGGCCTTGCTTGCATAACTATGTGTAGGAGTTATTTTTGGATTTATGAGTTCATAAATCTTTTGGCCCATCCATCTTTCCTTTGCATTAGAGAAAATAAATCCGTAGAGAAATCAAAGAGGAAACAATTAGTGCTAATCTGTTGTTGGCTTATGCATGAAAAAATGACAAATAGAGATGGGAAACTAAGCCAAGAAGAGAAATAAAGGATAAGGAAAGAGATGCAGGCTATCATACAAAATAATTAAAGATTGTGAAGAGGAATGATAGAGAGACAAAGATCCAAGCCATAAGAAGAAGAATACATGCATTAGAGAGAGAAGAGAGCTAGAGAAGTGAAAAGAGGAAGATAATAAAGGAGGCCTCAATAGCGGATGTGCTTTGTTACTTAGAAGAGGGTCATGCATTCAATGATGAGTGCAAAATGGTGGAGGATGAGCAATTCAACAAAGTGTGCACATGAAGAAATTTCAAAGGAGGATGCAATGGCTCCATAACATATGACGCTGAGGCAAAGGGGCAAGTTGCAACAGAGATTGTTACTATTAAGGATGAAGATGAATATGTTCATAAGAGAGAAGCTTCAATTGATTGCATACTTCTTGTGCCATCTCTTCCCAATACCCCTAGTCTTGGGATGGGTAGCCACAAAATAAGGTATTCAAATTATAACCCTTAGAGGCCATATCTCCATAATACCAATAGAGAATCTTCAAGAGAGGAGAAAAATGAAGTAAAATGCATACACTGCGTGAATTAGAATGCAATGGAACTTAAACATGCATGAATTACTAGACTTCATGGCATCTAATTTCCCATGTCCATTATTAAACATAACATACACACAGCTTGAAATTATATTCATTTTCATACCAGAAAAATAACATTATTTTGCATGTTCACAAGAAAAAACATAGCACTTATCTTTTAACCAAATATAGTCCAAGAAATTGGATATGTACAAACAACTTTTTGTCCAACCATAGGCATATAGTGCAAATACCACCCCTAAGCTGAACTATGAGGCCACTGAGATAAAGGAACCAAGCTACAAACTTATATTTCACTCAATCCAACCCATTTGCTCACATAAGTATTAGTAAATCTACTCATTCGCGAACATTCCAGGTGCCTCATTCAAGCCATCAAATATCCATGGCACTCTCTTTCACTTCCCCACACAACATAGGGACAATATTCCCTTTCTTTGTTCAACAATGTCTTGGGGATATTCTTTCCTCTGGTGTTGTTTAGTGTGGAAAGAAAGAGTCGAATCCACACAATGCTTTATGGGAATTGCTTGCTAGAATAATACTTGATTCTTAAGCATCCAAATAGAAACAATTGCATAATGGGTAAAGGATTCTCATATTTCCCATCCTCTATGCTCTCTTATTTCCATCTATTTCTCATAAAGGGTCTACTATTTTATATTCTCGGTGCTTATTTGGTTAATTTTCAAATTGGTTGATTGTTAGCAATAGAGAATAGAACCTAAGTCACATAGAACATGAACATGAGAATGATAGTATCCATGGAGTGGGTGGCCAATTAGAGAGAAAGTTGAGGGAATTGTGGATGACATATGATCTTTGACATGAGGAATGAAGTAAACTTACACTTTCCATAATGACTGTACTCGACCTACTCTCCCATATTGAAGGGTTTTATTACATTGTCTTCCGTGTTTCTCATCAGCTTTAAATTATGCAACATATATGTTATGAACTTGCAATCCATTTTGAATAATTGAAATCCACCAACAAAAGATGTAACATCACACTTATAAAAACTTTGATTGAACCACCCTTAGACCACTAAAATGAAACCACACAACAAACACGTCATAGCATTTGTTTCAATACTCTCTTTTTTTCTCTTCATCGCATCTACTTCCTACTTTACTTCCCATTTTTTCCCTTTCGACATTCCTTTACACCTTTTGGGGCAATTACTAATACATACTAAAGACCCAAAATATCCTTAAAAAATGCCTCCATGTGCCATGGATTTCAATTTTTTCTCTCTCAATGCGTCAGATTTATTGAATAATTGCATTCTTCATTTAAAATGGAGGTTTATGTGATTTTCTTTTTGGAAGTGTTCCGCATCAGCTAGGACAGGGTCATTTGTGTCGGAGGTATGCGACCTTCTCTTTTATTGGAACAAAAGATTTTTCCCTTTCTTTGAACACGATGACGACTAAAATTTAGGCATAAAATGTCCATTGTGAATGAATGTGAAAGATGTGGAATTTGTGTTTGTTTCTAGAAGTTAGAAAAGTGATTACTATATTAACAAGAGCAGCGAGCTGCGATGCCCATGACAAGCAGCAAAAGTATTGTGTTGGCATTAGCATGTGACTAGTAGTATCTTAGGAAATGCTAATTGTAATAGCATTGGGATGTCCATTGACACTTACATGCATTTCAAGAAATGTGACTAGTATATGAGAAAATACTAAGCACATAAACATGGAGACAAGTGCATAGAGACAATTGCAAATGGAAATTTAAACAATATGTATAAGCATATGTTCTCAGAATTAGCATGTTCAAAATATTTGCAATGAAGACTAGAGTAAAAGTAGTCAAAAGCAAAAGACGTTTCCATTGCATACAAAATATAAGTCTATAAAGCATGTTTTTCAAAATGTGCACTTTTGACTTTGAAACATATAAACATAGCCATATATACATGTTGGGAAAAAGCCAGAAAGTTGTCATAGGGCTAGTTGTTGTTGCTGATTCCGATTTTGAACAGTATCAATTTCTATGAGAATGTTGAGGCTAGCTGTTGCTACTGAGTATTTGCATTGATCAGTTATTTTGGATCACCAACTATTTACACAGTTTACAACCACAACAATCATATTCAAAACTATGATTATCTTGAAAAAAAGGATAAATACACAAATTATTTGGACTGTTTGCATAAGAGATCCACAAGTAAAGCACTTCATTATGCATAGAACAGGATATGAAAAATTTAATCTTACTTGTGATTCTACACCGAGTTGCAGATGTATTCATTCAATTGAACGACGGAACCATGATGAACACCTCCTGATTTCACGTGGTCATTGAGTTACATTATGAACATTGCTTGCTACATAAAGGATCCATCAGAGAGCATCATTCTGTAACTTTCTTGCATACTATATTTTGGATCACTTTGCTTAATGCCCATAACTTGCACGATGGGATTAAGATTGATAACCTCGTTCTTCAATGACAAAATGGCATTTGGTGTTAAAGTCGCGACCATAGGATCAAGTTTAATCTATCATTGCAATGTATTTTTCTATCAAGAGCCTAATCGGGAAGCGAAAACAACACACAAAGGAACTTAGCATTGCCTTTGCATTTTTCCAGAGTCACCAAGACCCTTTGATCTGAAGAGATAAGCTTTGAAACGCTCTATTCTGCACCAATTCAACCGAAACTGGGTTCTCAGGCCTGTGAATTTCTCACAAAAAAATGGCACTAACTATCATCAAGAGCCTTTAATCATCAACCCGACAAACTCGATCGCAAGAGCCTTTAATGCAGTGAATGCATGGTGCATACATCCAAATCTGAACCGAGAGATTAATGCCTAGCCACAACCTACCTGTACATGTAGCATCATCGACTTCTTCACAACGATCTTAGATGTGCTTGGTATTGGGATTTGAAAATTTTGCACGGAAAAATTTGTTTCAAAAATTTGATTTCATGGCGATAGCTCATTTTGCTTGTGATATTATGGTATCCCTCCTTGAATTGGTCGTCCAAAGTCATAAACAATCTGAATCCTCTTCCTGCCACAAAATCAATCATAGATCTATTCAACAATTTTGTTTTTTTAAGTCATTTCATTTGCAATTGAAGATCTGCAATTTCTATTTTGACTAGGAATCAATTTTTCTAGTGATCATCCATAGATATATCCAATTGCGATCAGATCTGATCCATATGTTAAGGAGCTATGCGGTTGATTCGATATCCCACAACGACTGGATCCAATACAATGATCTAACCATAGAACTGTCCTTCTTTCTACCTCCAACAATCTGCCTCACGAACAATGATCTGCATATCAACCAATGATTTGCAGGTTTTATGGTTTGGAACTCTGAAATGTCAGTATAGAGAAAGTCACGTGGAAGATACACGTCAGTGACATTGTGTAGCACAACAAACTTCAGATCGCTTAGTAGAGAACAAATCTTTGGCCAAGTTCATTATCTGTATTTTGCACAGATCTTTTGTTGTTTTTTTGTTCAACATCTATTATAGATCTAGCTTCTCAAACAAAGCTACAAAAGCGATCTTGCTGAGATCTGTTATGAAACGCACACACAAAGAAGAATACTGCCCATGCATGGATTTGCTTGAATTTACACCAGCAACCAGAAGGATGTGATATGATGTTTTACGACCATGATATGAATGTATTGTTGTGATCTAACTATTCTCTAGTCAAAATATCTGCAACATATTCAGATCTGAGGCCACCGCAGAGACGTGAAAGTGCAATCTGAGGCCACACATGCATGCATTCACTGCGACAAGATCCTTAATCGTCAACCCGATGAACTCGCAATTCGTGGCCACTAAATTAGCTGACAAATCCATCGCGCCCTCCATTATCTGGAATTTATTTGTTGCAGCAGGCTCCGTCGGCATTGAATCGACTCTGGCTGCGTCAACCCGCATTTATTAGCATTTGTTGGCCAGGGAAATTGCTCATCGCCCGCTACTATTTCCTTTAAACTCCATTGACCTTGTTGGTACTGAAGTTTGAATGGACAACATACAATCTAGCAGGGACGAGGGACAGATGTCACCTGGTTTCGCCGCTCCAAATTTTGAAGCAAAAATTTAATCATTCAACCAAAGTTCACTTTGTAAATCCAAAATTTGATTTTTTTGACTTTTGTGCATATGAAATAATATGTTTAAAATGATTACATGATATCACAGACATAATAATAGTTAGTAATAAGTGCATTTTTTTAAAAGTAAAGTTTTATTATTTTATATATTCATAATGAGGTTAAAATTTAAATAATAAAATATTTAGCAAATATTTTTTATTAATGTTGAGATTTTCTTTTATCAAAAATAATTTTAGTTTTTTTTTAATTAATTTAAAATCATATTGACTCGTTAGAAAAGTGAGACAACCTCTTACATTTATGGAACTGTTATTTTGCATTTTGAAAGGTTAAAAGAGAATTTATTAAAATGGTCAACTATATGAATTTACATGCGGGATGGGTTATGTCGATTAAAATTTAAAAGCGGCATGGTATAAGTTGTGATTTCATTTATGCCTTAAAAAAATCTAAATTATTAATTAGTTATTTGGTTTGTATATTGAATATTGATTAAATCTTAATGTTTTTTATGAATTTTTTTTGTTTCTATGATAAAAATATAAAATTTTAAATAATATTTATTTTTTATATTTATTATTAATATTGATATTTCTTTTTCATATTTATAATTCTTGAATAATAATGATTTGTATAATATTTTGAAAAATTTTACATGACTATTTGGCTTACTAAAGTGTATATACTTTGGGAATTGGTATCTTTAAAGAGGATCATAAGTCTGACTATTTGGGTTACTAAAGTGTATATACTTTGGGAATTGAGATAAAGAGGATCATAAATCTAATAATCACAAGAAAAAAACGAACTACCGCTAACCCGTTCCCACCCCAAAAATCTAGTTTTTATTGTTTGGAAAAAAATTTATTTTATTAAATTTTCTAGTTTTTATTGTTTGGAAAAAAAATTATTTTATTAAATTTTAATGATTTGATAGTTTAAAATAAATCAATAAATTTTTTATTGTTTAGAGATTTTAATTTTTTTATATATTATATAAATCAATAAAATTTTACATCGAAATTTAAGGAACTTTTAACAATTTTTAACAATTAAAAACTATTTTATAACTTTACGTTTTGAAATGGATTCGCTAAAACTCCCAGCTTTAAATTTATATGCAACATGAGTTGGTTTGATTTTTATATGTTATGTTAAAAGTGTTCCACTTAGGCTTGACCCGGAACATGAGTTGTATTGATTTTTGCTAATTTCTATATGTTTTTGTCAAAAGTGTTCCACTTAGGCTTGGCCTCGTTATTATTTGTGTAGGTGGAACGAACTTTCGATACCCACGGTGGCTTTCTTCTTTTCTTTGGGCACGACGAATTGTTAGGTGGAAGGTGGGTGGAAGCTGTCCATTTTAATGAATGATGTTAAATGTTGCGAAATTTTATGTTTTTAATTAAAAATTAGTAAAGTTATCTAAACAATTGACTACTTTTATTTTTGGGTTATTATTGACAAAATTCGGAGATTTAATTTTGATTATATTGTAATTTTTTAATGTAATTTTTTATTATTATAAATTCATTTACAAACTCAAAGATGGATTATATGTTGTAGATTGTGCAACATATATATTTGTGATGCCTACAAATTACGTAATTTTGACCTTTATGTATTTGTCGAATTTTGATTTGACTTTTATGTATTTGTCCAATTTTGACTTTTATATTGGTTAGGTAATAATTTTTCTTTGTTTAAAATTCATTTTTTTCAATTGTAAAAATGGATTCAACTCTCTTAAAAGTAAATGGATTTAATTCTCTTACAAGTCATTGTCAACCTCAATACTTCATGTTTAAGATTCAAGAATTCCAACAAAAGTTTGGGGAAAATGGTTAGAAATTTAAACTAGTATGTTTATATTTACAATTCCAACTCCACTAAATTTTGAACAAAACTAATAAAATAAAATAATGTATAATAATGCATAGTCTAAAGAGGCGACATTTTCACCTACGTTTTTGACATAATCTAGCATTAAATTTTTGGAATTCCAAATAATAGTTGTCAAACTTGCATAATTTAGGTTCCTCAGGTCTTTGAAAGTGCTGAATCTATTTCTACACTAAAAAAACTGATTTGAGTTTTAGAAAAAAAATCAAATTCAGAGAAAAAAAAAACAAATTTTGACAAAAAAAAATTGCTAAAAAAGAAAACTATAACATATTTAGCCTCCTTCAAAAAATAATCCCTCTATTTATATTTACAATTCCAACCACTCCCACTAAATTTTGAACAAAATCTAAATTTTAGCTTTAACTTGATGGTAAAATGAGAAACCTCTTACATACATGGAACTAGTTCTTTTTAAATTGACTTTGGAAAATTGTGATTTTGCATCCTTGAACTTATATGTGACATGTATTGTGTCTTTTATATGTGACATTGATTGTCTTTTATGTGTTTTGGGTATTTATATTTGGCATGGATGGTGTCTTTTATGTGTTAAAAATATATAAAATTAAGTTATGTGCAAGAATGCTTATTAATATATTAATATCTTTTCCCTTATTTATGGTTAACATTAAAAAGGCTACGTGGTAACAAATACACGTAGATACAATTACCAAAATGAAGAAGAAATGTAGAAGTGGACAAAGTTAAGCATGGATAAGGTTGAACATTTATGACGATGCACTATGTGGAGTTGAATGAGCTATAATTGGCAATTTCCTACAAATATAAATGGTAAATTTGTACTACCCATTGACATTGGCAGGTATCATTGCTTTCTAAATATTCCTATAGGCTAGTTTACTCTAACCCTACATGAACCAAAACATTGTCATTGTTTGATCAGACCATGAACTGGACATACATCTCAATCAAGCATTTTAATTATCTAATGTAACTACAACTCAAGACATGATTTTACATAATATAGTCATTGAGCAAATGAGCACAAAAAATTGAACCAAATACTGATTGTTGAGGAAAATCATATAGGTCTTACAAACCGCTGACATGAATTCTAGCCAAAATGCATTGTTGAACCAATTAAAGATAAATAAGATGATGATGGCATATCAATACAACCATAAAGATCATGTTCAACTTTTCTCTTTTCTTAAGGTTAGCTAACTAGTTAGTGATATCCATCTGAGCATATATGAAGTAGAACCTAGTTCGTTTCAATATGCATTCAACTTTTGTCAGCAAGTAGTGAATAATAGTTTCTCACCTCAAACATAAAATCCTTGTTTCCATTCATAAATGGTTGTTGATCAGAGAAGTATGGATACCCAAAGGATGTATGTCAAATGAAAATTAATCATATTAATTTACATTAATGAATTAATCCTGAAATGAAGCTTCCGTCAAAACCAAAGATTCCCAAAAATGAAGAACTTAATGCCAGTCATTAAAGTTCTACATGGTAATAGCACTAGTACAAAATGAGATATAAGTGGCCAAAAAAGACCAAAATCCACATATAAATGACCACTTTTGATTTGGCGATCACCGGTGGCTAATTTCCGTTCTCTTATCATGCAACAAAAAATGTGGTCATATTTAGTTTAGTCATTTATAGCTTGTTTTCTGGTCATTAATTTGGTTGTATATTTGTCAATTAATGATCACGAGTCAAGCTATAAATGACCAAACTAAATATGACCACATTTTTGGTCATGTGACAAGAGACTGAAAATTAGCCACCAATACTGCCATTTGGGCATTTATATGCAAATTTTGGTCGCTTATCTCTTATTTTTTGGTCACTAATTTAGTCGTTTTTAGTTATTTTATATGCGAATTTTGGTCATTTTGTTTGGTCACTTATCTCTCATTTTTTGGTCACTAATTTAGTCATTTTTAACCGATATTGCAATATCATTAGAGCACGGAGGAATCGAACCACCAACCTCCTACTTGTAAGGCAGACGATCTTCCATTGAGATAACACCCTTTAATAATTTGGGAACCTAACTTACATAGTCCTCTATAATGGTGAAAAAGATAAATACATTCCTTTGAGTATCTAATGGCTGGCATGGACACTGTAGAAGAAAATTTGTTATTTGCTAGTTTTTCTTCCTAGTTTTCATTACCGTTCAAGAGAGGTAAGGCTAAGTTGCACAATTTTATTTGCAAACCTTGCCAAGGCCTTACTTCTATTTTGTTTCACATCCAAGGGTGGAATGCAATGATTCATCAATATTAGTATATTATTGGTCCATTATCTTGAGAGCTATTCAATATCTTAAGTTATATCATTCTAATGATGTGCATGTCCACATGCAACAAACGTATGTGTTGACAAAAATGTGATGTATCCTATGCAATGTTTTCTTAGTGTCTACACACACTCCTAAGGATTATGTTCAGAATGAATAATTGTCTCCTTACCCGAGATGTAGTTTCACCATTGTTTCATACCTTGAATGATCACATAGAGCTCGCACTCATAAGCTAATCATTGAATAACTCATAGTGATATGCAACTAGATGTTTGTGCTAAAGAAGAACAACTTCAAGCTCATACTCCTAGGTGTCAAACTAAATCTTGCTGTTAAAAAGAAAGCGCAAGGCTAGCATTGTGCACAATGGAAGCTCCATGGGGCTACACACATCATTAGAATGCAAAATTAACACCCTAAAGAAGTTCCATCTAGAGTTTACATTCCAAACAAACAAGCATTCATAATATATACAAAATTGACTTCAATAATATCATAGGCCATATTTCACTTACCTATACCACAATGTGATTACTCTATTGGTTAGGTTTCCATTTTGGCCACTACAAAAAGATCTTGTTATGCCAAAATCCACAATATTTAGAATCCCATTATTATCAATTGACAGATTTGATCACATTTAAAGCATAAGATGCCATGTTCAAAGGTTTGTTTCAATAATAATATCCCATAATGACATAAAGACAAGGAAGAAGATTGATAAAATCGAGAAATTACCTTTGTTATCCCAATGCAAAACTTGGTTGATATGACATTGCATATATTTCTTTATCCTTGGGTTCTGTAACCAAATAAATCGACATCATACAACATAATGTAGTGTTTAGATATTAAGAACTAGAGCATTGTTGGATTATTGAAGACTAAACAAGAATGCCCTTCAACCTTTGTAATTATTCTTAGTTATTGAGTAAGTTTCTATGGATTTTATATTAAGGGGAGTTAAAAAAATTGTATTTTGTGTGAAGAGGGGGTCTTAGAATAAGTGACGCTCAATAATATATTAGGGATACTGATATATTATCTAGTAATGTGTAATAAAGGTCACGAGTGTTAGTGACCAATTAAGTTAATGAATAATAGTTAGTATTGGTAGTTAGGGATGATCATGTAGTGCAACGACTACTTAAATCACAAATGAAAATATGCTAGCAAATTGTATTAATTGACCCCATTAATAAAATATGTATTTCTACATCTCTTCTCTTTCACGAGTGTTCAATGTCAAAGTCCAACTTTCACTGCACTGAAGAGCCTCAAGGAGATAGCAATGTCGGCTAAAGATACCCTCCTTTTGAATATTAGTTTGTATTCTGGAATGTTAGTAGACCTTCTAACCCTTGCAAAAACATAGATTAAGTTTGCATGTGATCTGAATAAATTGCTAATAAATGTATTTCCAATATATATCTAAAAATCCAAGAGATTAGAAAATGTATGAGATAAAATAAGATAACATAATTTTATCTTATCTTAGTCCCAGAAATGGAGAATTGCAATAACTAAGAGCTTGAATATAATTGCACATTGCAGTGAGCCTTACAAACCAACAAAAAAATGGAGTGAATGTCTTTTCGGTTGGTGTACTAGAAGTACATAAACAGTAAGTTAACCAATAAATGCCACTTTCAAGTGATATATATATGTTAGAAAAATAGGATCGTAGAGCAATAACAATAAACAAAATGCAAATATAAACACACAAACACATTACAAGAGAGACACCAATATATCGTGGTTCACCCAAGATGGGCTACATCCACACTGAAATTTCCATTCCTTATTATTATACCATCCAACAAATGAAGGGATACAACCTGCAGCACATCCGTTGCACTTCCTCTTCACTGTCTCACAGTCTATCTTCACGATCTCAGATATCTTTACAATGCATAAAACCTAAAACATCTTACCTTAGCCGTATTACAATGTCTTTCTTTTATATGGGAAATACAATGGGAAAATACCACGGGATACCCAAAACCATGGGTCCGCAAAATTGTTGGCCAACAAACATCCCAAAAATTTTTCTCGGGGGCTTCGCCCCCGAACCCCAAGGTTGGGGAACGAGTGTACAGTCCTTTTGCATATCATATAAAGCTTGGGTACACGGTTGAGACAATATCATCTATTAGACTGGAAGATTTTGCTCCACAACCAACAATATACTATATAGAGTGCATTATAAAATAAAATACAACATAAAACAGTCGTAGTAAGAGAACTAGGATCATTGTCATCCAATCTAAATGAAGAATTTGCTGAGAAAGAAAATTGTAATATACAACAATGACCATGCAAGTGTTTGGAGTCTGGACACACTAGAGTCTAGGATCTGGAAAAGTAGCAGGAACTCTATTTACAATGTGGATGCTTACAAGATTAGAATGCTTGAA